>CAWUFW010018597.1:0-215374 GCA_963921515.1 Calotriton arnoldi
CACAAAGAACGATTCACAAAAAGTAGCTTTCCATGTGCTGAGGTTGAGAGTTTAGTTTCCAGTGTTATTGTCAACATATATGTATCAGGAAAAGTATAATTTCTCTCCAGGAATGGCATGTGAAAGTACAAGAAAGAGACATGAGTGAGAAGCATAGCAAGATTTATTCTCAACAGTCCATGGAAAAGTGCAAGCCTAAGGATTAAAGCCACTTGATGCATTAAAAGGCAATACTTCTTAATTAATAAACTAATATGCAATTAGACTCAAGCATAGTGAAATTCAATTAAGCAGTTGCGTCAAATATTCAGATGTCATAAATTATCAAAGTTTGTTGCATAGAAATGTTCAATGATAACTATGGCCTACTGCCACAATTTTAAAGTGCATTCATGTAGAACACTCTTATAAAGCATTTAAGAATTTTTGTTTTAGCCAGTCTAAGACTCTATTAATGTGAAGCATTAACACAGAAGGTTTCATTCATGTAGATCAAAATATATGAGAATAGCACTAGCATCTATGGTGCATTACAATGGAAGCAATAGAAGATGGCTTATTTGCATCATAAATGTTTAAACAATTGAAATTGAGACTCATGTATGCATGCGTACATAACTGGCCATATTAATTTGATATTTTTTTGCATCAAAGCAGAGAATACATTTTACACGTTTTTTTTTTTGACATTGTTTAAACCATAAAGAAACTTGATTATTAGACAGGTTAGACAACCAGTATAGGAAATCCTTCTATTTCTACAACTCTAAGCCCTCTTTTACGGGGCATGTACTAGGTTTCTTCTTTAACCCATTGTCATTCTGTAAAACCTGTGCAAGGTGCACATTCATTTTATACGCGTTTTCATTTTCATAATCAGTTTATATGTCGTGTAAAGGATAACCAGTTTCAAGCTGTATCACCTTCAACAGTCACTTTTGATAATGCAGTAGCACTTAAAACATATTTTGACCCCTATTGTTTTCTAGTGGCCAGCTTTGGACATTTTCTTTAAGGATCTTTACCTTCTGATTGCCAGAACAGATTTTTATTGTCTCAGTGTTGCTGTAATCCTTGTTGTGTTCTTATTTTTACTGCATTGGTTTGGGGATTTTATGCAATTGATTTCTTGCTTTCAGGTTGCTTTGTCACTGCTAAAATATTTTACGCACATTTTCTCTGAGGGACGTCTTTCACTTGAGCTGGAGCAACCAAAGGTAAGGGCAGGATTCCTTACAGCACCCAGCTTTAGCCTTTTTAGGTGCTAGATTGTTTGGCACATAAGAGTTCTCCCACAGTTCATATCAAGATGATTTACGCTGCTCATTAGCAGTCCAGCTTCCTATACACAGAAAACAAGGAAGCCCCAATATCCTTTACCTATGCTGTTTTTGATGTATGTGAGGTGTAATGTCAAATGTGTTCTGTTGGAAAGGTGTGAGTTTTCCATCACGGTTAGTGCTGCTAGGAGTTGGATAATCAATCATTTTGTATTTATTTGTTCGGTTACGTGAAACCATTACAGAATAAAAACAGCATAAAAAGTACATTAGTATTTCACGTGCAAAGATTTCATTAAATTCTATTTATCAATAAAATTATATAGTTGAGCCGATGATTTTACTTTTACAATGAAACAAGTGTTGCTGAACCACCTAGCAAAACAACTCAGGGGTATATTCTCAAGGACTTATCGCAGAGTTAGCGGCACTTTATCGCAGCCAAAGTGGCGATAGATTTATTGCCCTATTCACAAGCTGGTGCTAACAGCCGATATCGCCAGTTTTCCTGCGATAGCAGCCGCAAAAAACATCGCCACGGATGACACCGGCAACTAACGCTAATGAGATGCAGAGTAGGCGTTCCTGTGCAAAAAGCCGCGATAACACCACTTCGCAATATTCTCAACGACCAGCCAGATCGGCGATAAGATCCCAAAACAGGCGATAAGGCGCGTTAGCAGCAGGGATTTAACACCTGCTCTTACCTGGTGTTAAGTCAGACGACAACCTGCACCACAAAAGGGAACCCAGCCCAGAGCCACAACTGAAGAACAACAGATGCCATGGAGCTACTGATCATGCAGCTCAGAGCCCCAAGAGGGCCACAACACCCACCGCCACCACACCCAGGCCCACCAACCCCCCCCGACCCCTCCGCCCCCACCCCCCCCGGATTACCACACAGGCAGCGCAGACAAAGACAGCGGACCTTCAGAAAACGCACCAGCCTCACAGACTTAACACCAGAGGATGTCATTGCCCACTACAGGCTCAAAAGGACAACCATCCTCTGCATCCAGACCATCATTGCCCACAGGCTGACGGTACCAACACAGCGGACAACCAACATTCCTCCGCAGACAAAACTGCTGGCTGTGCTGCACCTGTTGGCCTCTGGTACCTCCCAACCAACAACTGCCAGAGTCGGAGGAGTCTCACAGCCAGCCCTATCCAAGTTCGTCACACCTGTCTTGGATGCCATCATCAGCTTGGTACCCCAGTACCTTCACTTCCCTCACACTGCGCAGGAACAGCTGGAGACCAAGCAAGGCTTCTACGCCATAGCTGGCTTCCCGCACGTGTTGGGGGCAATCGACTGCACACATGTACTCCTCGTGCCCCCTGCCGCCACTGCACACAATTACCGCAACAAGAAGCACACGCATTCCATCAATGTGCAGGCAATAGTGGACCACCTGGGACTCTTCACCAATGTCGTCGCCAACTACCCAGGCAGTGTGCATGATTCCTTCATCTTCCGACAGTCCATCATCAACCAGCGCTTTGAGGCTGGCACCTATGGGAATGCATTGCTCGTTGGTAAGTACCAAATGAACACACCACACACCTCAACTCCACAGTCATGCAACTCACGACTCTGGGAATGCCCACGTTACAAACTCACATACAACATGCCAAACAACATGCCCACCTACCAGACACGACAGCACAACTTACTGTGGTAACCTGGGCCAGCCATGTACACAAGCCATCAACGGCATGGCACCTCAGCCACACAATAGCAGAATGTGGGGAGAGGTGGGAACCAGGCATGTGCGAAGGAGGCAAGTGACCCATGAATGAGAATGTACACAATGCCAAGTGTGGCGTGGATGTGCTGGCCAGACTGCAGTATGCAGACCACAGACATGTCCATGTCGACATATAATGCTGGTGTTTGGAGTGTTGTGGACAGTGGACGCAACCATGTCACCCCAGGCAGTGGGGAAGATCGTGGAAATGTAGCTTGTTACGTCCCCCCCTGTAAGCGTGAGCGGAGTGGGCTGTCCCGGCGTACGCCAGGCCAGCGTAGGGGTGTAAATAAAAAGCCCGTTGCCCTGGGCGTGGTTCTCTTCCGGAATGGCCAACGTGTCTGCCAGGGCGGCGCCTCTCTGCCCGCCACGAGGCCGACGCCATGAGCGGCGATGCCTGCGATCCTGTGCGCCTGCTGCACCCCAGGCCGCTGGTCCCCAGACCCGTCTTGGCCGCCCCTGCGCAACCAGGCCTCACTGCTCGCCTGCCGACACCGGCATGTGTCAAAGAGGGCCCACCATGTGCCGGTGCAAGCTCTAAGCCTGAGGCCCGCGACCTTGGCAGCCTCCTCAGACCATCACGGCCTCCGCGACACAGGCCCCCAGCACTCCTTTCTCGTTGACGTACTCCACCGCTGCCTCCGGCCTACACTGCGTTCCAGTAGGTCACACATTTGGAACTGAGTCTTGATTTCATGATGGCCGAGTTCATATGTTAATGGCAGCATTTACATCACTGTACTCCCTTCGATCTGGTCCCACCAACTTTGTGCATCGCAAGCCAACGACACGTGGCTGTGGGCCGCTGCCTCCGGCCTACACTGCGGTCAAGTAGGTCACACATTTGGAACTGAGTCTTGATTTTTTTATGGCAGAGTTTATACCATTGTACAGGCCTCATCACAGACTGCATCCCCTTTCAGCTCTGGTGCCACTAACTCTGTGCCCCGAAATTCATGGACACTCTCTGGTTGAACTTTGGTGGCGTCTGAGTCTATGGCCTGGGGGTTGTCTTCATCATCATGTAGCTGATACTGACTTGTTGTTAAAAATGAGTCTGTAGCATTCATCTCCTCCATATTGCCTGTTTCTGCTTGGTTCTGCCCTCTGCATCATGCCCTGGAAGAACACCTTCCACTGTCCCCCGAAACACTCAGCGACATTCAGCTTCGACATCGACGAGGACCCGCTCAGCTCTCGTGGCTCTACCTCAGTGCACCGCAAGTACCGTCCCGTGGCGGTGTGCCTGTGCCGGCCGCAGTGCATCCGGGGCCACTAACTCTGTGCAGCTCAAGTCATGGACCCTTCCTGATTGAGTCTTGTGAGTGTGAAACGTTGATCACTGTTCTAGTTGTTGCCAGCACCAACCACTCCCTGAGGGCTGGCTTCCACTCACCCCACACCCATCCAGCACAGGCATCACTGGACATGTAACCCTGGCAATAAAAGGGACCGGGCGCACGTGCCCGTAGCCAGTTCCACAAACTATCTAAGTGTGTCCGTGTGGTCATTATGTATGCATGAGGGCCCCGGGCCCTACCACATTACATTGTGCTGTGTACAGCGGACGCAACCATGTCACCTCAGGCAGTGGGGAAGACCTAGGACATGTAGCTGTGTCGTACCCCCCTGTAAGCGTAAGCGGAGTGGGTTGGGGTACGACAGTCCAGGGTAGGGGTGAGAATAATAAGCCCGGGGCTCTGGGCGTTGCTAAGTGTTGGCCTTGCCAAGGAAGTAACTAATGCGTGTGTCTCTGTTGTAGTGTCGGCGCCACCCGTCCCGCAATGGACAATGTTGCGATGTAGCATGCCCCCAGAGTGCGGGCTCAGCCGAAGTGATAAATGAAGGAGTGCAAGCCCGCTCGGGGTCCGGGATCATACATGCCAACTGTTGTGTGTGTCGCTATTACCGCAGCATAGGCCAAAGGTCTACTCTCAACCGCATCACGAGTTCAGCCAGCCATGAACTCTACATCTGTATCCGCCCTATCCTTACCGTAGGCCTACACACACGTGGCCGCCCACCTTCAACGCACAACATCACAGTGTCGTTGTCAGGCTTGTGGACATGCGCAGACAGGCATGACAATGGTGTGCCGTAGGAGTGCAAGTGATGCAACCGCGCTGCGCACAATAGTAAATAGGCTCGGGGGAGGGAGGAGCAGCAGTGAGGCTACGCAATACACATTGATGCCGCTCATTTGCTACAAGCAGTACCTGTCAAACAGGAATCACTAAGTCACACATATCACACACCAATGAACTAGTGAGCCTGCCAACACATCATGCAGAACCAACTTTTGACTCATGTATCTCTGCACTGTCACAGGTGATCAAGGATATGCACTCTGCCCTTGGAGGATGACACCCCTCCGAGCCCCGAACACACAGGCCCAGAGGCAGTACGATGCGGCCCACAAACGCACCAGGGGCATCGTGGAACGCACATTTGGCGTGTTGAAGTCACGTTTCAGGTGCCTGGACATCACAGGTGGAAGGCTCCTGTACAGCCCAGGCATCGTGTGCAAGATGATCGTTGCATGTTGTGTGTTGCACAACTTATGTGTACGCACCAATGCCCCATGGCTACAAGTGCCAGATGCACCGGACGATGATGAGGAAGATGAGGCAGGTGGACCACACCCCACTGCAGCAGCAGCAGGAATAGCCCGTAGGAACACCATCATTGACAATTTCTTCACATGAGCACGTCACATTGTCACAGTCCTTAGCAATCATGGGACAGTACAAAATGATCACAGGTACAGCATGTGCAAATTAATTCATTACAACACACATTCCCTGTGTGCATGTTACTCCTCTGTACAAGCACATCACTCTGACAAGTGTAAGTGCAACATGTAGTGCTAACAATCTCATGAATTGGAAATAGATGGTGGGTGTGTCACCTCTGTACAGAGAGGCTGTTTAGGGTGTCATGTATTCGAAATGCCATTTCTGTGTGTCAAAGATAGTACGGAATCCCACTCACCAGCGAATCACATGTGTCCCAAATCATTACATATAGGCTGTCATTTGTGACCTACAATTGACAACAGGGCTTCTTTTGGGGTCAAATATGTGCCACCATGATGCAGGGATGCACCCTGTGACTCAAGTCCCACAACATGAGCTACATGGACGTAAGGGGGAATCACTGCCCCTACATTCGTCCATGCTTTCATACTTGATCAATCATAGACATGACACATCTGTGTGTATTAGAATGTATTATTCACGTTCAGTGGAGTGTTGAAGCTGTCTTAGTACTGGGCCATGCAGACAACACTTTACAATGTTGCCCCGTGGAGGGCCAGCCAGAGTCCTTTAGGGATTGACAAGATACTCGGAAGGGGAAGAGTCCTGTCCGCAGTCTGATAGCTATGTCATTGTTGAGCATACAAAATATGGCAGTTCATGTCGAGGTCCAAGGTTAGTGTCGCAGAGTGTGTCGGGGGACAGTGGAAGGTGTTATTCCAGGGCATGATGCAGAGGGCAGACCTAAGCAGAAATGAGCCATATGGCGGAGATGAATGCTACTGCTCCCTCCTTACCACTAAGGCAGATTCATCCTCATCTTCATCCTCGGACGTTTCATGTGCCTCACATGTGGGTGGTGGTGTTTGGTTTGCAGCACGGTGTGACACTGACACATCAGGGGCTCGAGATGTGGATGTAGAAGTAGCAGCAGCATTCATCTGCGCAATATCTTGTGGCATCACTCCCATGATGAGGATCTGCAGGGCATGGAAGATCCCATCTACAGCTTTCTCGTGTGCAGCCGTGGTAGCCATTCTTTGCGCCTGCATCCGCTCCATGTTCTCCAAGACCCTCCTCATGTTTCCCAAATCACGGATGACATCACTGTAGCCACTCTGACTAGACAGTTGTTGTCTCCGAGTCATGACTCCAGCGACGCCAGCCATGGATTGTTGGAGCGCATGGGGCGGACTGTGGGTGTCCGTTAGGGAGTGTAAGTGGTCCCTGATGGGACTTAGACACCCACGTATGGCATCTAGTTTGGCTGCCATGAGGTCGAACCCCACCCACACCTGTTCAGCCAGCTCCTTCTGGCAGTCTAACACACGGCGTTGGAACGCCATGTGTTCTTCGGTGAGGTGCTGGGAGCCAGACGTGGTGGTGGGTGCTTCCTGCTGTGTGGTCTGTGCAGGGAGTAGGATCACCTCGATGGTGCTGGGCTGCCCTGCTACTGGAGATGGGGTGCGGAGGTTGTCCATGAACCATTGGAGTTCATCGTAGTCGATGTCCTGGGGGTCGTCTCCATCATCACTGACGTGATGTAGGGTCTGCCCTGCAGGAGGTGTTGATTGTCCCTCTGCAATGTAAAGGGGAGATGCAGTTTCACAGTGTGTTCCATGTATGTTGACGCATTGGCGGAGTTTACATACAGACTGCATGACAATGTACATTGTGACTGTTTGTGAGGAGATGCCTATTTGATGCGGGACAGTGGATATTTGTACTACATCACGGATGTGAGGTTGTACTCGTACATTGTCATCTCACAGTTTCCTGCTATGCCAGATGTGATTGCCCATTTTGTACACACATGCGGCACCAGTTGTGTCCTGTGTTCTGTTGTGAAAGTGTTGCAGTTTGTACCACATTGTTATCAATGTTGAGGTGCTCTTATTCTTATGTGTGTGTGCTGCATTGTGGGTGAGTCACCCCTGCAGCTCTGATTTGGCTGCCCCTTATCCCTTTCAGGCGGTGTGCCTTTTACTTCTGTGCTTCTACAGTGCTGGGATCTTGCGGACTTGGGTAAATTGGGCTCTTGGTCGAGTTGTGACTCTTGGGCATGGTTTGTCTGCAGATGTGTTGTTGACGTCAGGGGTTGTTTGTGCACGTGGATGTGTCAGAGTGTGACCTGCTCCTTTTCGGATGTGGTCCACACTCAGTCACCTCAGTGTCGTGGCGTTACCATGTCATGGTAATTGGACTGCAGCCATGCCAATAGTCATGAAGTGTCACTTGCATTGTCAGTGTGGCTCACAGACCCGCAGCTTTGCTGGGTTCAGCACATGTGTATGGGTTTGTTGTGAGATTAGTGATGTGTGGGGAGGGCCCCCTCCGGGCACATTGTCGACGGGGGCCTACTTGCTGTTTCTATGTGTTCTGCAGTATGCCAAGGAGATCAGGGACATGATCCGGAGTCATTGTGGGTGTGCAGTGTGCTCTGCTTAATTGTGCATGTGTGCCATTGTGCCCATCTCCCCCCGGCCCCCCAGTCCCTGGTCGGTACTCACCCTGTTGATGTTGTGTCAGGTCATGTTGAGCAGTGTCCGGATCCACTACTCCTGGCACCGTATCCCGACTGATGACTGTGGCCACCATTTTCTCCATGTCATCCAGCTCCTGGTGTGCCGCTGGACCCCCACCTCCAATCTGCGTTGCTGCTTTAATGTTGGCATCGAGTTTCTTCTTGGTTTTGCCCTTCACATCATTCCAGCGCCTCTTGACCTCTTCCATTGTCCTCCTCAACTCTGCAACTGCATTCACATGGTCCAACATAGTCTGCCATGTTTGCGTCTTTGTTGCCAATGACACGTTGGAGGTGACGAACAGTTGTTGGTAGTGTTCTATCACCTCCGTAACGATGATCCTGTTTTCCTGCGGACTGAACCGCGTCTTCCTCTTCCTCTTCTCTTTGGCCTTCCCCGACCCCGAGGTTCCTTGCTGGTCGTCTGTGGGGCTTGTGGGGTTCGCGTTGTTCGCGTTGTCCTCTGCACTTGATCCGGGTGCATCCATGGTGCTACGCAGTTTATTTATTTTTGTCTTTTTTTTTCCTGCTTTTATAGTGCATTTTCCCGCATGACGCGTGGGAATTGCAGGTCTGTTGCTGGTTATCGCTGATTTTTGTATCGGGATTTGGGGCATCGCAACTTTTTTCGCGTTTCGCATTATTTCAGCGTCGCGTTAATTTTAACACGGTCATTTGGCGCGTTATCGTGAGACTATCACATGGTGCCGCCGGGTTGAGAATACAACGTTAACACGGTGTTATTTTCCCGCGATGGACTGCGATGTGCAAAGTTGCGTTAAGCTAATTTTGCAATAATTATCACACGTTCTTGAGGATATCCCCTATATGTTCAAAATAATTAAATTAAGCTGAAATGGAAAATATGGGTACATTAAAAAAAATTACCTCAGTAAAACTGGGTTGTGCAAAATGCAGGGGAGCAATTAACTTGTTTCAATAAAAATCGGTTACAGTAACCAGTTATTTTCTTTAATACATGTGTTGTGTTGGGTTTATGAATGGTGTTTTGTCTAATATTGAACATTTGTGTGTGTGCTGTTTGTTAGTGGTTAGTAAGGCTGTGTGCCTAATGACACCTGGGTGTGCTGGGTGTTGGAATTATCGAAGTACAGGAATATCGAGTCCTAAATATCGTCAGTGGGAAATATCTACAGCAAGAATGTCGTGGTCAAGAATATCGAATTTAAGGTAAGAAATATCGTTTTTAAAAATATAGAAGTCAATAATATCGTTTGCAAAAATATAGGGGCCGATTCCGATCTCGGTCGGAGGCGCACCCAATACCATTCGGTCGGGAAAAAAGCCATGCGAAAGCCTGTTACCCGACCGAACCGTACGCGGGTCCGGCCGAGCGAGTACGATGCGACTCGCCGACCGACTCGTCCGGGCGACCCGACCGTTCCGACCGACTCGTACCCGGACCGTACCGCTCCGACCGACTCGGTCGGACCCGATTCGCACCGCGCAATGGAGACGTTTTCCGGCCGGGTAAGTACGATGCGCACCTCGACCGCTCCGACCGACTCGCGCCGTCCGACTCGAACTCGCTGTCGGAGCCGTACTTTGGGGGTCCGTGTCGGACCCCCTGTACGCGTACCCGTGCGAGGCGCACACAGGGGGACCCAAGGGTCCCCCTACCTGTGCGTGTACGCCGCGAAGCGCTCGCGGCGTACTCGCTGTAGGGGCGCCCTTGTCCGCCTCGCACCCATTGAGGCAATGGGAGCCCGCGTACGCGTTGTACGACCGGCTCCCATTGAGTTCAATGGGAGTCCGACTCGACTCGTGTCCGATAACATACGGACGCATCGGACTCGTTCGGTCGGACTGCACGGGTCCGATTCGGTCGGAAATCTCTCCGGGTCCGGCTCGGTCGGGGAAATTTCCGGCCCGAATCGGAATCGACCCCATAGTTGTTTGAAATATCGATTTTTTAATTAGTGTTATGTATTTTAGTATATATTTTAAATGTATGTGATGTATTTTTTTGTATGAGAATTGTTTGTCTTTTAATATATATGTTACATTTTTAGTAGTTATCAATTTTATTTTAATTAGATTTTGCGTTTTTTAGTTCGCTATCCGTAGCAGGTTGTGGGTTTATAGGGTAATAGGGTGGGAAGTAATTTAATTATAATATTTTTTTATTATTATTTATTAATATATATTTCATTGATATTTCATAGTGTTAATTGTGGGAAGTAATTTATTATTAATTTGTTGTTAATTAACATTAATTAATTAATTGAAAATTAAATATGGAAATGGTGTAATTAATTTTAGGTGCGGGTTGTGGGGTTTATAGGGTTATAGGGTGGGAAGTAATTTATTTTTAATTAATTAATAATTAGTTGTTAATTAATATTAATTAATTGAAAATTAAATACTGAAATTGTGTAATATATTTTAGGTGCGGTTTGTGGGGTTTATAGGAGCAAAGGGTGGGAAGTAATTTATTTTTAATTAATTAATAATTAGCTGTTAATTATTATTAATCAATTAATTGAAAATTAAATATGAAAATTGTTTAATTAATTTTAGGTGCGGGTTGTGGAATTTATAGGGGTAAATGGTGGGAAGTAATTTATTTTTAATTAATTAATAATTCCTTGTTAATTAATAATATTTCATTATTTGAAAATTAAATATGGGAATTGTGTAATTAATTTTAGATGTGAGATGTGGGGTTTATAGGGGTAAAGGATGAAAATGTAATTATTCTTTATGTGTTTTAATTTGTTTTTTAATTAATAATATTTTTTTATTTGATAATTAATTATGCTAATTATGGAAGTACATTTTATTTTTAATTTTGATGTGGGTTGTGAATTGTTTGGTGTTATAGAGTAGGATGTAAATAAGATAAATGTATGTAATAATGTTTTTGTTTATATATAATTTGTAACTAAAAATATTTCTTTGTTTGAATATGTTTTTTATATTTTATTTGATATAATATTTGTAGGTATTTGTGATATGTATTTAACATTATAATATGTTTTTATTTTTTAATTTATAATATTAAATATATTTGTATTTTAATTTTTTACATATTTATATATTTTTTTCAATTTATTTTATTTTTCAAATATTTTTTGTTGTTTTTGATATTTTGTTTGTTTTTAATTTTGCATTGACTGTAGTGGGAATAGTAACTTTTATCCCTCCGCAATCCAACACTTTCCCTACTGTTACACTCACTGGAGTAGGAGTAGTCATTTTAACATCTCCGCTATCCAACACTTTTCCTACTGTTACACTCACTGGAGTGGGAATAGTAATTTTTACCCCTCCGCTATCCAACACTTTCCCTACTTTTGCACTGACTGAAGTGGGAATAGTAATTTTTACCCCTCCGCTATCCAACACTTTCCCTACTGTTGCACTAACTGGAGTGGGAATAGTAATTTTTTACCCCTCCGCTATCCAACACTTTCCTACTGTTGCACTCATTGGAGTGGGAATAGTAATTTTTACCCCTCCGCTATCCAACCGTTTCCCTACTGTTGCACTCACTGGAGTGGGAATAGTAATTTGTACCACTCTGCCTTCCAACACTTTCCCTACTGTTGCACTGACTGGAGTGGGAATAGTAATTTTTTCCCCTCCGCTATCCAACCCTTTCCCTACTGTTGCACTAATTGGAGTGGGAATAGTAATTTTTACCCCTCCGCTATCCAACACTTTCCCTACAGTTGCACTGACTGGAGTGGGAGGTGCCCCTTCCTGCACATAAACAATCCTAAAATGCCATTCTGTCACTTTCAGGTGTGCTGCTTCATGCAGCACACATGAAAGTGACAAAATGGCATTTTTTTTAAAGATTGTTTACGTACAGGAAGGGACGCCTTCCTGTACATAAACATACCATGGCATTTTGCTTTTTCCATGTGTGCTGCACAAGGCAGCACACATGGAAAAAGCAAAAACGAGGAGAAATAATGCATTTCTCCTCGTTTCACCAAGTTAAGACCAGGATTTACCCGGTCTTAATATTGGGGCTGCCTCCTATGTATGCCACCCTTGTACATAGGGGGCAGCGTCAAAATGAATGGGTGTTGCGGTGGAACGTCCACCGCAACACCCACTGCCCACCCCTTTCACGCTAACATAGCATGAAAGGGGGCCTTATTTACAAGGCAGTGTTAAGCCACATTAAGTGGCTTAACGCTGCCTTGTAAATAAGGGGAGGCCCCAATCGCCACAGGAACGTCGGTAATAGTGACATTGTAGTGGCGATAGGGGCTTGTACATATGCCCCTAGGTTCCTTCCAATATCTTCATTCTGCCTCTGACAGTCTGTTACCAATTTCAGTTTTGAGAAAATCCCATAAAGTACAGAGGAATGTAGAGGGGTGTCATGAAATTTATACTGAGGTGCAAAGACTATAGAACTCATTTCCTTCACTGGACTCATCACCAGACCTTTCACATAAAGTTAAAGTCCTGCCTCTTTGCAGGTTACTCATGTTATCCACACAGTATGTTAACTTGTCTGCCCCTTATGGGATAGTTCCTTTAATACTTTTTAAAGGTTACAAGTGCTTTATGAACTAAATATAACAAGAAATAGGAGAAAATGCATGACTTCCAGGATACCCCCACCTGTGGTCCTTAGAGATCTTGGCCTAAACACATTAAGAAGAAAAATGTAGAGTTGTGGCAAACAATAACCTCCCAGTGCCTACCAACCCATGCCTTTGGCGCTCCATGAATAAAGCCCTATAACACCAAATCCACATTGCTCATGTTTAGACAGATCTGTTGGTGACAACCCAGTACTCTCCAACAATAACTGTAGGACCTTTTTCCCATATACACATTATCAGGAAATTGCAGCACCTTTAAAAGAAAAATTTCACCAAATTACACAAGTAGGCATGTTGCATATTTATGTGCGATTTGCGACAGAAATATAGTGTGCAGGGGCTGCAACAACGCAAACGACCAGAACGAGAACAGCTGCTTTTTGCGATGCTTGTGTTTTTTGTTTTTTTTAGCACACAATATTTTCATTTTGAATGCAAGGACATATTTCGCTATAAAATATAGCATTATTTTGCATAATTATGCTTAATTTTGTGTAATTTTCCCGAAATTTGATGCAATTATTCAAATGCAAATTACACGACTATTGCACACTCCTGGTGACATATACCTTCTGCTCTCAGAACCAAGCCACATCTCCATTCACTTATTTACCTTATCTTTGTCCTTGGTCACTGGGCCGATTTTTGGCAAAGTTTGCACTTTCCAAATACCACTTACATACATACGTATGTATATACTTTTGACAGGCAAGATCACTGGACGAACGTATATTCTCAATCCGTCTTAGTGAATATCTAGGCCATTGGTTGTTTTGTAGGCACACTTTGCTCACCTCTGAGCTACACCTTAATGATCATGTGTCATTAACGATATGATGTCTAGAGACCCATCCCTTTGTAATGCTCCTGTTGCCGGGCTCTCGAAGGTAGCTATTGCAGCTGGACTAACTTAGTCCCTTTATCCGGGCTGCATTCCATTGCGGTTGGCCTGAACTTGTGACTTTCACATGGTGTTGGCCGACCTGGCGCTTTGTGCCTTTAGGCACTATACTTCCGTAAAATCTTTGAAATTGCATATTTCTGGTTTCTACTGATTGGATTTTTGTCCTTTTGGTGTCAAATAATTTACTAAAGTTCACTCTATTTTTCTAAGTTGATGTGGGATTTTTTTGGCGTTGTGTTTTTACTGTTTGAAGTACTGTATAAATATTTTACACTTTGCCTTTAAGTTAAGCCTGACTGCTTTTGCACCAACCTACCAGAGTTAAGCACAGGTCAATTTGGGGTCTGCTTGTGTTTCACCTTGAGAAGAATTGTGGCTGCTGCTTGAGTAGGGTTTCACCCCCTCAACCAGTAGCCTAATCTCCTACATACATTTTGTTTCATATACACATTTAAAAGAGGCTACACATAACAGAAACCAAACAGTAGATAGTGCTGCTAGAAGGTAGTGGAAAAAGACCTTGAAAAGATATAACAAAAGAGCTACCAGACGCGGAGCTAGCCAGACTGAGAATTCACACTTTCCTGTGCTAGGCATGAAAGTGAGGCAAGATATGTCAGAGGAGTGGAGGCCTAAGCAACTCGGTTCAACATTGACTGCAAATTGGCCACAGGCTAAATAATGTGGGATTCGGTAACAGTGCAATATCTCAATGCAAATTTCATAAATTCACATTTTTCTCTTGTATGTAGATGCAAACCTAAAACACATTTATTCAAATCAACTAGGCCAGGGCAAAACATTAATTACACAGGCTTTATTTGCATACTTTCGTTAAATTTGCATAACAAAATCTACACGTAATTATCTGGATAACCCCATTACGCCACGTTGCATAATGAGAATTCTGTTTTGGGGAAAACCCCTAACAAGAGCAGCATTTTCCAAATGCTAGCAATAGTTCTTTAACGTGGATGGTCAACATGCATTTCAGGTAGATTTTTTAACCTGGGCAGACCATTCGGGTAATATTTTGAGAGGAAACCTGTAGTTCCGAACGCACACATTAGTTCTTTTAACACAGATGTGTAAAAATCCATTCAAACATGCGTTTTCAAGTTGCATTTTGACCTAAAAGGATTTTTTTTTTTTTAAATCTCAAAACGCCTTTACATTTTATAATAGGAGGAATGTGCAATAGAGACTGGGAGGCTACTGTACGTACAGTAGCAACTTCCTCTTCCTGACCTGTAAACTCCTCCCTCTGTTCAGCACCTGGTCATGTTGGATTTGGATTTTGACAGGAAACCCTCACTACCTTTTTGTCTGTAATCTCTGCTGCATACACACACTTCGAATCTGCACTTTTTGGCAAGCATCAAGTAAGTTCAAGTTAGTACTGTGCAAAAGTTTGATGTTTGAGGGAGGGCAGGCACCACTATTTTTGTTTCTTTTTCTTTTAGTTTCTTTTTTGCTGGATGGTCTGGAGTTTGGAGAACGGACCATTGTGGGATTAAGCTTTTTCTGGGATCGTTTTTGCACATTTATTGGATGGTGGAGACCTAAGGTCATAATAGAAATGTTCTCCATTTCCTTGTGTTTTTGTGAATTTTATAGACATTTGTTAATCAGTTTACTGTGGTGTTGTTTTTCAGTCTGGTGCATGCACCGCCCTGCAGTAGGCCTTGAGTGTATTACTGCATTTTTCACATTCGCACTGCTGCTAAGCTATATAAATTATTTTAAAAGCTTGTGGATGGCCTTGTATTCATGCAAAATGTAGGTTATTTTTTGTCTGGGTGTGTCTGTTGATGGAAGGATTCGGGGTGCTCCTGGAGTGCAGGCCCATGTAGCCAGACATTCATTTCCCTTTGTTCTCAGCTTTTCTTTTCACCATGTGCTTGCCCACTATTCTTTATGAGTTTGTGTGTGAGTGAGATGACTGATTGTTGTGTTTTTCTGCAACTTTTAAAAGAATTTTGGAAGATATATTTGATGTTGCCTTGGACTGTTTGTGGTTGTGTTATTAATAAAGTATATTTTTGTATCCAACATCACTGATTTACTGGTGGTGGGTAAGGCCCAGGAACATCAAATGGGTGGGCCCAGACACATTTTGGGTATATATTTGTGCAATCTTTACCCTGCAATGAGCCGTGATTTTTTTGAGTGGTGAAGAGGGTGCTCCAGGCGGAATAGGGTAACAATGTTATTTGTTGATTATGCCCCATTCTTTGCTGCTGTTACGGTGAGCACCATTTTCTGGAACTAGTGAGCATATGTGTTTGTTTGTGTGTGTGTGTGTGTGTGTGTGTGCAGGTGTGTGTTGTGTGGTGACCATTTTGCCTCTCTTCTCCATGCTTCTTCTTTGCTGGCCATTCGTTGACCACCAGCTTGTGGGGCCAGTGAGAGAGTTTGTGTGTGTGTGTGTGTGTATGTGTATGTATATACGTATATATGTTTGGGTGTGTGTGTCTGTGGTACCAATTTTGTCTCTGCCTCCTCCTTTGTTGGCCAAGTGGTAGTGATGAGCTACCACCATTTTGTGCAGCTACAGTATGTTTAAATCATTATTACCCACTTTTAAAAGCCATTTCCTAGTAACACTGATAGAAGTGCATGTAATCTATATTCCTCTTTTGCTTGTTTTTTAAATATATTTATTTGTGCCTGTGGCTGATTGTATTCATTTGTAGGCATGTCATGGAGACTGGCAGTGAGTCTAAAAATTGATTTGTCCAGTAGGAAACTGAATCTTCAGAGTAAAGTTAACAACATTAACTACAGTCAGCAACACCTGGTCTTCTGGATGTAGGACCAGAGCAAGAAATAGAGCTTGTTGCTGAGCAAGATGTCGTTGTGATTGCTATTCCATACAACACATCAGCATCACAATCTCCTGCAAGGAAAAGAAAGAGCATTTCCCCATCTTCTTCCAGGCCTCTTCCTGATGATTATGACATGGATTGGACCCTGACTGAATTCCGTCAAGAGATACAAGGATAAAGATGAGAAAGATGATGATGAGCCAGTGATCGTTAGTGTGGAGAGTGGCACAGATGAAGTATATCTCACCTCTATTCAACCTGCTCCGTGTCATGTAGATCTGCCTGCCTCCATATTTTCAAGAAGACCCTAAAACCTGCATCATCCTCCACCCACTACTGCAGTCACAGCTCATCCGAGAGAGAGGCCAATAGAACCTCCTACCTCCACCTCAGCAAGTTTGAAGAAGACGAGGTTGTCAGGGTCTTCCGAAGCAGAGCTGTGACTGCCGCTCGTAGTGTGCAGTCATCACCTGCAGCACCCTCAGAATGGCACATGGGAGAGAGTGATACACTCACCCCAAAGCAGCCAAGCAGCCTACCTGCTCTCTGTAGGTCACTTTTTGAGGTATCATGATGAAAGCAGTTACAACAATCTACTATCAAGGCTATGTTCTCAAAGGACTCACTGTACAACCAAACCCATGAGAATGTGCATTTATACAATCGTTTACCTTCTCATATTCGTATATGCTCTGAGTACACCAAATGTAAGAAATTATTGAAAACCTTCCTATTTCAACTCTGCTGTTTTGGTCCTGTTGTTGTGTCCTTCTGCAGCGCTGAGATACCCTGTTGGGGTGATTCGTGTGCGATATCAAATTAAAATAACATAACATAACAATGGAAAATTGCCAAAATGTTAGAGCTTGACCTCTTCCCTTTTTCTTTGGTGGAAGTAGATAGGCTTCTTGAATTAGTGGAGACCCTCTCTCCAAAATGGAAGGTTCCAAGCAAGACCTATTTTTCTACTGTTGCTGTGCCAGCACCACACCATCAAGTAATGCAATTGGTTGGCAAAGCTATGAAGGAAAGTAGTGTTCCGCCCATCCACCTTACGATGAACATGTGGACCAGTTGTCAAGCAATAGATTAGAAGTGCATCACTGCATACTGAATCTCCTTCAAGGGAGTGAAGCACTGTCTAACTGCTTGTGTGAGTGTTAATGGCACTTTCTGGGGTTTTCTGTGGCATGCAACAGTTACAATTCTCGCCTTGGATAAATTGCATACAGCTGCCAACAAATTGAACAAATTTAATACCAAAGTCTATGAAAGGCTTCAACCCAGAGGTCTCAGCATTGGACTAGTTGCCTCACTAACAATGGCAATGGCAGTAATAATGTAAAAGCCTTGAAAAGCTTGTGAAGAGTTGTTGGAGGATACTTCAGAGTCCCTTCTTTAGCCCATTGCGTGAACCTAATTGTGCAGGACTTCCTCATCATTCTGAGTGCTAACAGGGTACCTGAAAAGGCCCTCATATAGGTGGTGCCAACACATAGGAACTCCACCTACTAAATGCTGCAACGCATGTTTGAGCAGTACAGGCCTATTGATGATTATGTACTTTATAGGAGAGGAGATGCAACTGCCAAATCCATGATGATGCAGGTGGATGAAAAGGACAGAGGGCGTGCCTGATCCAAATGCCACTCCCTTTTGAGATGATGACCTTGGAAGTCTGTAAGGAGGAGAGCACCATGAGGCACAAAGTCTTGTTGTTGCACCTACCGTAGGAACATTTGCAAAAGGTGGAACATTTAGAAATATCAGTGAAGAAGCAGCTGCAATGCTCAACAGGTTAATCCTTCACTTAAACACTAATCAAAGACTGCAAAAAGAGATGTGGCACTTGCAAGAGTATATCTGTGTCACAATACTGGTTCCATGGTACAAAACTGCACTCAAAATTGGATGTCTCAATTTACAAGAATTGTGCTATTAGGAATGTGGGTGATTCATAAGAAGAATGATGAAAAATTTGAAGCAAAGGCAGAAGAGAACTGCAGCCTTGAAACTCCAAAGAAAGCAATGGTGTTGGCTCTGAGTTCTCCAGAAGTATGTCTTCACAACTGTAGCACTATTACCTAATCCCATCACTGGCTACCACTATACTGAAAACAAAAACAGCTTCATTTCTAACAACTGCAATGGGTTAGTTTCAAATGGCTGTTCTTAAATCAAGTGCACAATCACAGAAAACACAGCCACTGTAAGTGGTATCACCAGTGGCAATTAAGAAGATGGTCTAAGACTATCTGAATGACAAGAAAGAAGTGTACAGGGATCAAGACCCATTGAACTATAGGCATGGGAAGAAGGAACAGTGGCCAGAACACAATAGGCTTGCAATACGGTATCTAGCATGTTGGTAGCCAGTGTGTCTTTGGAGTTTCTTTTTAAAGCAGCTGAAGTTGTCAAGGTCACAGTCACAAGTGTGGCAAGTGATCGTCTGCCGGTTTACCAGTGACGGCTGGCATCTATGGGGAAATAAAAGGTATCAATAAGGCCTATCCCTGTGCACTGGTGAGGAGGACATTTTCAAGAGGCTGGATTCTAGAGGGACATTTCTTTTAGGGAATGTGTGGGACTATTGTGGCAGGTGAGTGTGGGAAGAACAGTTGGGGCCAGGCTAGTTAGTTTACTTTGTAGTTTAGTTTAGTGGGTTTTTTAAGATTATCATTAGGGAGAGGGGTGGGCTTGTTGTAGAGGCTGTTGCATTGCCCTGGGCCGTGGCAGTGATCTTGGCCTTTTTGGTTGTCCTTGAAGGAGGAAAGATAATGAGGACATTAATTAGTAGTACCCGCTTCAAGGGTTTATTTTACAGGTAAACAAATTGACTGCCTCACTAACCAATCCTATTCCTCCCGTAAATCACCACCCTAAAAATAGTTCCCTTTCCTACACATTATCTCCTCAAAAGATATTGCTCCTCCACTTATTTCAAACAGTTTTGCCATTTTGTCACTTGGAAAGCCATGGATAAAGACAGCCTCCTTTCATGTACTGCACCTCAACTCTTTCACACTTTCTTTAATATGATCTATTTGCTCATGGACACTGAGAGAAGTGTTAGATATATAGTGCAGCATACAGCACCTATAGTGGCACAGCAACCGCCAATGACAGCCATGACAAAACCCATAGCCATTCTATTTTGAAATATTACAATTCTTTGAGCTTCTAGTTCATCAGAGATAAGTCCCAACGTGATCTCGGATGAGTTAGTCACCTCTTCTCAAACATTGGCACTACCTTGAACTGAATAGACAGACTATCCTATCCCATACATGGGAAGGAGAATAGAAAAGAATCAGGGAGTTTCAGAGATAGGTCAGGCAATCTTTAATGATTGGGAAATAAATCAGGGACATAACGAGTAGTGGGGCCCACGTAAGAATAATAGCAAGTTTCAAATCAGTCTCTGGGCAGCCATGCTTACCACAGACATAACCCTCACTGGGTTGGCTGAGGTAACACAGGACTCCTGGGTGGGGGGGGGGAGAATAGAAAGAATCTTGTGCTTTGTAAATCAGGGATTGAATTCGGGACTGTGTCGCACTCACTGTGCACTACAAGGACACTGCCATTTCTAGTTTCATAGGTCATGCCAGGAGCAGTCTTGGCAAAGGTGGGTGGCAGCAGGCACAATATTGGGAAGTAGAAGGCCAGCGTTGCATAGAGGTATTTCAGCAGGGACATTCTCACACACATTATGGTGTTACCATGATAGAACTGATCGAGGTAAGTTGATTGATGTTGAAAAGAACATAAATCATGGGCACGCCTCCTTGGACATCAGTGAGCAATTGGGTGGAGATCCGGGCAAGAATAAAGATTCCATGCTTTTCAGTACCTTTCCGGCAGGAGCAGATAAGTGTTTTCTTTGTTGCAACACATGTGGTGCCCTTTACTTTGATGAGATATCATGAAGAGAACCAGGCAAAAAGGCTTGCAGCAAAGATAAATGACCAGACCCGCAGTGGGATCAGGTAGCAGATGACCAGCTGATCACCTTGGATCAGTGATCTTCAAACTTTTTAATGCTGTGCCCCCCAGTATAAAAATAAAATCATTGGGGGCCCCCCTTCAGTATTTTTCGCAATTATTCTATTCAATTTACAATGTTTAAGTATATCTAGACTTATCTAAATAAAAGCGACCAAGTATCGATGCGAAGAAATTGCCAGCTTCTTTACAGACAATGTCACAAAAATTGAGCAATCCTTCATCCAAACCTCCAATACACCTTCAATCTTAACCTGCCCCCCTATACTCACCCTCGACCAAGCAGATCTTATTCATACAAAGGACAACCAGGTCCACTGCAAACTGAAAAATGATGCGAATTGGTCGGACTTCAAACTTGTGTCGGAAAATGAGGTCTTCAATATAATTGCGAGCTTAAAGCCTACCTCCCACACTATGGACCCTCTCCCAGCCACAATAGTACAAAAATTCAACCATATCATTACCCCTTTCTGGACTAAAATCATCAACTCCTCTCTAACATCAGGCTGTGTCCCAGACTCCCTTCAATTAGGACAAATCACACCCATACTCAAAAAACCAGGGGCCGAACCTAACGATCTCAACAACCTCAGACCTATCTCCAACCTCCCGTTCTTAGCCAGAACCTTGGAGAAGTGCGTTCTCCAACAACTTAACAAACATATTGATGATTTCAACCTCCTCGACACCTTTCAATCGGGATTCAGGAAAGGGTGTAGCACCAAAACAGCCATGCTCAATATCTCAGATGATATCCATAGAACCTTAGATGATGGTGAAGCCTGTCTTCTCATCCTTATTGACCTATCTGCGGCTTTCGACACAATAAATCATCCAGCTTTACTTTAGATTTTGAAGGGCCGTTCTGGCATAGTACTAAAATGGTTCGCTTCCTACCTTCAGCACCGTTCGCAACAAATTAAATTCAACTCCTGTCTCTCTAAGCCAACACGAGTCACACTTGGGGTCCCTCAAGGCTCGATCCTCTCCCCATCCCTCTTCAATCTCTTCATGGAACCCTTTACAATCATTCTGAAACAAACAGGAGTTAAATATCACCTATATGCAGACGACACTCAACTCTACTACAAAATCAAATCACCCTGTGACATCCGACACCTCAATGTCACACTAACCAAGATCCAATCCTGGTTTAACGCAAACCACTTAAAACTGAACCCGGACAAAACGGAATTAATACTGTTCGCTACAAAAAGTAACCACCTTCCTATCCAAGACTGGCTCAAGAACCTGGATGCCCTAAACTGCTCTCTCGCCCTATCCGACTCGGTTAAGTCACTAGGCATTAGCCTGGACAAGAACTTATCGATGAAGGACCACATCAAAAACTCTACAAAAAGTGCGCTTTACTCACTAAAACACCTGAAGAAAATTAAACCTTTAATTCCCCAGGACGATTTCAAGACTATTGTTCAATCCCTAGTCCTCTCCAAACTAGACTACGGGAACGCCATCCTAACAGGGACGCTCAAAGCTCACCTAGCCCCACTAAGGTCAGTCCTTAACATGGCAGCTCGACTCATAACTGGGGTAAAAAGGTTTGAACACATCACACCAACCCTCCACTCCCTCAACTGGCTGCCCATTGAAGGTAGATGTATCTACAAATTGGCCTGCATCACACACAAAACCCTTCACTCACATTCCCCCAACTACCTAAACAGCAAACTGGTTAAAGCTGGAAGATCCAGATCTCTGAGAAGCTCCAACTCACTTCTTCTCATCCCTCCGAAATTGAAAAGGAAAACCACTCAGTCCCGATCCTTTTCTGGTAACGTACCCAGGATATGGAACTCACTCCCGATTGACCTCAGATGCAACCCCTCCTTCCCCTGCTTCAAAAGGGACCTGAAACTCCTTCTCCTCAAGAAATACTTTACCGTCCAAGTCAACGAACCTAGACTTCAATAACCTAGCTGACTCCCAGCTCACTTGTCCATCAAGGATAGGTGGTTATTGGACTGTTTCAACCTCTTGAGCTTCCTCCCTACCCTTCACTGTATGCCTAATTATAATGTGTTGCTTATATCCTCATGCACCCTTATGTCCTGCTATGTAACGTATGCCTAATTATAATGTTTGGCTTATATCTTTATGCATCCCTATGTCCTGCTATGTAATGCAACTTGTGTTCCCCTGTGTATGTAAAGCGCTCTGATACCCCCGGGTCTAGCTAGCGCTATATAAAACTTATAAATAAAATAAAATAAAATTAAATCTAAACATTAGAGTTATGACCTTTAAAAAATGGCCCATTACAAAGTTGCCAACAGCTGATCATTTGTTTTTGGCTTAAAAGAAAGCACTGCTATCAGCATGATGCTTCTTTTGACCAGAGCCTGGCGCCCCCCCTAGGATCAGTTAAGGCTACCTTAGGGTGGCCCGTCCCCTAGTTTGAAGACTCCTGCCTTGGATGGAGCTGATAATAGTGAAAAGGAGGGGCAGCATTCTGGGATAACTGAAGATGTGGCTAAAAAACCCTGTTGCTTGGGAGAGCTTTGGGTCAGTAGAGTAGTCCGGAAACAGTTGGTGGGCTGAGGCAGAAAGTGGAGGAGATGTAACTTTGGGGGTGCAGATGCTCTTTTACAATAAGTAGAATGAATCCATGCAGGAATCTAACAGCACTTAACTGCAGTGTTGATGGTGAGCAGCACTGCAAAGGGACCATTCCAGCGAAGACTAAGATTTGACTTTCACTGGCTTACCTTCACAAAAACCCAGTGATACGGGGGTATTGATTCAGATCCTGGGTGCTTAAATGGAAAAGACTTGTTGTTTTGTTTTTTACAGTTCTTAGTCTTCAGACTGATGGTATCCTGGCAGTGGGTGTGCTGAGAACTTGTTTGCAAGATACACATGGTTGCTGGTTGTAGTGGCTTTGTAAATGATGCAGCTGGTTTTGAAAATAGCCCGGAATGACAAGGGGAGCAAATGGTGTTCTATCAGTATGGGGATGATGTGATATTATTTCTTCAGGTCCTGCATGAGATATGCTACGGCGGGAAGGATCCCTCGGAATTGAGGAGTCTGGGAGGCCACAAAGTGGAGCATTAACACCATCCAGATGCAAGAGTACAAGGGCTTGAACAGCAGTTCTGAAGTCGCTTTCTGGAAAGAATGGTTTGATTTTCTTTAGAAAGGACAACTGGTACCAGTCAGTCTTTGTTTTTGGAGTAATGTGTTTCTTGACAGACAGGTTGGTGTCCAGGGTGAATCCAAGTGGTTTAGCTTTCAGTGAGTCAGGGTCCGAAGCCATCAAGGTTCATGTCATTGAGCTAGGTTTGTACACTATCTTGTTTGTTGTTCTTGGCAAATAATAGGAATTCTCTCTGATACGGCTGAGCTTCAGGTAGATGCTGGACTGGATGATGTGCATGTATTTGAGGCATCGGATTTCTGAAGCAGAGTAGACTTTCATGTAGAGTTGTGTATCCTTAGCATATTAGTAAATCTTGATGCTGTTATCTGTGTGTAGAGTTTCAAGCAGTGCTGTGAAATTCCTAGGGCTACTTCATAACAAAATATAAAACCATAATTGTATAAATGATGATAGTGACACTGAAATTGGGAAATTACAAAAAGTTTTTTTTAATAGAAAAATACTTCATTAAAATGCAAAGGCCTAGTATGCATTTTTGCTAGATACATGATTTACATGGCCTGCATAAAGAAATCAATCACTTTTACATATTTTATCTTTTCTTCTTTTTCCTGATATCCATATGACAAAGTATAAATCAAATTAATTTAAAAACTAGGTGGTTTCCAAGATGTCTCAACGCGCGTTTCGGCAGTAAAACTGCCTTTTTCAGGAGAGCCACCTCCAATTACAATTTCATCCTGAGAAATGCGAAAACCTGAAAGCCGGTTTACAAGGGATCTCCAACTCTTGGATTAGCGTGTCCCAAACACTGGTAAAAATAACCGTAAGTTTCAGTCCCAGCAGAGTTAATACTAATAAAAGGATACAATGAAGGTCACATGAGGATTTCCCTATGTGTACCTTAAGTAATGTTGAAGTACGGGAATTAGACGGGCTGAAATTCTTAGGATGTCAAATATGAAGGTTCTTAAACTTATCGTGGAAAAAGTGCCGGGCGGACTGTAATTCCCTCGATATAACAGTACAAATTCTTCAAGGCGATGAAACTATGCAGACAGCCCAAACGATGTCTTGCTGTGACAAGATGGTCAGGAAAATAGACGGAGTTTCAAGCAGTTCCATAAAAAAGTTGAAGATGACAGGAGACAGTATGGATAGGGATCTTTTCTGGCCCGGGGGTGGTCATGTGAACAAACTGGTGTCGGTTGAAAAGATAGGAGGAGAACCGGTGTAGGACATTGCCTGTGAATACCATTCACAACTCACTATATGAGGGTGGGATGGTCAACTGTGTCAAAGTCAGCAGAGTGGTCCAGCAATATCAGGAGGCAGGAGTCATCTTCAAGTGTGGTCCAGAGGGCATCGTCTATGATGTGAAAGGTGGTGGTCTCCGTGCTGCAGCAGGATCTAAAGCCAGACTGGTAGTCATGTAGGAGATGGTTTTCCTTAATGTGATCTTGGAATTGAACAGCGATTGTTTTTTCAATGAGTTGAGCTATGGGCCTGTAGTTGGCGAGGTCATCAGGGCCTATTGTAGGTTTCTTTAGAAATAGCAGACTCTAGCCGGTCTTGAGAGTTTCAGCGAAGATGCCTTAAGTTACAGAGGCACTGACAATGGTAAGTAGGAATAAGAGAGCATTCTCAAAGAGAGCTTTGATTAAAGATGTCAATAAAACATCATCTTCATAAGAAGTGGCTTTTAGGGACGTGAGTATGTCAGCTGGATCTGGGAGGGATATGGCTTTGAAGGGTGACCATTGCAGGATTTTATGGGAAGGGTGGGTATGAGTTATGAAGCAGGCTTGATATCATCAATGTGCTGTTGGATCTTACGTATTTTTTCCACTGAGGAAGAGGTTGATGGCATTGCATTTTTTGGTGGACTCAGGAATATGTAGGCCTGGCAGGGGTTGGTGCAGTGTTTGTTGTGAACAGTGTTCTGCTTCTGTTGATGGCTTAATTGATAGTAATGGTGTAGTAGTTTGCTTTGTCTGATGTGATGAGCTGTCTGAGTATTGATCAGATGGCCTTCTTAATTAAGACATCCTCAAGAGTTCTGTTTTTCTTCCAATTTCTTTCCTGTCTGCAAATTCATAGTTTATTGTCAGCAAGATTTATTAGAATACCAGCGTGCTGATGGCTTTCGCTTGTACTTGTGTATTTGTAATTAGTTGGTGTGGATATTTACATAGTTTAAAAAAAAATTGAAAGTTGTTTAGGAGGGTGTTGACATTGGATGTGGAGTTGATGGGTTGAGAGATGATGTCTAGCATTTGGTTGTCTATGGAGAAGTCTTAGAGGGATGCAAAGGTTTGGTCTTCTCTTTTTTGTTGACTGTGGTTTGTTGGTTGTACGCTGAGCAGGGAGATAGGAATGGCAGAGTGGTCAGTCCAGTCCAAGGGTATGGGTATGGGTGGTCGCATTGGCTGGCATTGGATTGTTGGTGATGCTGAGAAGAAAAGATTGAGAATGTAGCCTTTGAAGTGCATTGGTTGTGTGCCATGCTGTACAAAGATGAGGTTCTTGAGGTTGAAGTAGGTGTCTCTTGTTTTTTTTGGAGCATGCATTGTCTGAGAGGTCTAAGTCACCCAAGAGTGTGATGGGGGCATGTTGAATGGAAATATAATTCCCATAGGATATAATGAGATTTATATTTCGGTGGACTGGATAGCTGTCATCGTAGTGACGGAGTAACCTGTCTGCCTATATCTAAATCAGGCCTTCAGCCAGGGTGAAGATCCGTGTTTGCTAAAGTATAGGGAAAATTTCCTTATACTCACTGTAGGGGACCACCACAGTCAGGTGGAGAACTTTGCATGGTAAAGAAAAAGGAAAAGTTCCATCATCTGTAGCATATTTTTCTTTAGTACACATTTAAAATACATATATAAAATCAATTTACATTAATATGCAACACTGAAATATTTTTAAAAACTTTCTCCAAGTTTAATAACCCTTTTTTTTACTTTTGCCTTTGCCATATCGGGACTCAGGTCCTGATTTTGATCTTGGCGGATGGGTTACTCCGTCACTACGATGACAGATATCCTGTCCACAGAAATATAAATCCCATTATATCCTATAGGAATTATATTTCTGTCACCGTTGTGACAGAGTGACCCATCCGCCAAGATCTAAATCAGGCCCGAGTCTCAACATGGTATTGGTAAAAGTATAAAAAAAGGTTTATTAAACTTGGATAGAGTTTTTGAAAATATTTCAGTGTTGAATATTAATGTAAATTGATTTTAAATATGTATTTTCAATGTGTAACTAAAGAAAAATATGCTACAGCACTATGAACTTAATTATAAATAAATATCTAATACATGTAAATATTTTAAATTAATATCATTTTTCTCAAGTTTGAATTAAAAAATAAATCCCCACATAAAGAAAAAATATATATTATGCATTAATAACTATTCAATGTAATTTAATTATTTTTAATAAAATTGAGTTTTACAATAATCTTTATATGCAAGAACAGTTATTAATATATTTAATATTTAAATTTTAAAAATCATGTACTGTTTGTACATGTTTTTAAAGTTAAAATGTATTTATTTATATTTTAACTACTTTAAACTATTTCATTTTTTTTTTTCAAAACACTTTTTTATTAAGTCGTCAGATAAAATAATCAAATTTCTTACAGGAGAAATATAATACAGATAGATCAATATGATAACATTCAAGCAGGTGACTTCCATATGACATTTATAATACAAAAAGAAACATTTCAGGTCAGTGAACATCAGCCCCTAACTTTACAACCGACTGTCTCGCATGTTGTATAGTAGTCCATGTATCATACCCTTCAAGCCAATTCACACATAGCGTAGTCCTTTGTATCATCACTCTCCCCCGCGATGCATTCTCAGAAGGTTACCACATCAGTAGTTCGTGGTGAAGGGGGTTCCAATATGAGACCCCTGAAGTCTGCCCAATGTTTCCAGATTTTGGGGTGCTTTTGTGGGCTACCCCGTGCTTTAAAAATAGGCTGTTCCTGACCCATGCACCCCTCAAGGCCTGCCTTCCACGCTCCCAGTTTAGGCGGGGCCGAGTCTTTCCATGCCCTAGCTATATCTCTTTTTACCAGGGTAGGGCCCAAGAATAGCAAGTGTCTTTTATAGATGTTTCCCCCTATTTCTTCAGTGATATATAATAAGGTAAGCTTTGGAGACAGAGGTATTTCCCACCCAAGCACCTCTGATAAGCAGTTCATAACCCCCCTCCAAAATCTACTAAGTGCAGTGCATTCCCAGATGGTATGTATAAAAGTGCCTTACGCGCTGCCACATCGTAGACACGTAGGGGAATCTATCAGCCCCGCCGTTCACAGCCTATATCTGGTAAAATAAGCATGGTGTAAATATTTAAACTGGATAAGTCTGAGGCGAGAAGCGATTGCGGTGCCCCTCGGGAATTCTAGGGCCTCTGTCCAGTCGTCACTATCAAGGGGACCAAGGTCTGTCTGCCATTTTTCCCGGAGTTAAGCTATGGTCGTGGAGAGATTTGTCACCAGAGTTTGATATATCTTTGCAGTCTTGTGGTCTCCCAAATCACCCATAAATACCTTTGCCTCTATCGGATTGAACTCCGGGAGAGATTCCAAACGCGCAACATACGGGGTTAGGGCATGCCGTAGTTGCAAGTATTTGTAGAATTGGGTATGCGGCATAGCAAATTCCTTCCTGAGCTCCTGAAAGGACCTCATGGTAGTGCCTCGCATCACATCTCCCAACGTGGAAATGCCTATGGCATCCCAGTGTCAAAACCCCGATAAGTCGGACACCTGCGGCATAAGGCCGCTCTGCCAGAGGGGCGTCTCCCTCGTCAGCCGTCTCCATCACCCCATCCTGCGCATCGATTCCTTCCAAACTCCGAAAACCACACATGTGGCAGGCGGAAATCGTCGTAGCTCTTTAGCGGTATGTAAGAGCATATGGGGTAGCATATCACCCATGAGCCATTTCTCCACTTGGTACACCAGGTCCCTGCTATTCCCATACCACCAGTCATTGAATACCAAAAGATGAGATACTGCGTGATATGAGTGAATGTCAGGGGTTGCTATCCCTCCGCAGGATGTCGATTGAAAGCACGTTTTAAGTGCGACTCTAGTGGCTTGATCGTTCCATAGGAAGCGGCTTAGTCTTGAATTGAGCTGACGGAACCAGGCGGCCGATATCTGAAAGGGGTGGTTCTGCAGCCGATAAAGAAGGCGAGGGAGGGACACCATCTTAAATATCGCCGATCTTCCCAGTAGAGATAAGGGCATGCGCGCCCAGGACTCCATCTCAGCCTACGTGCGTGTCCAGATGGGGGCAATGTTTTTATTCCACGACACCAATTGGGAGGACGAGAGGTAGACCCTGAGGTACTTAAACCCGGTTGTGGCTAGCGTTACTTCTCCTACCCAGGTGCCCATTTCCAAGCCTCCACTGAGAGGCCACAATATCAACTTCCTGGCATTCATAAACAGGCCTGAATGCTGTCCAAATATCTGCATAATGCGGAGCAATTGAGACCCCGTTCGATGCGGTTCTGTTAGAAAGAAAAGGACATCGTCCGCATACAGGGCGATCCGATCTGAAATCCCTCCCGGCCACTCAAATCCCTTGACCTGGGCATCGATTCGAACCCACGAGGCTAGCAGTTCCATTGCTAATGCAAATAAATAAGGGGATAGGGGGCAGCCCTGTTGGGTACCTTGTCCTATAGGGAAGGGGTCAGACACCGCACCCGCCACTCTAACCGAGGCCGTGAGGTCTGTATATAGTAGTCGAATATAGGACATGAGTCGCGGCCCTATATTTAGGTGCTGCAGGAGGGCAACCAGGTACGTCCACCCCAGCGAATCAAATGCCCTATCTATGTCTGCCGTGGTATCAGGGAGGCCTCAAAGGTCCTCGTGTAGCCTGGGCTACTATTAATGGGTGCAGTATTAATCTGTAGATTAATACTGCACCCATTAATAGTAGCCCAGGCTACACGAGGACCTTTGAGGCCTCCCTGAGACCACTGTTCTCTTCAACCATATATACCACCCCTGGTCTCACTACGGGGGTACCCTTGTTTTTTATACATACTATCTATGTCTGCCAGCATCAGTGCTGCCGGGCCTTCAAGATGAGCAATCGCTGCTACTACATTGTGGGCCCGTCGGATGTTATGGCGAGTCGCTCGGCGAGGCATAAAGCCTGCCTGGTCAGGATGAACCAGTTCTGGCATATAGGGAAGGATGCGATTAGCAAGGGCTTTGGCCAAAAGTTTGGCCTCCACATTCAGCAGCGATATAGGACGATACGATGAGTGTTGGTCTGGGTGTCGACCGGGCTTATGCAATACCGCGATTTCTGCATGCTGCCAGTCCGGCGAGAGTCTCCCCTCCTCAAGGGCCACATGCACTGCCGCAAGATAATGAGTAATGAACTGGCATTGAAAAAGCTTATAAAACTCGCATGGGAAGCCATTAGGGCCCGGGGCTTTGCCTGTGCGTAGGTCTGCAAGGGCTGCGCTCAGTTATTCGACCGTCACAGGGGCATCTAGTTCTGCCCGTGCCGCATCCGATACAGCTTTGGGGGGTAGATCATCAAGATATTGATGGATCAAGGGTTCTGGCAGAGCGTCTTTGGGGGTATATAACTCAGCATAGTAGGTCGCAAAGCTGGATGCGATTTGGGAAGGGTCAGTGAGTGTTTGGCCATCGTCGCCTAGGATACCAGGTGTTGTTTGTGGGTGGAGTGCCTGTTGACATAGACGATGCAGGAGAGAACTCGACTTATCTCCCCACTGGTTTATTCTGCTGTTCGAGGCCATCCAAGCCTGCCTGGCCTCATCATGCAGTGTGTTAGCATGTGTTTGTTGCACGAGAAGAAGTTGGCGGCAAATCTGCCTGCCGTCTCTACCCCTACTCCTCCGCTGCAAGTATAGCAACTGAGTCTCGGTCTGGAGCAGTGCCTCCTGGTGTTTTTTCCGCTGGGCGGCGCAATTGGATATATCAGCACCCCTGAGGGTTGGCATCATAGCCTCCCAGATGACCTCCGCGGAGTGTACCGTGCCTAGGTTCTCTGTGAAATAATCCGTAATCGCCTGATACATGTGTGTTTTATATTGCGGGTCTTGGAGATGCCATGTTGATAGGCGCCACCGGAAAGGAGGACGTGCTACCCCCAAACGCAAAGCCAGCACCACTGGAGAGAGATCCGGTAGGCCCCTAGGAAGTATATCCGTCGCCACGATTCAATAATAATAAGTGCCAGGTATAAATATATGGTCCAAGCGGGAGAATGAGTCGTGGACTGTAGAGTAATATGTAAAGCTTTGTGTGGTCGAGTGTAGATGTCTCCATGTGTCTATCCACCCCATGTCCCGCACCAATGTCTGCAGTTGTGTGTCTCTGAGTGTCCCCTGCCCGCCATGCGGTCTCCATCTGTCATGGGCTGAACTCACTACATCATTCCAGTCTCCACCTATTATAGAGAGGCCCGTTGGCATCTCCAGTATTGTCCTCGTCAGGCATTCTACAAATGACTCTGACAGCAGGGGGGGTGCATAGATACTGCCAAGTATGACAGATTCCCCATATAATGAGCCAGTCACAATAATATACCTACCTTGGGTATCAGACGATGTTTTATCGTGTACAAAGGGGACTCTGCGATGGATTAGGACTGCCACCCCACGTGAGCCCCCGGTGAACCCTGCGTGATAGATCTGTATGTATCCAAAACTGGAAAGACATAGCGCCCTGGAACCCATAAGATGTGTTTCCTGTAGTAGCAGGACATCTGCTGAGGTGCGTTTGGCCTGTCGAAGGACAGCCCCTCTTTTAATCTTATCCAGTGCCCCCGTATGTTCCAACTGACTACCTAGAGCCTACCAATGGGGACTGTCATAGGACAGAGTGTGTGAAATGAATACAGCGCATGGCTTGTCGTAGGGCATGTAAACCATATGTATAAAAGAGTATGAGACAGCACATTCAACAAAACTTAAAAATCCCAATCCCTCCCCCTCCTACCCAACCCAATACCACAAAACTGCAGAAGCATCTGTCGCGGTGGGGGTCTTACATCTGCTCCAACGGGGGCAGGGCGCAACCCCACACCAATGGATCCCCATTAAACTATCCCCAATTGGAAATAAAGTTCTCAGATACTGAGAAGAAAGTTGTGGGGGAGAAGTCCCTCGTATGCCCTTAATCTATGTCATCAGCCGAATAGACGTCTTGGTTAGGCCCTCAGTCTCCATGTCGTGATAGTGACAAATCTTGCCGATCTTCCTCCATCTGGGAGCCGGAAGCACCCTGTGATTTTGAGCGGCGTCTCGATTGTGATTTGCGATTAGTCTTCCCTTTAGGTTTGTTCAATTGCTGCGTGGCTTCTCCAGAGGACGACTCCTAGTCGAAACGGGGCAGGGTGTGTGGCCTAAGCTGCTACCTCTCATCCACCCAGGCAAAGACCTCTTCTGGAGTGTCGAAGAAGTGGGTACGCGACTTGTAGACTACCCTCAGTCGGGCCGGGAAAATCAGAGCATACTGAATTTTAAGGTTTCGCAGCTGAGCCTTTGCGGCCGTAAACAACTGGCGGTGTTGCTGCACCTGTCGCATGTAGTCCGAAAAGTTTAAGATGTGATGGGAATCATATTGGAGTTTCCCAGCCAGCCTGGCCTGCGCAAGGACGGTGTCGCGGTCAAGAAAGTTCAAGAGTCTAGCAATGATGGGTCGTGGTCGGGATCCTGGCGGAGGCTTCTGCATCAGGGTGCAATGCGCACGTTCAATAATGAAACATTGAAATAAAGTGGCTTGAGGGATCCATCCCGCTATCCACTTTGTAAGAAACTGTTCCATGTCGTTGCCTTCACATCCCTCCAGAAAACCCACGAAACGAAGGTTGTTCCTCCGTGCTCTGCCTTCGGCGTCCTCTGCCCTGATTGCCAGACCTTTTGTGATAGATTCCAAAGAGGACACCCGCGTTTGGAGGGACGTGACTGTATCTTCTGTAGTTGATATGCGGGTTTCGGCCTCTGTTATTCTGTCGACCGCTTTGCGGCGATCTTGGCGGATGAGCATAACGTCTGACCCCACTGCCCCGATTTTAGCCTGCAGCGCCTCCCGAGACTGCGTTATTGCCGCCATCAATGCAGCATTGTCTGGGCCAGTAGAGACCTGGCTCGTCGACTCCGGTGCCTGCACCCCAGACCTGGCATAGCGATCTAGTGTGCTGTTTGGTGCCCTGCAGCTTGTCTCGAGTGTTTTTCAATGGCAGTAGTTGGGTGTTGGCCAATCCGGGGGTCTGTAGGCGGCTGTGATCCCACTTTAATCAGCTGCCGTAATAGTGGTGTCACTTGGAGGGTGGGGAGTCCCCCGCGGGAGTCAATCCGGGTACCTATCGCCTTCCAGGCTGGCGTGAAGGCAGGCGTGAAGGCGACCCCCACACAGGCCGCACCGGACCTAGTCCGCCCGCTTCCGCGTGCAGGCACCTCCTCACCCCCCTAATGGGTGCCCCTGCCCAGCCCCACTCCTCCGCACCGTGAAGCCCCTGTATGGGAAGGCCTCTCATAAATCGTGGATGAATAGATGAGTTGGTCCCCTGTGCACTTTTTATTTGTTTCAACTAAAACACAGAAAGGCAGGGCACGAGTAGGGCACAGTGCCTACTCGTGCCTACTCGTGCCACAGTGTTTAACTTTAGGAAGAAAGTTAAAACTTGGCTCTTTTCACAACCCTGAATGTGTTGGCCTGGGGCATTACATATCACTCAGCGCCAAGACGCCTCGGCATTAGTGCGCTTTATAAATACTTTTCAGTCAGTCAGTCAGTCAGTGCGGGCCATCGACGTCCAGTCCGTCAACTCTCAAAGTATGTGGGGGGGCAGGCTCCACCAAGCACAGATCAGTCGTGGGCTGCAGCAAATATCAAAGGGGGCCACAATGTTTAATCTGGCCGTGCGAGCGCCACCGTCTAGATCCAGCGCGATCCCAACTGTCTTGCACCCTGAACACATCCACGTGAGGGGCACCAGGGGAGACCCCAGAAGGATCTTAGGTAGGCCACTTCCCTATCCCACACTGCTATCTTCATGCAGGGGCTGCCCAAGAAGAGGTCCAGGGCCTCGGGGGTTGCTGTTCACACCCGAGGGGGGCCACAACCTCAGAAGGACCGCCCCCCTCCTCAGCAATCAGGAGGCAATGCGGGGGTGTTGCGCACTCACTGCAGAGGCACAGGAATGACCCCCCTTCATCAATTCAGTGGGTCCAATGTCGTCAGCCCCAGGCCCATCCACTAAGGCGTCTCCAATCAAGCCCCGACTCAGCCACACCACACGCGGCCGCAGCCTCGCCCGGTGCCGCCTGCCGTAATCACAAACCTGACGCTGTTCCTCATGCCTCCAGCCGCCACGGAGTTCACCCAGGGTGCTGCGCGCCCGCTCCAGCAGCACCGTCCAATGCGGTTAGGCCCAACATCAGCGGCTCTCAAATCCTCCGAGCGCGATGCCGTTAAGACGGATTCCGGCTCGGCCGCACCGCTCACAGCCGCAGTTTACCTCCGAGCCGTCCCAGTCTTCTGGGATGCGGCTGCCATCGCCAACAGGTCCACCAGGCAGGTAGGGGCTGACAACACCTGCGGCGGGCCGCGCCCAGCTTCAGGCCCACAGCGCCTCACTTAATATTGCACAGACTCCTGTAGCACCAAGACTCACTCGCAGTGTTCTCGGCCGTCACTCGGTCCGGTCTCCGCTTCAATGAAAGCCGTTCAGTCCTCCACGGCTATCAAGCCGATTCCGGGAGCAGCCCAGCGCGAGATTGCCGGATGTATCGGAACGATCCGCAGCGCGGCACAGGCTTAGTCTTCGCTCCACCGATCCGTGCATGGCTTTGCCGCCAGCCGTTTCGATATCGACTTGGCTATTAGTCGTCCCACGGGGCAATATGGACATGGGGGGCAATGTAGGAGGGGGACTGAGGGTAGGATATGGGCTGATGGGGCAGGATGATAATAGGATTTTAAGCGGGCCTCCGGAGCTCGTCTAAAGCGCGTCCACCATGTTGGACCGCTTGGCCACGCCCCCCCCATTTCAATTATTTTAACTATTTTTCCTATGGTGTTTTGGTTTAAGTCCCTTCCTACCTCCATTCATTTCTATGAGAGGGTGTTGCAATACCAGTGGTTGGCCATGTGTTCTCAATTTATTTCAACTCCGAGCTGGAATAATTTACTACTATTTTGGGTCTTTTCTTTGCTGTAGTAACTTTAGAATAGCAGTTCGTAGATAGCAACAGGCTTACTTTTCTGTGGGTTGGTACACATCCCTCCCTAAACCCCCCACTGAAGCTTCCTTAGCCCCTCTTGCTCCTCTGTAAAGCCCTCCCCTTTAGCAGAAAATATTCCCCATGCTCCAGCTACTCCCTCTGGTCCCAATCACATCTACTACCAAAATATAAATGTACATGTGGGGAGACTCCACAGTTGGGGCGAAGATCACTATACAGAAAAAGTTAGGAAAAGTGGAGGCATAAACTCTGCATGTAAGTTTGTGAACAGCATTTTGTAGAACGTTGCTCATCAAGCAACTCAATAATCATCAAGTTAATCTTCATCAATGTCAACACAAACCATTATAGAGTAAGTTGAGGAAGTTCCCTTGCCTCTTGTAAGACAATTAATAGAGGTGATACAAGCTCAGATGAGAATGTAAATGAACAGAAGATCTATAGCAAAGGCCTTTCCTATCATTTTATGTGCGGAGTTCTTCTCCCCGATTAAATTGTAGTTTGTGAATACCAAAAAAGAGTAAATGTGTAAGCTCACCTTTGTGAATCAGCACCTTTGAGTTTACCTTTAAATACATGTTTATTAACCCCCTTGATGATAACTTGTTCACCATCACTATACCTGTCCAGAGTGAAGCCCTGATATATGACTCTCTGAGCCCAATCACTCTCACACTTTCTTTATACATATAATAGACCAATACAGAGTAAGCTTATGAGGCGCATTCATTTTAATCCTTACTGTTCAGATGTAAAAATAATTCTAAAACATGGAGGTAGTGTTGACACCCGAGGGAGGGGGTTTACAGGCATTCCCCCACAGGCGCGTGCCCTTTGGTATTTCCTGGCATCCCCATTCAGGAAATCAATAAATATAGCAGCTAGATGGTCGGAGTCAGTTACCTCACTGCTCGCTACTGGAACCTGTATCTTTTTTTATACAATAGCATGTGTGCACCAAACACATTGGGGACAAGGAGGCCACACAGACCCTCCACGTACGCAAGCATTTCCCTGATTGTCGAGTCAGCACACTGTCAGCTGGGGCAGAATGCAGCACAGCCCCCGCTTGTCCTGCAGCGGCCCACTACTCTAGCCTATCACCGGACTCACTGCAGAGGCTTGGAAACATGCCCGCTTTCCATCAGCCAGCACACATAGGGGTATATTCACAAGAACGTGTGCTAAACATCTCCAAAAAATGTTAACGCAACTTTACACATCGCAGCCTATCGCGGGAAAATAACCCCGTGTTAACGTGGAATTCACAACACGGCGGTACCATGCGATAGTCCGCCGAAAACGCGGCCAATGTCCGCGATACAACCACCTCGACGGAGATAAAAACACAAACCACAACACAAAAAAACGTGCGATGAGCCCATTCGCGATGAGGAAAGCAGCGATAAGCCCCGCCAGGCCCGCGACACACACACGGCAGGCGGGAATAAGCACAACAAAAGCCTGAAAAAGAAAGACAAACCAAACAGAAAACAACAGCCAAGCACAATGGAGGCAACCGGAGCCAGTATACAACCCCACAAGCCCCATTGGCAAAAAAACATTGTACATGGCAGGCCATCGTGGACAAGGTGAATGCAGCCGGAGAGCGGAGGAGGACAATGGAAGAAAACCAGAACAGCCGGAATGATGCGAAACGCACAAACAAGCAGAAACACGCCAACAACAAGAAGGCAGCAATGCACACCGGAGGTGGGAGTCCAGCGCCACACTAGGAGCTGGATGACATGGAGGAAATGGTGTCCACCACATCAGTCTGGAGATGGTGGCAGGACTCGGGGACCGGAAACTGCCCAAAACAACAGACACAACAGCAACAGGGAGAGGAACGACCAGGGACTGGGGGACGGGGGAGATGGGCACAATGGCACACATGCACAATTAAGCACAGCACAACTGCAGACAAACCATGCCCAAGAGTAACAACACCAACCAAGAGCACAAGTCACACAACCCGGCAATATCACACCACTGAACAAGCACAGAAGTGAAAACCACACTGCCTGAAAGGGAGAAGGGTGAGCCAAATCAGAGCTGAAGGGACATCTCACACACAATGCAGCACACACACATAGGAAGCAGAGCACCCCAAAATCAAACACAATGTGGTACAAACACCAACATTTGCACAACCGAACACAGGACACAAGTGCACCCGCTTGTGGCCGTGTAAACGCCATACGCATCTGGCAAAGCACGAAACAGGGACATGATACTGCACAAGTACAAACCCACAGCCCTGATGGGGTAGCAATGCACGTATGGCAGGGAGCCAGAGAGTCCGTGACACACACATTGGCATACAAATCAAGACACAACACAGTTGGAGACAAGTGAAAGTGCGGAAACTTTATCAACAAGTGCGTGTCAGTACGGCCAAGAGAAGTGCCACGATATGCAGACCAATGCAGCAGCATGTCTGAATGAGGAACGTAGGAAAGCGCCCATGTCCACCCCGGGGGAGTCCATCACCAACACAAGTCAGTGCCAACCCGCGTTGGTTGTCCGCGCATGGATCGGCTCCAGCTTGTTCAAAATGCTGCAGCCAGACTGGTGTCCGGAATCCCGAAATTTGTCTCTGTAAAGAAGGAACTAAGGCAACTTCATTGGCTTCCGGTCAAACAAAGAGTGTGCTTTAAGGCACTTTGTACTGTCTTTAAAGCAATTAATGGAACAGGACCGGATTTCCTGGTGCGCAAATTCCAATGGTATGTGCCGAGCAGAATGTTGCGCTCCTCTGGATCTAAACAAGTTCGTGTCCTCCCAGTTAAGAAGGTGAACTGGGGAGGTAGGAGCTTTATTACCTGCGCCTCTCGGGCATGGAATGAACTGCCCTTTCACCTCAGGAATGCATCGGATCTTCTCTCCTTCAGGAAGGGATTGAAGACCTGGCTCTTTTCTCAGTAAAACATTACTTTCACGTTTTCCCCAGCAGGCAGTGCTTAGCGCCAGGACACCCCAGGGTAACCGTGCGCTCTATAAGTGCGATTAACATAACATAACATAATATAACATAACATAACATGGATCAGGAGTCCAGGCCAATGCAGCCATGTCCACTGTCGTCTTGGGACATGTGACCAGATTCCCAACATGCAACCAGGCGTCGGGACACGTGCAATGGGTCACATCCAGTTGTGGCTGCAGGTACCTTGTCACACGTCCATGAATGCGAGTGCAGCAGCGTAGGCCAACATCTCCAATGAGAGATCTTTGTCCACCACATCTGACATGTCGTCGACGTAATGCATCAGCTGACCCGGACAGATGTGCTGACTCCAACCCCTGGCCCCAATGTGCACCAAAGCCCAATCGGGAAGTGGCTCAATGTGCTCACTGCACAAGACGACTCGTGCAATCTCCCAGGTCCAGTTGCCAGCATGCATGCCAAACATCCATGCATGCCATAAACGGGCATCACGGTGACACTCCTGGTCGTGGGCCAACAGGGGGCGCACACACACGTCGAAATCCAGGTCAGCTACCGTTACGTTGGAGAGGCAGACATCCATGGTCCACGCGAATATGCACGAGCGACAATGCAACACAGGCTGAACGCAGGTGACGTTCGCAAGCGGAAACTCAGCCGGTAACTGATCCGCAGCACTGCCAACGGCAGTGCCCCCAGTACATGCAGCAGACGTGCACGGTACAGGTCCACGTGACTGGAGTCGAGCATGTGTCCGGGATGGTCTGCCATAGCGTCAGTGGCCCTGCTTAAAGCGGCACTGGCTTGTCCTGCGCCAGTTCTGTGGATGAAATGGCACAGCTCAGAGCAATGAGCAGAGTCTGTGTGCAACCGGTGCAGGCCTGGGGTGGGGTGGGAGTACGTGTGAAGGCCATATCACGCACGCTAACTACGACCAAGGACTTCTGCGTGTGGGATGTGTACACATTGGTCTCAGGTCGGACAGTGCGTAGTGTGGGAGTCGCAAGTAAATGCTATCGTATCTGTCAGGGGGTGCTGGCCACATGCAAGTCCCAGCTCGGAGCTGCAGATGTGCCACCGCCTGATAGTACAGACAAAGGACCCTTCACCCCTACAGTAACTTCACCATCTGCATGCATTCAGGAGATGTACAGAGGCCTGTCGTGGGTGTGGTGGGATGTCTGCGACCCTGGGAATCATGGATGATATGCCGAGCACGTGGCACATGAGCGGCCTCACTGTGTGTTACGTTGCCTCACAGCTGCTCCTCCCTCCCACGAGCCCCCACACTTGTGTGCGCTGCGCAGTTGTATCACGTGCACTCCTACGGCACACCATTGTAATGCCTGTCCGCGCATGTCCAGCGGCATGCCAACAACACCGTGACGCTGGCCTTTGAAGGTGTGCGGCCACGTGAGTGTAGGCCAATGGTCCGGACAGGGCGGACACAGGTGTACAGTCCATGGCTGGCTGTGAACGCGCTGCGAATGAGGCTAGGCAACTGACTCATGCAGCCGCAGGACTGATACACATAACACTTGGCATGCATGTGCCAAGACCCCGAGCGGTCTTGCGCTCCTACATTTCCCCGTCCGTGCGGGCCCGCCCTCCTGGTGCATGCTACATTGCAACATCGACTACTGTGGCCCTGGTGGCGACAACACCCCAACACAGAGACACACTTACCGCTCTTCCTGCCCAAGGCCAGGTCCGAGCCACGCCCTGCTCCCCCTGCCGAATCAGCACACCACTGCGCTGACCTGACGTACGCCGGACCAGCACACGCCGCTTGTGCATGCGGGGGGGCGGGCGAAGCTACATGTCCAATGTCACTGCCAACGCTGAGGTGACATGGTATCGTCCGCTGAAGACAGCACACTGTGATGTTGCAGGGCCCGTGCCCATCATGCTGACACAATGACCACACGGACACACTTGCTCAGATGGTGTGAATGGCTACGGGCACGTGCGCCCGAACACATTTATTAGCAGGCACACATATCGAGTGACACCTGTGTTGGATGTGTTTGGGGTGTGTGCACACCAGCCGGCAAGGGCTGCCTCGTGCAGTCAGAAATCAACAACAGTGTACATCGTAAAAGACACAACCATTCAACCATAAAGGCCCCATGACTTGTGCTGCATAGAGTTAGTGGCCCCAGATGCATAGCGTCCTGCACGGGCCTACCGCCACGGGCCGCTGACTTGCGGGGCACTGGGGCAGGGTCACGAGTGCAGAGCAGGTTTCCGTAGATGACAAAGGGGCTTGTCGTGGAGTGTCTCGGTGGACAGTGGAAGGTGTACCCCCAGGGCATGAGGCAGAGGGCAGAACCACGCTGAAACAGTCACTATGGTGGAGGTGAATGAAACAGACACATGTCGGACACCAAGTCCGGTCCAGCCAGATGAAGATGCAGAAAACCCCCAGGCCATGGACTCAGATGCCACCAAGGTCCAACCAGATAGTGCCCATGACTCATTGCGCACAGAGTTAGTGGCACCAGTGCTGTTTGGGGATGCCGCCTGCGATGAGGCATGTCCAATGGTGTGGACTCCTCCACATCTTACCCAAGACACAGTTCCACATGTGTGACCTACTGGACCGCAGTGTAGGCCTGAGGCAGCGGTCAGCACGGGCCATTCACCGAGTGTCGCCGGCTTAGGTTGGATGGTCCCACCGGCCTGCGTAGTTCAGGTTCAGTGGCACCACGGGACGCGGACTTGCAGTGAACAGGGTTGATGGCACCAGGTCAGTTGTTGATAGTGTTCGATCACCTCCGTGACTCTGATCCGGCTTTCGTCCGGACTGAGCCGCATCTTCCTCTTACTCCTCTCCGTGCGTTCACTGGTGTGGACTCTGCCATTCATGATTCGCGACTAAGTGCTGGATGTGGGACCTACTGGTCCGCAGGGTAGGCCTGAGCCCTCATCCACGTGTCACCGGCTTGCGTTGAACAGGGTTAGTGGCACCACGTGTCGCCGGCTTGCGTTGAACAGGGTTAGTGGCACCACGTGTCGCTGGCTTGCGTTGAACAGGGTTAGTGGCACCACGTGTCGCCGGCTTGCGTTGAACAGGGTTAGTGGCACCACGTGTCGCAGGCCTGCGATACGGAATTATGCTTCACTGATCGAAGGGAGTCTGGTGCTGTGGCCGCTGCCACGGACCTGGGGTCACTGCCATTCAAGACTCAGGACACAGTTCCACATGTGGGACCTACTGGGCCAAAGAGGATGCCGGTGGAGTATGTCAATGAGAAAGGAGTAATGTGGGCCAGCGTCATGGGGGCCAGCGATGGTCTGCGGAGGCTGCAGAGGTTGCGGGACTGGGGCTTGGAGCTTGCACCAGCACATGGTGGGCCCTCTTTGACACACGCCGGTGTAGGCAGGTGAGCGGAGCCTTGTTGGTGCGCTGGGGCAGGCATGACGGGTCTGGGGACCAGCGGCCCGGGGTGCAGCAGGCGCACAGGGACGCAGGCCCCGCCGCGCTTAGCGCAGGACTCGTGGCGGGCTGAGAGGCGCCGCCCTGGCAGACGCGTTGTCCATTCTGAATGAGAACCATGCCCAGTGCGACGGGCTTTTTGTTCACACCCCTACGCAGGCCTGGCATACGCAGGTCCAACCCACTCCGCCCGCGCATGCAGGGGGGGACGTAACGTGCGACATTTCCGCGTTCTGCCCCACAGCCTGTGGGGACATGGTACCGTCCACTGGCCACTACACTCCATGCACCAGCAGTTGATCTCCACATGGCCATTTCCGTGGTTTGCACACTGTGGTCTGTCCGGCACCTCCACGCCACACCTGGCATTGGGTAGGTTCACATTCCTTAGTCACTTGCCGCTCTCGCACATGCCTGCTCCATCCCTCTCCTCACATCCTGCTATTGTGTGTCTGTGGTGCCATGCCGTGGCTGGGTTGTGGGCATGGCAAGGCCAAGTTCCCAATGGAGTCGTGTTGTCGTGTCTGGTTGGTTGGCATGTTGTGTGGCATGTTGAATGTAGTTGTGCTCGTGCCCATTGCCAGTGTCGTGAGTTGCATGATTGTGGGCTGGAGGTGTGTGGTGTGATCATTTTGGACTTACCAACGAGCACTGCATTTCCATGGGTGCCATCCTGGGAGCGCTGGGTGATGATGGACTGTCGGGAGATGTGAGAATCATGCACTCTGCCTGGGGAGTTGGCCACGACATTGTTGAGGAGTCCCGGGCGATCCACTATTGCCTGCATATTCATGGGATGCGTGTGCTTTCTGTTGTGGTAGTTGTGTGCGGTGTCGGCAGGGGGCACGAGGGGTACATGTGTGCAGTTGATTGGCCCCGACACGTGAGGGAATCCAGCTATGGTGTAGGGGCCTTGCTTGGTCTCCAGCTGCTCCTGCGCAGTGTGGGTGAAGTGGAGGTGCTGGGGTACCAGGCTGATGTTGGCATCCAGGACAGGTGTGATGACCTTAGATGGGGCTGGCTGTGTGACTCCTCCGACTCTGGCAGTTGTGGGTTGGATGGTACCAGAGGCCGACATGTGCAGCGCAGCTGGCAGCTTTGTCTGCGGAGGGATGTTGGTGGTCCGCTGGGTTGGTACCATCAGCAGGTGGGGGATGTGGGTCAGGATGCGGGGGATGGTTGTCCTTTTGGGCCTGTAGTGGGCAATGTCCTCCTCTGGCGTTGGGTCTGGGCAGCAGGTGCGTTTCAGGTGGGTCCGCTGTCTTTGTGTACGCTGCCTCTGTGGTGTTCCCGGGGGGGTGGGAGGGACGGGTCCTGGGGGTGGTGGCGGGCCTGGGGTGGGTGGCGGTGGGTGTTGTGGCCCTCATGGGTCTCGGAGCTGCATGATCATTGTCTCCATGGCATCTGTGGGTCTTCAGATGTGGCTCTTGGCTGGGCTCCCTTTCATGCTGCAGGTAGTCGTCCTGCTTAACACCAGCAAAAGGCAGGTGTTAAATCCCTGCTGCTACCGCGGCTTATCGCGTGGTTTTGACTTGCATCGCAGATCCGGCAGTTCGTTGTGAAAGTGGTGTTGTGGTTTTTTCGTGTGTCTTTGCACGGAAACGCCTACTCTGCATCTCATTAGGGTTAGTTGGTGGTGTCCACCGTGGAGATAAATTTTGGGGCAGTTATCGCGGGAATACTGGCGATGTCTGCAGTTTGCACCCGCTTGTGAATGGGGTGTTAAATCGATTTCCACTTTTGATGGGTTAAGGTGGAGATAAATCGGCAGTAGGTCCTTGTGAATATGCCCCATAGAGACCTGGAAGAACTGTATCCTCTTCCCCAGCGGCCTGCTCCCACAGCCCAGGTGGACAACCCTGTGTCTACGCTCTGCTCAGAGGAAGCTCCTCTCACCCGCTCCATGCTTGGGGTTGCCTGCCACTGCCAATCGTCTCGGTGACCCTGCCTACCTTGCTCTGATTGTTTCAGTGGCAATTCTTCTCTCACTGGAGCTCTGTCACCACTTGGCCACCAGCCACTGCTTCAACAGCTCTTGAGGCTACAGAGCTGCGGAGCCACACCATTTCATGCCCAGGGCCTGATGCCAGCATTTGAACAGGAACTGGTGTCTCCTGGTGGCCACTTCTTCCCACTAGCCTCAGCTTCCTAGTCTGCCTGCCTCCTCCTGCTCGCTCCTGGGGATAATTGTCCGGGAGAAGTGCAGGCGCCTGTGCAAAAGACTTGTGAGTACCCTGCACCAGGCCATGCATGCAGCTGCTGTATCAGCATGACATCCATCCCATGTCCGATTGAAGGCCTGGGAAGAGCGCTCGAGATTTACTTCGAGGCCAGGGAGATTATCATGGAATCTAGTTGCCAATAAACTACTTTGATTACGAATTCACATAGATAATTCGAAAGTCCTTCTTGGCCTAATATACATTTATCAACCTTTTGGACATAAAAAAAGCCATCAGAAAAGGGACATTCAATAAGCCACCCTGACTCTTGAACTCAGAATAAAAGTTCTTCATGAAATCCTACAAAAGGAGTCCATTGGGAAATGTACACCCTCCCAACTATGAGCAGGGCCCAATGATGAAGAATGCCACCTCAGTGAGTGAGGTTCCCTGTATCTTAACAATGTATGCATCCCAAAATGGGATTATCCATGATACAGCCTAAAAGACAGTTTATCACAAACAATCTTGTAAACAGTGATAGACCCACAATGTCACACTTTGTGTGCTTTAGAATTAGCAAGAATGTATGACGGACCAACCAACCTCTCCTCCCCCATGTTTAAATAAGTGGTCAGACTGATTGACCAAGGGGATGAGGAACTCATACAATTTTATAGACTGAATGGGAAAATGATCATGGCTCTATCTGTCAAAATTGGACCACATTTTGAGCCCAGCACTGCTCGCACAGAAGCCATAACACTGCATCTGTAATGCTTGTGTTTACTACATCATCTGGGTTCTGGATCTTTTCACAGTACATGTGACAGGGTCGCTGGCATTCCCCATAGTCCCCACTTTTTTTGTTCTTCCAAATTTCCTGGATGCTTTTATTAAAATCACTGAACAACATCTGCATCTTCCAAAAACTGTAAAAGAACTAACACAGGTGAAGCAAGGGTTTTTTCAGAGAGCACATTTTCTGCATGCTCTGGGTGCATGGGATTGTGCACATGTATAATTAGTAACACCAGCAACAACAACGTATCTCTGTCAAAATAGAAAACAGATGTACTTCACAAATGTACAGATCATTGTGGATTCTATCTACTGTTCTACTAACATCGGGGTCTATTCACAAACTGCATTTTGTGGTACGTTTCGTTGTACTAAAATAGTACTGCAAACGTTCTACAAATTGGGAAATTGTTAAATTATAAATTCTGATGCTTGACTATAGTAAACAGTAACTGCCATGTTGTTATGCTCATGTTAACTCTGCTCACAAGATGTACCCATGTCCGAGGCAAGCCACCACTTGGCACTCTTGATGCAGATTTCACAGCCCAGCTTACTCATCCACATTTTTTTCTATTTTTGTTGCTTGTGAAGGACATGTTATTGCTCACTTGAGCTCCGCTATGTACCTGCTTGTATTCTTAGTGAGAATTTAGACGTGATTGAAACTAGAACCGTATGTAATACAGTATACATTTACATCTTGCCTTTGCTTGGGAAGCTTGTCTCCATGATATGGTTGGAGGAATCACCTTGTAGGTTCGCAGACATTTTTGCAATAAACACTTGACTCAAACTAAATGAAAAACAAAGTTTTCTTCAAGAGGAAGATCCTTAGAGAATCTTACAAACCATGGGAGACAGACATTCCATTTTAATGACAGTACACAGAGTTTCCGAGAAACATGTGGTGTGTGAGTGGCTGGGAAGTCAGGGGACCAGCTGTGCATCCTCATGTCTTGGAGTTGCAATTTTGCTCCTCTTGCTTTGTGGGAGCAGTGCTTAATTTGAGCCGGTGGTTTCCGGTGCTCAGCACCGGCACTTAATCATCAACACTTGAGCTTTTCATGAGCACAAGTTAAGGACACATTCATTTATGGTAGGCCTGGGGAGATTGAGTGATTTGACCAGAATCACAGGATGTTGAGCCAACGCCAAGACTCGAACCTGGTTCCCCAGCTCTGAAGTCGGCAGCTCTGATCATTATGCCACATCCTCTCCCCACTTTCATGGTCAGTAGTTGGTTCTGTTTTAGCTGGTGCTAATAGGAGAAATGGGCTGCTGCAAGCTGCTTCCTGACAAGAGCCCCAGCACTTATTTTTTTACAAATTAACCACTGTGTGGGAGGTGTTTCAAAGAGGACTGACAATGATTTCGGTCTATGATGGTGCTTCCAGTGCCAGCTGGTGTTCTTTGAAAATGGTCAGGCGTAATACCTGCCAGGAGGTAACCCCATTTTTTAAAAAATGTGCCTTACTCATACTCACTCGTTCTCACATTTACTCTCTTCCCCTACACTCGCTCTATCTCACATTTTCTCACAAACTCATTCACACTCTACTTCCACTCACTGTTACTCACACACAAATGTACTTATACTCACTGGTTCTTGTTCTCACTTTCAAATACACATAAACACACTCACCCTTTTACACTCACTGACTCTGGACCCTGGTGCAACTGCACCACCATTGCTAGCTACACCCCAGACTCACTTCCACTCCGTCTCACAATCTCCATTCACTCACTACATTGAACTCACTCACTCACTACATTGAACTCACTCACACTCCACTTTCACTTATTGATACACACTCTCAAACTCATATTCTCACTCTCTTTCACTCTCATTAACATTTCCATACACGCATTCACACACTTTCACTCAATCCTATTACCTTTCACTCACTCACAAACACATACATAAAGAGAGAAACCAAATTTCTTTTACTTACCTTACTTCCTTTACAGCAGAGCAGGAATCTGGCGCTGGACACTGGGACCAGCAAGCTAAGATTCCCAATGCGGAGACAGCCAGAGCAGCAGGAGCAGGTTTGAAATGGGAAAGACCCACCTCAATCTCAAAGCCCTATGAGAAGCTAGGACAGAGCGGTCTCTGCAGCTCTCTCTGGCTTCTCATTGGCCTCGGGATGCACTGACATGTTCTCTGACAGCCACATTTTAGCAGATATACTGTAGTACCTGAGGCAAGCGCAGTATGTCTGCTAAATACAATTAATTATGCCTGTGTGAGGGGATCGTAGTTGAACTACAACCCTCAGACATACACAATCCATATCCATCTATAGAGTGTTGTATTTTGACAGTGCTCTGTAACTGGATTTGCCTCAGCCTTCACCTCCTCCTTCTCCTGTCATCAGGACCCTGGAGAGAGGCTGAAAGTGTTGACCTGTGCACTGGAAATGTTCATGAAAACACGAAAGTCGTGTTTTTGTGAACACTGCTAAATTAAATAATGTGCAGATGTTGACTCAGAGAGGCAAGGAGCAGGATGTGGAGCAGCTCAGGAGGCAGGGGGGCTGCCCCCAGGAGCCCCCGACATGGAGTCGCCATTAGGAACTTCTATTGTACATATTGAAACTTGTGTCTAGCAGCCATCTTGTAATGAGGCCCCTTTAGCTTGGGCAATAAAAGATGTATGGGGTTCATAAAAGGGAGGTGTGATGACACTATGCATGCTCCAGACCAGGTGCACTCCAGTCCTAAAGGTACCCCTATTGCTCCTAAGCATCAGTAGAGGAACTTGTGGGTGTGGCTATTCATAAGAAACTTCAATTTTGAAGCCCCAATGTTTACTCCAAACTCCACACTTGATCCAATTGTTGAGAAGGGAAGATTAAGAAGTGTTTGGACTTGGTAGGAGAGGAAAGGGGTGAAACTTTAAATTGAGAAGGAAAGGTTCAGTACCCTGTGTCACTGTTCCTGCAGAAAAAGATCCCTCCAGATGGTTCACAAGAGATTATGATATTTGGTTTTGATGCTGAAATGAGTATATAGTGATCAACCTGTGATTTTTCATTCTTTTTCTGATCCTTTCAATTTGAGAAATAATAAAGTAAAAATATGAACGTGTTTATTGCAATGCTAATCATACCATACATTTTCCCATTTCTAAGCATTGTAAATAATGGGTGTTCGCAATACCCAATGTAATGATACTCAATTTAGAATGGAACCGATACTATTGTGGCATAGTATCTGGTCAAAGGAGCAGACCCACCTAAACAGTGAGATTTTGCAGGATAGTCTTAAATTGGATGGGGCTTTAAAGATTCCTTGGGTTAGGTTTGTTCGTGACTTTATGAATGACTTAGGTCATTTAGAATATTTTACCTACCCAAGGTCCATGCAGGCGATCCCGAGAAAGGACCTAAAAAAGGAGGGTCTCCGGTTGTTGGACACAGTAAGATCGTCAGGGGAACTTTTAAAGCCCAGTGTTAATCAACACCAGTTAATATCAACGACCTTAAGAATGGAGCCATATTTGACATTTGTACCTGGTGTTTTTGATAGATTGTTATTACCCAGGCTTAGTCTAAGTACTGTCCATAGACTCGTGACCTTTCCTAAAATGAACGACTGGTCACGATTGCTGCAATTGTGTCCTTGTGACAATCATTCTGCCCAATCCACTATTCATTTAGTTTTTTTTCTGTAAATTTTATTCAGAATTAAGGAAAGTGTGGTTAATTCCACTTTTAAAATCTCGGGTTGAGGAAATGTCGTCCAGCACTAATCAAACTCCAGTTCCTGGAGAATGAACACATAGCATGGAGGCTAGCTATGTTCTTGAAGAGAGTACTCCACTTAAGAAAAAGTTTTATTACTGATGAACTTTAACTGCTTGGGAACTCCCCCTTCTTTTTAGATGGTTTTTATTACAGTTATGTATTTCTATGTTAAATTTCAAATTGTTTCTGTTTATTGTTTTTAACTTATGTAATTTAATGTAAAAATGGTCTATTTTATGTGCTTTTATGATTGTTAAAAAACAGTCGAATAAAGCTTTCCTTGACTTGACTTGATACTCAATTTATCAACATCAAAAGGATGACATGTTGAGTTATCCATATCATCATTCAAATCTATGACCCCCAGAACACATCTGAGGTCAACAGTGAAAACAACTCGTTGAGCCATCTAGAGAGCTGCTTTAGGGGAGTGGTCTGTCTATAGCAATAATTCTGGTATAAAAACAATGTATTTTCAGGCTTGGCTTACTTACTGGTTGTGACACTAACATTCCCTTGCCTAATGCCGGCTGTAATCTAGTGTTGTGCAAAGTTACTTAATTGACTTTATGCCTTTATTTATACAAAATGCCACCAACTTTGTTTATTTTGCAAATTGGATAAAATATAAACAAAGAATGTAGCTAGAAATTAGGCCTGGGAGAAATTTCGATCACACCGGTGCACTTGGAGTAATTTCGGTAATTCCGTGTTACTTTTTGATGAGGAATTACTGATAATTAAACAATTACTCCTCACATAATTAAGAGTAATTTGGGAGAAAAACTCCTAACACAAGAGCACATTTAGCGATTGCCCGTTCACACTTGCTATTTGTGTTCTGCCGCATGTAGCACTGTTTCTTAGTGCAAAATGCATCCTCAAATCCATTTTGGATGGGAGGGGGCATTTTTGCAATAAGAAATAGCTATAAATGCAGAATCACTCTTCTTGCATAATTCAAGTGGAATCTCGCTGAATTTTTAGGTAATTCTGTGTGATTACACTACACTGAATTACGTTACGCCCACCCCTACTTGAAATGTCTGCACAAAGTAGATTGTTATGAACAAAAATTCTGCACAGAAATCATTGTAACTCATTAAGCGTACAGGCCCATGCCCAGGTCTGATTAGGAATATTGTTCAATGTTCAGTGATCCTTTGTAACAATCTCTCTAAGATGTTCAACATTCATGGAAGAGCCCCACTGTCTTTGGGGTTCATTAGTGTTATTTCTATTTGAGAATAATTCCTACAAGTACTGAACAGACCCCTACATTTTCATCCATTTTAGGGTCTAGGATTTCTGTTCGAGTCACTCCCATCTTAATTTTATATATCTCTCTTTTATAAGCATAAAATCATCATGTTTTCTGAACTTTAATCCTGAGGATATTGCCACAATGGAAGACACATAGGCCCTGATTACTAGTTTGAAGGTACTGGAGTAACAGTATATTTGCAGTGCAAATGTACCTTTACCATGCAGTGAATCTGAACCACTACCATCCAATTATAAGCTAATAATCATGAAATGAGGAATTGCCACATGGGACCAATTTTTCCAGGCATAAAACCACATGGAATACTCAATTCAGCAGTTAGTACATATGTGCATGGATCTTCGTTTGCAGTGGGGATGAAGAAGGAAGGAATTGGGGAGGAAGGTGATGTCTGATTTGGGGAGCACTGTATGTCCCCAAGTCAGAACAAAATGGGAAATGAGGCTTGGCTGCTCCTGCTGCAGCCAAAGTCTCATGCAATTTTTCCCACCAGATTTATCGGCTGGAAAAATTGGGTAAGATTTACCAACACCCAGAAAATCTGGGTGCAGAAAAACATAACAATTTATAATCAGGCAGAGTAGAATTCCATGTGAATTATAATAAGAGTTTTTGAGCTGTGGTATGTATTATGTGGGTATGTTGTGTTTTATTTCTTTAACTTTTAATCATAACCCTGGCATGTCATTTGGTTCTGATTCTTTGGAACCTGGGGGGAGCTTGGGTTGCCTAGCAGTGGTCAGTTGAGGCTTTGCTATTCTGCTTGTATGCTGTTTAGCCATGGTTTCCTGTTATTGGACCAGGAGTGGGGTAAGCTGTTTTGGTTGAGACCGCCCTGCGTCTGCCTGCTGCCGTCTACGAGAACCCACCGGCCGTTTTGCTACTACGACTCTTTGGGCTTTGATGGGCAGATATTCCGCCGAATTTCCTCTGGTGGGCAATTTTATCTTATCCATAAAGACTCTTATTTGGATTAACCGTTTGGAGCTGCCGTTAGGAACCGCCCGCTGTGCGCTGTTAGCCCCACGCGCCTACCTCATCGCAGCTTTCCGCTTCTATTGTTGCGACTCACGCCTACATCCGGCATTGTTGTCTCGCTCCAGCCTTGCATCATCCTCCTGGCTCTGGGAGCTCCTAGGCTACAGCTCTGCCGGTGTTCCCGTCTGGAGTCTTCGACACTGCTTTCCATTATGGATCCGACGTCCTCAAAAGATTCTGGGTAAGCATGCTTTCGTCACACGCACAGTGGCCATCTTTGTTGAGGATTCCTCCAGGATCAAAAGGACTTGTGTTATACGCATATTCTGCTTCACCTGCTACGTAAGGAGGGCTAGTGAGCTTTCTTCCATCGGTGATTCGCACACCAGCTGTACGACACTGGGATCGGTGATTCGTGTAGTGTCTCATCGGTGATTCGCACACCAACTCTGTTTTCCTTAATCTTTCAAGCCTGGCAAGTGACTATTTCTGCGCTCCCACAGGATTACTTTTTGTGCATTTCAAGCTGTTTTATGCTTTCATTTCTTTGCCTTTCACTACTTTATTAGTACTTGTCATACATAGTTTACATTTTTTTTGTCAAGTATGGCCAGCAGTCAAGGTGTTATCCAACCACCACCTTTCTTACAGAAAGCTGGTAAACCCGACATCAAGGGGTTGGAGTGGCTTCGCATTTTTTTAAACTACCTGACTGCAATTGATGCTGAGGGATACTCTCCTTCAAGGAAAATGGTTATGTTATTCAACCATTTGGGTGTTGCAGGTCAGAGAGTTTTTGACAATCTTCCTCGCTCTCCAGCACCGGTGTCTGAGGGCACTTCCTGGAATGTTTACCTGTAAGGCAAGGAGCGTGTGAGGGAACAGTATTCAGATGCGTCTAGTGTTCTTTTAGAAAGATTTAATTTTGCTATGTACAAACAGTCCTGTGAGGAATCAGTAGAAGACTATGGGGTCGATTCCGATTCGGGCCGGAAAAAGCACCGACCGACTCGGAGCCGGAAAAATTACCGACCGACACGTACCAGTGGCGCCCGACACGCCAAGTACGATGCAAGCCGCGATAAATCCGACCGACACGTCAGGAAACCAAGCCGACCGACCGAGCCGCTCGGAAAATAGCAATCCGGCCGGAAAAACACGCGAATTCAACCGACCGACACGCACCCGGAACAAATCCGACCGAATCGTACCCGCCAACTCCAACCCGCAAAGTACGATGCAAGGCGCGAAAACACGACCGAGTCGGACGGAGGACAAGCCATACGACCGACACGCATACAAAACCGAGCCGAAGCAACACAATACACCGCGACCGACGCGTACGCAGCATACAAAACTGCACAAACACAGCGTGAACGAAACGGAAAACACCGTACGAGACCAATGCAGGGTCCGACTCGGTCACAAGAACGTTTCCAACATACACAAACAGCACAAAGGAAAAATCAACCAAAAAAAGGCCAAACAAGCAATTACCAAGCCAATAAATACTGGGGGGTGGGGACAGAGAACAAAGACACACCCACAACTCCACCTATATAAAGGACACAAATCACTACCATGAGCCTTTGCAAATGCCATTCCACTGCCAGCACCCAAGAGAAAGCAACCACACACCCACAGCTCATCCCTCACACAAGCCACACACCAGCAGCACACCAACAAATACCTACCTCACATACACCCAGCACAACACACACCCACACACCCTCACCTGCACACCAACACACACATCACCCACCATCACCACCCATCACCATGCCCCCCAAGAAGAATCACAAGTTCCTAGATTGTGAATTGGAAGTCCTGGTAGACGAGATCCTCAGGGTAGAGCCACAGCTGTTTGGCACATTGGTCCAACAGACCCCCATGTCGCAGAAAACCAAGATGTGGGAGAGGATCATCAACAGGGTGAACGCCCAATCACCATGTCGGCGCACAAAGAGCGACATCCAGAACAGGTGGTATGACGTGCGCAGGAGGGTACGGAAACTGCTGAAGCAAGACTACATCAACAGCCAACACACCGGCAGTGGCCCTCCTGCCAAGCCAATATACCTCAGGCCCTGGGAGGAGAAGGTGCGGGCCATCCTACCGCCAGTGAGCATATATGGACTAGAGGACATCCCAGAGCCTGGTGAGTACACAACAAATGTACACAATACTGCCACAAAACACACACACATCACTGTCAAGGGGAAAGTCAAACCATGCACTCATAGCAATCACACAGCAACCAGAACAGAATCATCCCAAAATGTGTATGTCAGTCAGAGAAACACAACACATGCCATCAAAAAAGTCACATCCAACTGTGCCAACACATGTACAAACACAACCACAACTACAGCTAGGCAGTGGCACAAATAGAACCAACAAACACATCCACACATGTAGCCACCACAACAACACCAACACACAGTGAAGACCACTCAAAGGAAGGAATTCTGTGTATGCTGGCCAAGTCAGTGTAGCCAATAGCATCATGGGAGTCGCAGTCACACATATTGCCCCCCCACAACTGTCCTATCAACACCACCATGAACCATGCGCACATCACAGGGAGTGGAGAAGGACTCACAAGATGGCTGACACTGGCTACTGCTGTGAGGAGCACAAGGCCCTGCTGGCAACTGTGCACCAACAAACAGCAGGACACCACTGACTGACATCCTGAGAGACAACTTCCACTCCCTGCAATGCAAGCACGTTCCATGGTGGGATATCTGGCTGGCTGGGTGGGAAGGGGGACTTGCAGCACTGACCATAGTCACCAGCACCTCCCCTCACACCCCCCCCCAACACAAACTCCACAGTACCCACCTGGTAGAATGCAATGCCCTCCATCCTAACACAAGATCCCACAAAGCACCACCACCCTGGGTTATGTTGTGTGAAGCACAGGGACACTCTTGGGACTCTTAGCCAAACAACTGCCAGGACAACACTCCCAGCCATCCTGTCAGCACAGCCAGCCCACCCCACAGGGAAGCAGAGTCAAAAGGAAGGAAGCATGGGCATGCTGGGAAGGGGGTGGAGGCAATAGCATGATGGGAGTCGTAGTCAGACATTGCTCAGCCTCACAACTGGCCCATCAACACCACCCTGAACCATGCTCACATCACAGGGAGTGGAGAAGGACTCACAAGATGGCTGACACTGGCTACTGCTGTGGGGAGCACAAGGCCCTGCTGGCAACTGTGCACCAACAAACAGCAGGACACCACTGACTGACATCCTGAGAGACAACTTACACTCCCTGCAATGCAAGCACGTTCCATGGTGGGATATCTGGCTGGCTGGGTGGGAAGGGGGACTTGCAGCACTGACCATAGTCACCAGCACCTCCCCTCACACCCCCCCCCCAACACAAACTCCACAGTACCCACCTGGTAGAATGCAATGCCCTCCATCCTAACACAAGATCCCACAAAGCACCACCACCCTGGGTTATGTTGTGTGAAGCACAGGGACACTCTTGGGACTCTTAGCCAAACAACTGCCAGGACAACACTCCCAGCCATCCTGTCAGCACAGCCAGCCCACCCCACAGGGAAGCAGAGTCAAAAGGAAGGAAGCATGGGCATGCTGGGAAGGGGGTGGAGGCAATAGCATGATGGGAGTCGTAGTCACAGACATTGCTCAGCCTCACAACTGGCCCATCAACACCACCATGAACCATGCGCACATCACAGGGAGTGGAGAAGGACTCACAAGATGGCTGACACTGGCTACTGCTGTGAGGAGCACAAGGCCCTGCTGGCAACTGTGCACCAACAAACAGCAGGACACCACTGACTGACATCCTGAGAGACAACTTACACTCCCTGCAATGCAAGCACGTTCCATGGTGGGATATCTGGCTGGCTGGGTGGGAAGGGGGACTTGCAGCACTGACCATAGTCACCAGCACCTCCCCTCACACCCCCCCCCAACACAAACTCCACAGTACCCACCTGGTAGAATGCAATGCCCTCCATCCTAACACAAGATCCCACAAAGCACCACCACCCTGGGTTATGTTGTGTGAAGCACAGGGACACTCTTGGGACTCTTAGCCAAACAACTGCCAGGACAACACTCCCAGCCATCCTGTCAGCACAGCCAGCCCACCCCACAGGGAAGCAGAGTCAAAAGGAAGGAAGCATGGGCATGCTGGGAAGGGGGGTGGAGGCAATAGCATGATGGGAGTCGTAGTCACAGACATTGCTCAGCCTCACAACTGTCCCATCAACACCACCATGAATTATGCTCACATCACAGGGAGTGGAGAAGGACTCACAAGATGGCTGACACTGGCTACTGCTGTGAGGAGCACAAGGCCCTGCTGGCAACTGTGCACCAACAAACAGCAGGACACCACTGACTGACATCCTGAGAGACAACTTCCACTCCCTGCAATGCAAGCACGTTCCATGGTGGGATATCTGGCTGGCTGGGTGGGAAGGGGGACTTGCAGCACTGACCATAGTCACCAGCACCTCCCCTCACACCCCCCCCCAACACAAACTCCACAGTACCCACCTGGTAGAATGCAATGCCCTCCATCCTAACACAAGATCCCACAAAGCACCACCACCCTGGGTTATGTTGTGTGAAGCACAGGGACACTCTTGGGACTCTTAGCCAAACAACTGCCAGGACAACACTCCCAGCCATCCTGTCAGCACAGCCAGCCCACCCCACAGGGAAGCAGAGTCAAAAGGAAGGAAGCATGGGCATGCTGGGAAGGGGGTGGAGGCAATAGCATGATGGGAGTCGTAGTCACAGACATTGCTCAGCCTCACAACTGGCCCATCAACACCACCCTGAACCATGCTCACATCACAGGGAGTGGAGAAGGACTCACAAGATGGCTGACACTGGCTACTGCTGTGGGGAGCACAAGGCCCTGCTGGCAACTGTGCACCAACAAACAGCAGGACACCACTGACTGACATCCTGAGAGACAACTTACACTCCCTGCAATGCAAGCACGTTCCATGGTGGGATAACTGACTGGGTGGGTGGGTGGGTGGGAAGGAGGTCTGGCTGTCAACCAAACACAATCAATGCAGACCATGTTCACACCCCAGAGAATACATAGAAATGCCCAAATAATGCAGGACAATGTGCCACACCAATATCAACCCCTGACTGTGACGACTTAGGACAATACAATGTACAGGCCCGCACCCCGAGGCACAGTCACAACTGTCAGGTGTGTCAACCACTGATGCCTGCAGAAACATGACATACATTGTTTGTGTCTCCCAAAAACAGGTGATGATAGGGACACAGCAGCAGACGCTGAGGAGTCCCAGTCCCAGGCTCAAGAGGATGCCGAGCTCACTGGCGTCGTACAGCCTCTGTCCTCCTCGGACGATGAAGAACAACCTGGCACATCCGGTGCAAGTCAACATGCTGCACCAGCAGGACCACCAGCTGCAGCACCAGCAGGTCCACCAGCTGCACCCCCTGCACCCACCCCTCCAACGACTGTCACCACGAATACCATCCCTGCCGACATGGACAGAATAAGGAACAACACCAGCGCAGTGACCCTGGACCAACCTGGGGCCATGGACACCACCACCACCACCAACCCCCAAGGTGGACCAGGGTTATCTGTGCGTGCAACTGCACACACTGCACATGTCAGCAGGGGTGGTGGGAGGGGTGGGAGACAGAGGTCGCTGCTTGCAGACGTTGCTGGTGTGCATGAAGACCCACAACTGGTACGCATAGCTGATGCGTACCAGTCCAGCACCGGAGAGCTCAGCCAGGTAGTGGGGCTCCTCAGAGACATCAAACAGCAGCAGGCTGCCCATCATGCCCGCTTGGACTCCCACATGTCCCAAGTGGAGTCACACATGTCACGTGTGGACTCCCACATGTCACGTGTGGACTCCCACATGACCCGCGTGGAGTCCAAGTGGGATGTACTACATGAGATGACGGCGGTGCACAGGGACATTTTACAATGCCTCCGCCAGATGAACAGCAACCAGTCCACACCTCCCTGTGTGCCAACAACATCTGGCACCGAACAAACTGCAACTGCCACAGGGAGGGAGGAGGACTCTGGCGGAGAGTCCCCTGCACCGCAGCAGCCTGCACTTGAGGGCCCCCCCCCAAGAAGAGGGGTCGTCCGAGGAGGGGAAAGTGAGAGGCTGATGGCCAAGCGCAACTCCCAGGAAGCCTGAACCTGTTCTGGATTTTCGCCTTTGTGCACAGACTGTTCACCCTGTTGATGGCAACACTACTCCCACACATTGCATGGGGAGTACAAGTTGGAACAATGTGTCAGACAACAGTGGCCCCGATACTGGGGATCCTGTCTACCTGGACTTTCTATTCATCTAGGAACTTGGGATTGCAAGATTCATGTACAGCACAATCCATCCTATGCACTATTATCACAATAACACACACTAATACACCATACTTGCCTCTGTCGTGATTCCAACGTGGGTGCTGTTATGGGGATGATGAACTGCAAAATTACACTGTGTATGCGAACTGCAACAGCAAGGACAACACAGGCATGTGAGTACAGGCAACGTGACACATATGAGGGAGACACACCACCAGGGCTACACAACACATACACACCTAGGCCATCTGACTCATTGCCTACACTGATGTTGCCAGGGAAGACGGTGCAATGCACAGACACCACACCCATTCCCAGTTGTAGTCAAGTAGCCCACAGGTGCAGTAAGCAAATGGCAGTCAAATGTGTGACCACAGACAACGCACATCACTAAGTGAAGCACAGGTTTATTACACAGTAGCAACATGCCGTAACCACTACAGATGCAAGGTAACCCCACCTGGTAGCGGGCACACAGTCAACAACTGTAGACAGAAGGAAGTCCATGGGTGTGGCGCACATCACCTGTAGGGACACAACAGCTACCAGCCTGGATGTGCAATCACGTCGTCGGTGGACACAGTTGACCAAACGAATCTGAAAGTACCCTGTGAAGGACAGAAATGACACACAGTCAAAAGCAATGCAGTACAGGACAGAACAGCAAAACTCATGCACAATACATGTTACAAGATACCCACCCAGAACCAAGTTAGCATGTCAACACTGTTGGGGAGTACAGCCCACCTGTCACCACACATCGCAACACACATCCTGTCAAGTAGCCCATGGACACACTCCAACAGCACCAGAGCACCACCCACACATCATGCCAACTCACATCATTCACATGACACCTCAGGATACTCACATTCAGCTAAAGAAGTTGGTGATGAGCTGTGTGCGGACATCACCATCACCATCATCATCATCATCGTCACTGGCATCGTGGTCCAGGCCAGGATCCTCCACAGGTGGCGGATGTTGGTCATCGTCATCCTGGATGAGAGGCAACTCCTTCCGCACTGCCAGGTTGTGGAGCATGCAGCAGACGATGATAATCTTGCACACTTTCGCAGGGGCATATGGGAGGGACCCTCCGGTCTTGTCCAGGCAGCGGAAGCGGCTCTTCAGGAGACCAAAGGTCCGCTCAATCACTCTCCTGGTCCGACCATGTGCCTCATTGTAGCGCATCTGGGCAGGTGTCACAGGGTTCCTGAGGGGTGTCAGCAACCACGGCATGTTGGGGTATCCCGAGTCACCTACGGACAGACAAGTGCACATCAGCTGACTTGGAAAAGTGGGCGGAATACTACAGATCAGATCACACACAATGGCACAAAGTCAGTACACACCGACAAGCCAGGCACGCTGGTTCTGCATCTGTGCCATCAACCTGGGGATGCGACTACTCCTCATCACAAAGGCATCGTGTGCTGAACCAGGGAAACGGGCACACACGTGTGTGATGGTCATGTCTGCAAGACACACCACCAGTGCATTGACCGAGTGGTAGTGCTTGCGGTTCCTGTAGGCCTGCTCCTGGGCCTGTGGTGGTACCAAAGCCACATGTGTCCCATCAATGGAGCCAATGACATGCGGCATCCTCCCCAGGGCATAAAAGTCACTCTTCACGTCAGTGAGTCGTCGCAGTCTAGGGAAATAGATGTACCGGTTCAGGAAGAGCAACATTGCCGCCAAAACATCGCGGAGCACACGGCTGAACATGGTCTGTGACATCCCACCAGCAGACGCCACAGTATGTTGGAAGGTACCGGTGGCAAAGAAGTGTAGGGCTGCCATCACCTTCACCTTGGGGGTCAGCGCTGTAGGATACGGCCGGCCAGGCTGCAAATGTGGGGACAACTGCACTGCCAAATCCTCAATCAGCTGCCTGGTGAAGCGGTACCGTCGGATGCTGTCCCGTTCCACCATCGTTGCCAGGTCTGGGAATGGCCGATGGACAGCAGGAGCCCTGCAGTGCAGAGGAGAAGTAAGCAAGATCGTCAGTCACCCCACATATGCGGCATTGAACACACTCAAGATCCCAACATACATCATCATGAGGCACAACTACATGAAGTGTGCAGTACCGGAACGACATGTATGGTACATACATGGCCAACATCTGTCAACACGGTCCTAAAGGTGGCATCAATTTGTCCCAGGTTGGCCCATTGGATATCATGATGCTGTGTCACAGTCACCCCCCAGTGACATGTGAGGACAGATGTGCCCCAGGCACCACAGCTCAACGACAGGCACATTCCCAGGGACCCTGTAATGCCACATGGACACTGGCATCACCTGGAGTATCATGTGTACACCACAACAAAACAAACATGACCCCCACAGGTAGTGGCCACACTTGCCATGGCAGGAGAGCCATGGACGTCTGTGACACACACGCACAACATCAGAGTCCATGCACACACAACGTGGATGTGGAGACTGTCTCCCATTGTGCACATGAAATCAGAGACATTGTAAACACTACATGCACAAAGACTGTGGAGGGCCATCACTATTGTGCCACTGGGACACCCTGGCTCAAACATACCGTCCCACATGGGACTCACGGGGTATGTGACATGACATACACAAACACCACTGTGAAATGTGACCATGGCACATGCACAGATATGAACAGTTGCACATCACAGTGGTCACGTACACGTAACACCCAGGATCCTGTCCCCATTAACACGTGCACAGCCTGGGGGTGGCTGCCCACAGGTGACACCCACAGGACAACATGTACACCAACATACACACAATAGGAAATGCAGCCTTACATGCCTTATGATAAGGTTTGGACAGGCTGTCGTGATGTAGGTGTGCCCCTCACTCCCTGGGAGCTATCTGTGGCTGGCATATGTCCATCTGAGACAGGCATGCTGACATATGCCAGTCACATGTACAGTGATGCGTTGAACAGCAATGGACCGATCGGTGCCTCCGGCCGGCCCATTGCATTCAATGTGTGCGGGTACGCGTTGTACCCCTGTGCGCGTTGTACTGCAATGGACCGATCGGTGCCTCCGGCCAGCCCATTGCATTCAATGTGTGCGGGTACGCGTTGTACCCCTGTGCGCGTTGTACTGCAATGGACCGATCGGTGCCTCCGGCCGGCCCATTGCATTCAATGTGTGCGGGTACGCGTTGTACCCCTGTGCGCGTTGTACTGCAATGGACCGATCGGTGCCTCCGGCCAGCCCATTGCATTCAATGTGTGCGGGTACGCGTTGTACCCCTGTGCGCGTTGAACAGCAATGGACCGATCGGTGCCTCCGGCCGGCCCATTGCATTCAATGTGTGCGGGTACGCGTTGTACCCCTGTGCGCGTTGTACTGCAATGGACCGATCGGTGCCTCCGGCCGGCCCATTGCATTCAATGTGTGCGGGTACGCGTTGTACCCCTGTGCGCGTTGTACCTCAATGGACCGATCGGTGCGCACCCATTGACAATGGGCTTGCCTGGCAACGGACGCGTTTTCGAATATTCGAACGAGTCGGTTGCTGGAAAATCAGTTGGTCACCCACAACAATGTTGCAAAATCATGTATGTCATGAAGTTGAAATTTTGAAGGATGCTGTGGGCGTGTTTTGGTGCTGCTATTCCATGGATTGGCCAGATTCAGAAGATGCAAACGACTTGGACCTATCACTTTGGACACAAGGGACAGTATCTGCCTCTCCAGCACATATATATTGCTGCATGTTCCCCTGAGAGCCCACTTGCCTGCACTACATGCTCCAGGACGACATCTGCCACTGCACTGCTGCTGTCTCTGCCCCTCTGGACCCTGCAATGGCACGTACTGTGGAGAGAGCCCCAGCCTTCAGCCTTGAAGAGAACCAGGCCCTGCTGGACAGCCTACTTCCACAGTACAGCAAGCTGTATGGGACACCAGGGGAGCAGGTGAGTGTTCTGTGCACTGCCTTTCTGAATGTGCATTTTGTCTGACTAGCAAGGCTGAGAGTCAGCACACCACTGGCTAGCAGGCTCACTGAGTAGTTGTCACCCCCCATAGTGTGTAGTGACTTGCACTGGACAGGTATGGTGCAGTGACAGTGCTTCTGAACAGGGTTTTACTCCCCATGCAATGATACCATGTAGTGACTTCTGGAAAACTGTCCATGGGCAGCCGTGCACTGCCTGGGTACACCATGTGCCCCTGTGATTGCGACATGTATATGCAACTGTGTCATGCACGGATATGTTGCATGTGTAGTAATGGCCTTATCACTTTGTCATCCTGACAGGCTTCTGCCCATCGGAAGCATGAGATCTGGAAGGACATCGTCCGGGCTGTCCGGTCCGTGGGGGTCTACAAGCGCCGGATCCGCAACTGCCAAAAGAGGTGGCAGGACCTTCGGGGCTGGACCCGGAGGATTGCACGGGTCCAGCTGAAGCTGTCGCCTCCTCGCAGGAGGGGCGGAACACGGACCCTGACCCCCCACATGCTCAGGATCCTGGCGGTGGTCTTTCCAGACCTGGATGGGCAGCTGAAGGCCAGAGAGCAGCAAGGAGGGGGTGAGTCAAAGACTGCACTGTGTACTCTGTCTAACATGCTATGTGCCCTCCTCGGGCCAGGTTGAACTGCCACAGTACAGCAGTCATGTTGTCCAGGAGCCATGTCCCTCTATTGTGCACTGCCCACTCCTCATCTGATACCCAGGTGTGGCCCTTACATGCAGGGAATTCTGTCACTTAGGACTGTGTCCTTGCAGTTTGCTTGACTCAAGGTGGGAGACAGCATCTGTTTCCCTGACTCTGTGGTGGGCATCATGGGTGGGTCCATTGCTTACACGATGCCTGTATTCTGACATGTATTCAGCGTGTTACTTTGATCTGTGGTCCAATTGCTGAGCTGATCCACCACATGTGGCTGGGGTACCTGGCACACACCCATGCTGCGGGTGGGAACAATGTTTGGGCCCCAGGAGTATGTATATGACGTGTGTCACACATACTTAGCCAGCTGCCTACAGTCCAGGGCTCATCCCTCATTCATGTGGGGCTGGACAGTCATGCCTACTCCAGGCCATACAATACACTCTGTACTCCCACTCCCGTGTATCAGAGGACACATTGTGCACAGTGATTTGACCCCTCAGGTGTCTGCCTCTGTGTCAGTGTGCTGTGGATTAGTCGCCAGGACTGCTGTGGAGTTTCTTGGTAGGGGCTCAGCATGCCACTGGAGATGTGACCATAGGAGACGATACTTGTGTGACACATAGGTGTCTGATCAGCTGCCCATGCAGACTGGGGCATGTAAATGTGAAGTTCAGGCAGCTGTTCCCCATGCACAGCAGAGTGTGAGGGGCTCAGGTTCAGAGGGTAGTGTCACAGGTCTCCCATATGTCCAATAGGTATGACCTGGACAGATGAGGGTTAAGAGGATGTGTTGTGGGGGGATGTACATGTGCACTTGTGCAGCTCCAGGACTTGCATTCCCCATGACCTACTATTGTGACACAGTGCAGAGTGTTGTTGTCTGGCTGCAAAGTCATACATCACTGAGACAGTGATGTATGACTTTGCAGTCATGCCTCCGCCATGGCATGTGTCTACTGATTGGTGATCCTGCAGGGGAGTGACATGTGCTACATGCACACCATAGTGGCGCTGGCTATCAGGACATGGGTGCATCATGGTGTCTGTCGCTGGTATGCATCACATGCATTTCCTATTTGACTCTGGGTATCCCTTACATCCGTAAACCTGTACTGACTCAGTGGCAAGAGCTGTGATGTGTCCACACCGTGTCCTCTGCACTGTCCAACTACTGTGTACTTGGTGCATGTGTCAACACTGGGGTGTTGCAATCCAACAGACACCAGACAGATGGGTGCAAGGCCATGTGGGATGTGAGTGCCATGCTTGGCATCAGACTGACAATTGACTTCTCCTGTTCAATTAGTGCACTTTTAGCAATGTACAACTAATGATGCCAGGGCTTGCTCTGTGATGTGCTGTGCTCACAGTGGTGTGTGCGTTATGTGCAGGTGACTGATGTCTGTCTGTTTCCCCATTGTTTGCAGATACATCCACGGCCACGGAAGGGGACAGCTCCACGGACCAGGAGGAGCCGGAGAGCCAGACTGGGTCAGCAGCCGAGGAGTGGTTGGAGGGACCCAGTGGCACGGAGGGCGAGGGGAGCCACACCGAGGAGTCCTCAGCAGCATCCACCTCAGCTGAGGACCAGAGCAACTCGGAGGATGACTCCCTTGTGGAGGCGGGTGTCAGCAGCCACCACACCCCAGCTAGTGTTGCTGTCCCCGCCACCACCAGCACCACCACCGCCCTCCCATCGGCTCCCATTCCCCAGGTCCGTGGAGGCTCCCATGTCCGGGAGCGTGTCTCCTTTGGGCCAGGCACCGCACCCCCTGCCCCTGTGTCCCCTGCTGCCCTGAGTGAGGAGTCTGTGTACCTCCTTCGCCAGCTCCATGTAGGGCAGACAGCCATGCTGAGTGTCCTCCATGCGCACACCGCGCTGTTGACTCAGCTGGTGTCGTTCATGGAGGGCATCTCATCGGGCATGTCTGACCTACAGAGGGGCAATAGGTCCATGGACTCCTCCCTGACGGCAGCAGTGTCCCTCCTCAAACGGTCCCTCACCCCTCCTGCCTCTGCTCCATCCACACTCCCCAGCACCTTACCCATCCCAGGCACACACACACTGGCACAGGCACACACCAGCACACACACATCCAGCACACTGACACACACGCCAATGACAAAACGCACACGCACGCACATTCAGGGAACTGAAGCCAGACTCACAGGGGATGGGGCCCTGGAACACACACACGCATCCACATGCACTGCGCAGTCCTCAGTTCCCTCTCCCTCCAAAGCACCCTCCCTTGCCTCACCTGCAACCCCAAAGTCACAGCAGCTCTTCCTCTGTGACCTCGGCCTCTTCCCCACCGATGAAGCTGCTCCAGCATCCCGGGGGAAGAGGAAGCCCACCCACACGGAGCAGAGTGCCCCTCGCCCCCGGACACCCTCCCCCAGGCGCAGACGGACTGAGGCCCCCACCCGCAAGTCCCCCCGGAGTGCTAAGAGCAAGACCCCGCCACCGCCCTGCAGCTCAGGCACAAGGTCTCCGTCCTCCATCCCTCAGGCCCCCACTGCACAGGTGCCCCCACCACACCCTGCCCCAGGTTCCCCCACCCACAGATATACCATCCCCAAGATGCTCCGGCCTTCTCCCCCTGCCACTTGCTCTCCCAGCACCACACCCCCGCTGCGCTTGTCTGTGCCACTGATGTGGTGAGGGTGTCCTCCCCCTCTGTCCAACCCACCTTGCCTGTTCCCCATTCTCCTCCCCTGGAGGTAGGCACTGCAGTGGAGTCCACTACCGCCCTGTCTGACTTGGGCACTGCAGTGGCGGACCTGTCCACCCCATCTGCAGGGTCCACTGCAGTTGTGCCGGCACCCACGACATCTGTGTCATGCCCCCAGTTGTGCCGGCACACACCATGTCAGACACCTCCACTGCAGTTGTCAGTGGCTCTCCAGCACCCACCACCCCTTCCCTGACTCCCCCTGGTGAGCCCTGATCCTGTCCCTGCGGTGCCTGGCCTGCCCCCCGGTTGCCCCTCCTAGTGGATTGTCCCTGGTATTGTGCAGGCATGCGTAGGGTGACATCTGCCAGTGTCACCCTGTTTGAACTTTGACAATGGACTGGCCATTGGCCTTTGCTCAAATTTCTTCTGGACGTCGTTATCAAACAACACATATGCTGAATAAAGCAACTTTCTTTTCTCTAGTGCTCATGCTTCAGATGTACATGTTGTTGGTGCAGCTAACCATGCCCTTGCTGCAGTGATGGTGATATCTGGTCTCATGATTATGAAGTGTTACTGTGCAGGAACCCATGTGGTCCAGGGGGAATGTGTCCTATCATGTGGTGTATCCATGTCATCAATAGCAGCATCTGAGGGTGTCATGTGTTCAGTATTTTGCAATGGGTTTCCTACTTACATTGGCAATTTCATATCTGTGGCTTCCACCCCTGCACATCTGTTGTGCCTGCCATCGTTGCATTTGTCTACTTCCCTGACCGTGTTGCCATCTCCAGTGGACATGCAGGTTTGGGCATCAATGGGGAGGGACTCATCCGTGTAGTCAGTGCAACATTGCTATACAAGTGTGTTGGATCTGTGCTGATGATTCCGTTGGCACATCCATGACCAGGCTGATGTGATGGGAGCCCTCATTTGGTGCTAATTGTTGATTGTGTGACCAAGTGCTCAGCTGACATGATGGGGCCCTACTGAGGCAACATATGGCACAGCTTTCCTCACACAGGAGTGGAGTCCCCTCATGGCAGTGTGTACACGTGTGACATTGCCTGCGCCCAAGGTGTGTGTTGTATGTGCATGTCTGTGTGTTCACTTTCATTCATCTGCGCATGCTGTGATCCCTAGTGTTGTACCTGTTTGTGATGCTTGCTGACTTGAGCTATGTTCCCCCAAAGTCTTCTCCCTGTGTTCTCTGTGATGTGGGTGCATGGCACATTACTGGTCATCAGGGTGTCACCCATAGGTGTGTTTGCTGTCAGGGCAGAGTTTGTGTGCTGACGCAGATGGGTCACAGTCAGGTTTCCCTTTGGCACTTGTTGTTTGCCCCTGTCATGTGATTTCCAGTTTGTGTTATCTTTCAGTGATTGTGACACGTTGTGTGTGTGACTGCTGGCACTCCTTAGGGTCCGGGCTGCAATGTTGGTTGTTGTCTATGTGTGTTCTTTGTGGGTGACCTTGGCTTCTTCATTGGTGTGTGACTGTGGCTGGGATCCCATTGGTCGGTGTGGTATTGCCGTCATGTCCATGTACAGCGTAGTGTGCAGTGTGTCAGACATTCAGGAGTCTTGTTGAGTGTCCATGTGTGATGTGTTTCTACACCTTGGTTCCCACCCACCACCCTGGAATAGTCATGGGTGCATGTGCAATGTCACCAGTGCATGTGTACTTCACTGCTGCACATTGTTGGAGGTCGAGGGGTGTGGTCTTGAGTGTGTGCAGATGAGAGTTGTTGCCCGGCTAGTCCCCTGCCTCCATGTTGGCCTTGGCTTACTGGCCATGCTGATTGATTTGTGCTTGTGTAGGTGTGATGGTAGTTAGTTGCTCAGGACACCTGACTGTGGTTCACAGTGTGAACGACATTTAGCTTTGTCATCACAGTGGTATTTTTATTCAGCCCAGGGTCACCACATTGTGGGGGCCCTGGGGGTGGTGCTGTGGTGTGTCTGTGACTTGCTGTGTCAGTTGTTGTTCCTACGTGCCTGTGTGACATGTGTGTTTTGTGCTCCCTCTCACCTGTCAATGCCTGCTTGCCCACATAGGGGATTTGGATCCATGAGTTACCTTAGTGTGGCAGTGTATGCACATCTGTATGATTGGTATTCAGCTCTCCTCATGTGTTGTGTTGTTGCCTGGGGACACTGGCACCCCCACCCCTCACCTGCTGTGTATGATGACAGTGTTGGTCTGCCTGTTTGTGTTTGTGCATCTGCACCACTGCATTGGCATATCTTGGGTGTGCCATTGGCTGTATGTTGTTTGGTGTGTTTCCGCTGCTGTCCCTGGGACTCCTAGGTCATCGGTCAGCACAGTGATCATGGTTTGTGTGTCCCATTGCTGCCATGGTATGGTATCTGTTCACCTCACATCTGCTGTCTCCACAGGGTATCTGCATTTGTGTGCCCATTGGTGCAAATATGTGGTTCTGCATTCTGATGGTCACTTCTGTCATTGTGTCATTGATGACTGTTGACGGTCTCAGCCCCCATGGGTGTTGTTTGTCTGCACATGGCCAAAGGAATGTTTCATTTGCACTGCAGTATTTGGCTCCCCCAATTTATGTTGCAATGGGACACATACACTACTTTGCCACAGATGAGTTTTTGGTTCTGTGACCAGGAATGATCCATGCAGTTTGGCAGTTGCAGCTCTTTCTTTGTCAACAATTACCTTTTGGTCACTGTGATGATGAGGGTGTAGACCCCATTGCCACAATGGTCAAAATGTGCTTCAGCTATGGACCCCACACTTGCCTTTTGGTCACTGTGATGATGGGGGTTTAGGCCCCATTGCCACAATGGTTCAAAATGTGCTTCAGCTATGGACCCCACACTTGCCTTTTGGTCACTGTGATGATGGGGGTTTAGACCCCATTGCCACAATGGTCAAAATGTGCTTCAGCTATGGACCCCACACTTGCCTTTTGGTCACTGTGATGATGGGGGTTTAGGCCCCATTGCCACAATGGTCATGGGCTGCTTGCATTGTGGGTGCCACACACATATATGTGTGGCACATGTGCTAGGGGGTCACATTGTATGTTCAATGTCATGTTCGGTGTTGTAGGCATTTGACACAGCCTGCTCACACGCTTGTCATGGTGGTGGGGGATGTCTTAATCTTGCATTCCCTAGGTTGTGGTGTGCTTGTTGTGTCATGCATTGTCCATCCTATGAGTGGGGGTGGTAGTAGTGGTAGGCATCCAGCCCCCTGGGTGAGGGTGGTAGTAGTGGTGGGCATCCTGCCCCCCTGGGTGAGGGTGGTAGTAGTGGTGGGCATCCTGCCCCCTGGCTAAGGGTGGTAGTAGTGGTGGGCATCCTGCCCCCCTGGGTGAGGGTGGTAGTAGTGGTAGGCATCCTGCCCCCTGGGTGAGGGTGGTAGTAGTGGTGGGCATCCAGCCCCCTGGCTAAGGGTGGTAGTAGTGGTGGGCATCCTGCCCCCCTGGGTGAGGGTGGTAGTAGTGGTGGGCATCCTGCCCCCCTGGGTGAGGGTGGTAGTAGTGGTGGGCATCCTGCCCCCTGGCTAAGGGTGGTAGTAGTGGTGGGCATCCTGCCCCCCTGGGTGAGGGTGGTAGTAGTGGTAGGCATCCTGCCCCCCTGGGTGAGGGTGGTAGTAGTGGTGGGCATCCTGCCCCCTGGCTAAGGGTGGTAGTAGTGGTGGGCATCCTGCCCCCCTGGGTGAGGGTGGTAGTAGTGGTGGGCATCCTGCCCCCTGGTTAAGGGTGGTAGTAGTGGTGGGCATCCTGCCCCCCTGGGTGAGGGTGGTAGTAGTGGTGGGCATCCTGCCCCCTGGCTAAGGGTGGTAGTAGTGGTGGGCATCCTGCCCCCCTGGGTGAGGGTGGTAGTAGTGGTGGGCATCCTGCCCCCTGGCTAAGGGTGGTAGTAGTGGTGGGCATCCTGCCCCCCTGGGTGAGGGTGGTAGTAGTGGTGGGCATCCTGCCCCCCTGGGTGAGGGTGGTAGTAGTGGTGGGCATCCTGCCCCCTGGCTAAGGGTGGTAGTAGTGGTGGGCATCCTGCCCCCCTGGGTGAGGGTGGTAGTAGTGGTAGGCATCCTGCCCCCCTGGGTGAGGGTGGTAGTAGTGGTGGGCATCCTGCCCCCTGGCTAAGGGTGGTAGTAGTGGTGGGCATCCTGCCCCCCTGGGTGAGGGTGGTAGTAGTGGTGGGCATCCTGCCCCCTGGTTAAGGGTGGTAGTAGTGGTGGGCATCCTGCCCCCCTGGGTGAGGGTGGTAGTAGTGGTGGGCATCCTGCCCCCTGGCTAAGGGTGGTAGTAGTGGTGGGCATCCTGCCCCCCTGGGTGAGGGTGGTAGTAGTGGTGGGCATCCTGCCCCCTGGCTAAGGGTGGTAGTAGTGGTGGGCATCCTGCCCCCCTGGGTGAGGGTGGTAGTAGTGGTGGGCATCCTGCCCCCCTGGGTGAGGGTGGTAGTAGTGGTGGGCATCCTGCCCCCTGGCTAAGGGTGGTAGTAGTGGTAGGCATCCTGCCCCCTGGCTAAGGGTGGTAGTAGTGGTAGGCATCCAGCCCCCTGGCTAAGGGTGGTAGTAGTGGTGGGCATCCTGCCCCCCTGGGTGAGGGTGGTAGTAGTGGTGGGCATCCTGCCCCCTGGCTAAGGGTGGTAGTAGTGGTGGGCATCCTGCCCCCTGGCTAAGGGTGGTAGTAGTGGTAGGCATCCAGCCCCCTGGGTTGGGGTGGTGGCGCTCATTCAGGCCCCTGTGTGCATATGTGGCATTGGTGATGGGCATCCCGCCCCTAAGGTGCTGCTGTTGCTGGTGTAAGTATATTCAGATTCCCAGTGTATGTGTGTGATGTGTCGTGTACGTGTTGTATGTGTTTTGTGGTTGGTGTCTGACTTACCTTCTGCGCCGTACGCGTCCGTGCCTGTTCCGGTAGTAGATGTAGAATATTGGTATGATCGGGACGAAGGGATTCATGGTTGGTTCGTGTCGTTCGTCCTTCTCGTTGCTTCGCGTCGTCCTCGTCGCTTGGCTTCGTCCTCGTCGCTTCGCTTCGTCCTCGTCGCTCGCGTCGTCCTCGTCTGTGCTGTGTTCGTCTCGTAGCCGTGGATCGTGTTGTGGCGCGATTCGGAGCTTATGTGCGCCTCTCCCGGATGCTTTGACGTGCCGTGCGTAGCGACGGGTTCGGCGCGTACGGAAAGCGCATCGTACTTGTCCGGCCGGACGGGGCTGCATTTTCCCTTCCGTGCGACTCGATTCGGCGTTTCCGGATTCGCCTCGGTCGGAGAACAGGACCTGGTTTGGGTGAGTACGGCTCGGCCGGAATTTTTGCTGTTGTGCGCATCGTACTTGCTCGTTCGGTGTGCTGTACGGATCGGTCGGGAAACTGGCTTTCGCATGGCTTTTTTCCCGGCCGAATAGTATTGGGTGCGCCTCCGACCGAGATCGGAATCGGCCCCTATGTAGCTACGTTAAGGGTGCTAGCAGAAAAGTGTGAATTTGGTGCAAATGTTAACACACACATTCGGGACCAATTTGTCTTTTATTGTTTTTCAAAAAAAAATCACGAGCGTTTTCTGACATGTAGCATCCAACTTTAGCTGAAACCATAGATGTTGCCAAAGCATAGAGAGATCTATTGTTACCTCTAGTTGATTGTCACCCTCTCCCGCATATTCAAGAGATGATAGCCAACATCTCTACTATTGATTTACACTCGGCGTATCACCAAATCCAGCTTTCAGAGGAATCTCAATCTCTTACCGCGTTTGTGACTCTATTTGGTGCTTTCAAGTACTTGAGGTTGCCATTTGGACTCGCATCCGTGGAGAGTGTTTTCCAAAAGCTTATGGATGGATTGTTCGGTGATATGTGCATTCCCAAGCATTCCAAGATGACATCCTGATTTTTACCGATACAAGAGATGAACACGTACACACTTTACGCAAGGTCTTGGAGGTTTTACAATCCAGAGGTATGACAGTGAAACCTAGTAAATGCAAACTTTTAGTAAGAGAGGTTGAGTTCTTGGGATATCTCATTTCTGAGGGAGGGATTAAACTGAAATTTTCCAATGTGGAGGCCATCAAAAATGCCCCACCTCCCATGGACAAGGATACGCTAAGTTCATTTTTGGCCTTTGCCAATACTACGCTAGATTTATTCCAGGTTATGCCCTAATGGTTCAACCTTTGAGATGTCTACTCAAGAAAGGAGTTAAGTTTTACTGGAGTGACTCAGTTCATGAGGTATTTGAGAAGGTGAAGTTACTTGTGGTCAATGCTCCTGCTTTGCGCTCATTTGTTCTTAGTGGTAAGTCTTTCATAACTGTGGATGCCAGTCTTAAAGGCCTGGGAGATGTTTTTGGACAGTGGGTTTAAGGGCAAGAGAACACCATTGCATTTGCTTCAAGAGCTTTGTCTGGGGCTGAGAGTAATTACAGCACCATTGAAAGGGAGGCAGTAGGAATTGTTTGGGTGGTGCAAAAATTTAAAACATATATTTGGGGCAAGAAATGTGAAACATTTACTGATCACAAACATTAAGTTTTCCTGTTAGCTGGAAATGGTTTGGGAAAGGCCTTGCCACGCTTAGTAAGAGGACTATCCAAATTACAGGAGTATGATCTTATGGTCAAGTACATCCAAGGTGGAAGAAATATCCGTACAGACTGTTTATCTCATCTTTCTTTACCTTGTGATAATGAAATTGTGGATGACTTTGACGATGACTGTGTAGTTGATCTGGTCGATGCTGTATCTGCTTGTGACCGAAGCATCACTCAGGACGATTGGCTGGGAGCTATGGGGAATGATGAAGTTTTGAGGAAGGTGGAGCTTTTGATCAGGACTAAATGGCCTGGTAGTAAAGCACTCAGAGGCAAATTGAGGAGTTTTGCACAAATAAGTGATGAGCTGTCTTTTGAAAATGGCATTTGCAGAAGGAATGGGTTGTTTGTGCTCCAGTGCACTTGAGGGAGAGGATTATTGGCACTGCTCATCAGGGGCATATGGTTATTTCAGCTACAGGGAAGAGGCTCATGCAAATTTACCGGTAGCCAGGTTTAGATGGACAAGTTTCCAATTTTGTTGCAAAATGTCCCCAATGTGTTGTATCTGATAAACACTGGAAATTGAACAAGAAACCTTTGTTTCATGTTTCCTTTCCTGAAATGGCTTGGGAGAAGATTGCATTAGATTTCTTTGGACCCTTCAATCTTCTTCCGTCTGACAAAAGGTATCTGCTGGGGGCTATTGAGTACTTTTCTAAATGGCAATATTACTCATTTGTAGAGGCCGCTGATTCCTCTTTTCTCAAGAGTATTTTTAAGATTGTAGGCGCCCCTTGCTTCATAGTTACTGACAATGGTTCATCTTTTGTCTCGAAAAAAAATGACAAGTTTTTTGGAAAAGTTTGAGATCAAGCACTGTCAAGTTGCATTGTACAGTCCGTCCTCTAATGGTCTTGTTGAGAGGGCCAATTGTATTTTGAAGAAAGGTATTCAGACTGCCATTGCAGCGAATATTGATGTTGCAGATTTTTTGCAGGAAAAAGTTTGGGCATATCTCACTTCGCCTCATTCTGCCACTGGAGTCACTCCTTTCAAAGCACTCAGGGGGAGAGAAGCAATGTCCAAACTAATTCCTGAGTTGTTTTCCAATTTAGCTGCTGGATCTGCATTAGTCAGTAGAAGGCATCTGGGGGAAGAGCAACATCTCATTAGCGATAGGGTTCTTTCCTAACAACTTATGCAAAAGAAACTTTATAACAGTAAGTCAGGATTCAGAGTTGAGCATTTACCCGTGAACGACTGGGTTCTCATTAAGAAACCATTTAGGGTTTCTAAAGGGCAATCTCGATTTTCTCTTCCGGTATGTCTGATAAGAGTTAGTAAGCCTTCTGTTTTGTTAGAAGGGAGAGGTTGGTGGAATAAAGATCATGTGGTGAAGCTCATAGATGATCAGGTAGACATATTCTGGCATACGTATGCCGACAGAGAGGATGAGAGTGACTCTAGTCTGGCCTATGATGTCCATACTTGTATCACATTTGATCCTGCCATTCTTAAGCATGGTTCATCTGAAGTTGCAGATTTGAATGTTCCTTCATCACTTGTTGGACATCGAAGTGGTGGCTCAGGTTCCAAATCTCAGTTTGTTGGTGGCGATGTGGTCAATGATGTGCCTAGCAATCATACTTCATTGTTGCAATCCAAGTTTTCTGGTGAGCGTCATCCTCTCGCAGCCACCGTACCAATAAGCTGCCTTCTAAGTTGAATGATTGTGTTTTTAGCTAATAATACATTTTTTTGTGGGAGGAAGGGGGTTGATGTGGTATGTATTATGTGGGCATGTTGTGTTTTGTTTCTTTAAGTTTTAATCAGAACCCTGGCATGTCATTTGATTTGGTTCTTTGGAACCTGGGTGGAGCTTGGGTTGCCTAGCAGTGGTCAGTTGAGGCTTTGCTATCCTGCTTGTATACTGTTCAGCTGTGGGTTCCTGTTTTTGGACTTCGTTCAATAAATTCTTCGCTTTCTATGTTCCTGTCTCAGCTTCAAGTCATTTCAGCTTCACCCCGATACTACATGAATGCCACTGGGTTTGTTGACCTTTTTTTTCAAAAGTATAAATACACAATCAGACAAGATATGGCAAATCATTATCTTTTTAAGCAGAAAAAACAGACTCAGACACAGTTCAGTTGTTCATCGTGATATATTTCATAAGCAGCCAACTCTTAGAAGAACTGCATTCATGTCAAGCAGAACAAAACAACAGCTTTGCGAAGAACTTTCTTTGCCCTGTCGCCATCCTCTGAGGACAGTGAAGAAACACTTCCAATGCCAGGGATGGGCGTGGGAGGCAGGCGGTGAACCTGCTGACAGGCCATTAAAGACTGCGTGTCCGCCACACCTGCATGTTTGCACATGGAAAAAGGCCACAGCGTTGACAGAATAAGCGTGTCAGCAATAAAAGTTGAGTAAGGACGAGACAAGCGGAAGAAGGAAGCAGTCCCTGCCGGAAGGGCATTGGGTAGAGGGGTGCATTCTGGGAAAGAGGTGGAACAGGCAGCCATGCCCCGTGCAGCGCGACAGGCTGTTGTGAGTGTTCAATAAGGCTTAAACGTAAATAAATCAGTAATCCAGTAAACATTTCATTCACAATCCATTTGGTTGCCTCGATTTTGAAGGGTGACTCAGTCGGTAAAAACCAGGGAGACTCACCTCTCACATTTTGATAGCTACCTCTGCCTGTCGTGTAAATGTGTCTGACTCGGTTGTAGCACTCTTTGAGAAGCAGTCACGTGTCAGCAAACACTTCGGCCTCATTCTTCCGTGTGTGCCTGAGTCATGTGCTTTCATGTGACACTAGGGCGTTGTGGCAGTGGCTATAAGAAGGGGCCTGATAGCCCCCCCGATCATACTTGGTAGGGAGGGGCATTGGACAGGCTGTAGATACGTCATGTAGGGAATTCAGAGTCGTTCCAGGGCCTACTGAGTAATGAAATTAGTAATGCACCATTCCCACATGCTATCTGGAAGCGGATACTACCTGCTACTGGGAAGCTAGGTGTAAACATTGTCAATTAGTACATTTTCTGTGTTGTTAGTCCTGGCACTGGTCCAGTTTGGAATTAAATATCAGAAGTGAAGGCCCAGTAAAACATTTCTCTGCGACCGCCCTGGTGATATTTGGTATGTACATACATTAACCCAAACAACTCTCTCACTCTGTATGGGAAAGCCATCATAGCCCATATAGATCCAAGGCATGTGGGTTAATGTTAATTGTGATTTGTAGAGCGCTTAATACCGGCAGGTCTCTAAGCGCTGAGAGAGAATAGCCACAGCCCCCCGGAGTGAATGTTAATCCCTGATCAGTCTGCGTTAGGCCCAGGCCTCAGTGAAGAGGAGAGTCTTCAGTTTCTTCCTGAAAGGGAGCAGGGCTTGTTCGAAGCGGAGGTTGCCCGGCAACTTATTCCAAAGTTGCGGGATGAGGACAGAGAATGCTCGCCCTCCTTTAGTCGTGTGGTTAGACCGTGGGCAGGCTAGCTGGCCACCCACGGATGACCTTAGGTTGCGGCCGGGGTCATGCTATAGTATAGTAACAAGAGAGTGAGGCTTGCATATAATCATTCATTCAGTATATACAACGAGTCAGTCTCTCACCAGCACCCTACAGAAGAGAGCTGATGTGATCTGTACAGTGAATCATCCCCTGTGAATGCCACCTCTTACTCTTTTTATAGGGCTGCACTGACTTCACGTGGTGCCCTCCCAACTGTACGTAGGAAAACAGGTTTACAAGTGCCTCCTTGTCTCGTATAAAGAAGGAAACCTAATCTTCACCTGCATATTAGGAAATGTCACCTGCTGAAGACACCGTTACATGCATGCATGGAGAAACGCTCAAAAACGACGTCATGAGACAGGCCACAAATGTGGGTCAGACTATGTCATATACAATCTGTGAACAGGGTCCTCTAAGTTGGGACCCACCATATATGTGCAAAAAATGTGCTCTCTCACTCCCTAGAGAGTCCCTCCTCTCTCCATGCCTGTCCACCCTCAGCCAAGATTTTCCTGCGTCCCCTAAACAATCCTAGACACACATTTGCTCCATCTCCCCCACCCCGAATAAACAGATAACTTGTTTCTATGCACATGCCCTTCTTGAAGACCTGAACCTACAACTCTACACAGCCTGCTTACTTATTAGTGCAATTAAAACCTTGAGGCCACTTCTTTTCCAAGTCAGCGGATTTGAGGGTTACAGACACGTGGGTTTTTCCATTCCCCAACTCTATTTAAGTTGGTGCTTGCAGAGAACCTACTGGGCTGTCTTACTTTGGGTCGTACACTGGGGAACAACATTGGTTTGTAGCTCCTGTGTCACCCCCTCCATCACCCTCAAGATAACATGATCCATTCAGAGAACCTCCAGGCCCGATCCTGAACCCCTTTACTATTGTCCAATTGACAGGCACATCGCCAGACAACATTCTCCAGTCTTTGTACTTTCTTCTGCATTGTCACTTTGGCAAATGTCTGCAATAAGAGACCTTTAAAATAAGTCATTTTAAGTATGTACATATCTTACATTTTTGCATCTTGGGTGGCATATGAATTGTACGAAATAGGTGATTTGAAGCTTATCTGCCTTTACTCTGTGTTTAAGATGGGATGGCGTAGTTAAGGCCATGTTATGGTGTGTTCAGGCTTTCACCTATAGATGTTCACAAAAACACTCTAGTTCAAGTGCATGCCACACCTTAAAGAGTCCATGCCTGCTAGTTGATAAAGGCCACTGTGACCTTCCTAGACTCTAGATTCAACTTGAGGCACACAAACAATACCTTGGCAAGCCAGCGGCAAGAACCTTCTCCCCCTTTGGCATCTGAAGTGGTTGTTAGCCCCTGCTCATGGGCAGGACCATCTTGAATCAAAGGGCGGTAATCTGTGTCAACTCGGCTTGCTCATTGGAGGGACCCTGTTGGTCTGAGCTCATCATGGGCAGTTCCAGGCCTAGTCATGCGGGGTTGTTAGTCCCTTCGGAGTTCTTGCATGCATAGGCCACATCCTTGGCGATGCTGCACATGCGGTTGGACATCTGCAGCTCAGACCTGAAGGCGGTGGGGAAGCAGAACTTGCGGAAGCAGGCCTTGAAGTTCTCGTCCAGAAAGGCATAGAGAATAGGGTTGAGGCTGCTGTTGACATAGCCTAGGGCAATGCAGAAGTGCAGGATCACCACCTTGGCCTCGCTGTCGGGCTTGGCGCCCAGGCACTGAACCAGCACAAAGATCTGGATGGGGGTCCAGCAGATGACAAAGACTGCCACCACCACCAGGACCAGGCGAGTGATGCGCCGCAAGTTACGGTCCTTCTCCTTGGAGCCTGAAAGAACGCGCACATTCTTTAGTCGCCGGATCATCAGGCTGTAGCAGATGGTGATGATGAAGACGGGAATGACGAAGGAGAAGACAAAGACGCAGATCCCAAAGACTGGGTCCCAGTAATCTTCAGGCACTGGGATCTGCACTAGGCACTCCACCTCTGTATGGAAATATAATTAAAAAACACAAGGCTCAGTGCATCCTCCCGGAAATGTAAGATGATGTATTCATTTCCATGTTAAAAATAACATTATTTAAACAAAATGGATAACATGTTAAAATAAATGACATTTCAATGTAAAGCAATTGCCTTTAGACAAATAATGTTTCATAACGTACAACAGCATAATAATATTATTTTTGGAACCAGGGCAATCTTTAATCTCCAACTCCCCAACCCTTACCCCCTTGTTATGTATTTTTGCCACCTGTACCATGCACCTCCTTACTCTTTAACCTATTATTCTGAGCGGACTAATTCATCTCGAAATAGAGCAAATGGTACCCAGTACTTTTTGTGCCTCAAGTTAAATAGCAGTGTGCTGCTTGTTAGTTTTTCTGAAGGCTTTAGTCTTTTTTTTTGCATTTCCGAGGGTGGAAGGAGCTTGCCCGTTAATATTTTATTTTTATTTTAGGCTGTTTAAGGGACTGCAAAACACTATGGGGGATATTCTCAAGAACGTGCGATAATCATCGCCAAAAAAGGCTAACGCACGTTTTCATATCGCCGTCTATCGCTGGAAAATAACTCCGTGTTAACGTCGTATTCACAACACGACGGTAACATGCAATAGTCCCCCGATAACGCGTCAAATGTCCGCGATACAATTACCGCGACGGCGATGAAAAAGGAAACCCGAACGTGAAAAAAGTTGCGATGGGCCAAACCGCGATAGAAAAATCTGCGACAAACAGCGCCAGGCCTGCAATTCACACACGTCAGGCATGAAAAATCACTACAAAAGCAGAAAAAAACCACAAACAAAAACCAAACAACTGCGAAGCACAATGGAGGCAGCCGTAGCAGGAACAGAGGACGAGCAGAACCCCACAAGCCCCCCGGAGGACCAGGCCAGGACCTCGGGGTCAGGGAAGGGCAAGGACAGGAAGAAGAGGAAGACGCGGTTCAGTCTGCAGGAAAACAGGATCCTGATAACGGAGGTGATGAAATACCATCAACAACTGTTTGTCACCTCCAATGTGTCATTTGCGACAAAAAATGGAATATGGCTGTCCATCGTGGACAAGGTGAATGCAATCGGAGTGCTGAGGAGGACAGAGGTCAAGAGGCGCTGGAATGATGTGAAGCGCAAAACCAAGCAGAAACTCGCCAACAACCAGAAGGCAGCAATGCAGACTGGAGGTGGGAGTCCAGCGCCACAGGAGGAGCTGGACGAGATGGAGGAAATGGTCTCCACAGTCATCAGTGTGGAGACGGTGGCAGGAGTTGGGGGACCGGACACTGCTCGACAGGAGCCGACACAACAGCAACAGGGTGAGTAACGACCAGGAACTGGGGGGACGGGGGGAGATGGGCACAATGGCACACATGCACAATTAAGCATAGCACAGTGCACACCTACGACTACTCTGGAGCATGTCCCTGATCCCCTTGGCACACTGCAGCACACCTAGAAACTGCAAGTAGGCCCCCGTCGACTATGTGCCCAGAGGGGGCCCTCCCCACACATCACTAATCTCACAACAAACCCATGCACAAGTACAAACACACATCCGTGATGTTGTCGAAATGTCCACTGTCCCGCATCAAATAGGCAGCTCCTCCCAAACAGTCACAATGTACATTGCCATGCAGTTTGTATGTAAACCTGTACAATGCGTCAACATACATGTGGAAACGATGTTAAACTGCATCTCCCCTTTACATTGCAGAGGGTGAATCAACACCTCCTGCAGAGCAGACGGTACACCTCTTCACTGATGATGAAGAGGACCTCCCCTCCATCGACACCGACGCCATCCAACGGCTCATGGACAGCTTTGGCACCCCACCTCCAGGAGTAGGGCAGCCCAGCTGCATCGAGAAAACCCCACCCCCTGCACAGACCACACAGACCACACAGCAGGGAGCACCCACCACCAAGGCTGTCTCCCAGGACCCCCACGAATAACACATGGCCTTCCAACGCTGTGTGTTAGGGTGCCAGGAGAAGGTGGCTGATCAGGTGCGGGTGGGGTTCGACCTCATGGCAGCCAAACTAGATGCCATACGTGGGTGTCTAAGTCCCATCAGGGACCACTTACAGTCCTTGACGGACACCCACAGTCCGCTCCATGGTCTCCGACGAACCATGGATGACATCGCTGGAGTCCTGACTCAGAGACAAGGACAACTGTCCAGTCAGAGTGGCTCCAGCGGTGTCATCCGGGAGTTGGGACACATGCGGAGGACCATGGAGAACATGGAGCGGGTGCAGGCGGAAAGAATGGCTGCCAAGGCTGCACACCAGCGTGATGTAGCTGGGATCTACCATGCCTTGCGGATCCTCATCATGGCATTGCTGCCACAAGGCCTGGCGCAGATGAATGCTGCTGCTGCTTCGACATCCACATCTCCGCCCCCTGATGTGTCAGGGCCTCACAGTGTGGCAGTCAATCCACCTCCGGCCCCTGATGTGTCAGTGCCACACAGTGCTGCAGAGAAAACACCACCACCCACATGTGAGGCACATGAGACATCAGAGGACGAAGATGCGGATGAATCTGCCTTACTGGCAGTAAGGAAGCAGTAGCATTCTTCTCCGCCATATGGCCTGTTTCTGCTTTGTTCTGCCCTCTGCATCATCACCTTCCACTGTCCCCCGATGCACTCTGCGACACTCACCTTGGACCTCGACATGGACTGCCATATTCTGTTTGGACACCAATGACACAGCTATCAGACTGCGGACTGAACTCTTCCTCTTCTGAAGTACTTGTCATTCCCTGAAGGACTCTGGCTGGCCCTCCACGGGCCAACAATGTAAAGTGGGGTTTGCATGGCCCTGTACTGCTCCAGCTACAACACTCCACTGAATGTGCATTAAACAATTAAATTCACACAGATGTGTCATGTCTATGTACATTCAAGTACGGAAGTATGGATGAATGTCGGGTCAGTGATTCCCCCTTACGTCCATGTTGCACATGTTGTGGGACTTGAGTCACAGGGTGCAACATTACCGATTGCGGACCGGGTGGCGCCGCCACAACATCAGAGACACACACATTAGTCACCTTCTTGTCCAGCCCAGAACAGAACCACGGCCAGAGCGCTGCGGTCATCGTTCACACCCCTACGCTGGATTGGCATACGCCAGGCCAGCCCACTCTTACGCTTACAGGGGGGGACGACAACGCTACATGTCCCAGGTCTTCCCTGTAGTGATCTGCTGATCACAGGTCTAGTTGTCAGCATGCCACAGCCACTCCCTGAGGGCTGGTTCACACCCACACCACAACCATCCAGCACATGCGTCACAGGACATGTGACCCTGCCAATAAAAGGGGCCGGGCGCATGTGCCCGAGGCCATTTCCACTATCTAGCTGAGTGTGTCCGTGTGGTCATTATTTATGCATGAGGGCCTAGGGCCCTACCACATCACATTCCCCACTGCCGGAGGTAACATGATGGCGTCCGCATGACGAGACTCAATCATGGAGTGCCCATGACTTGAGGTGCACAGAGTTGGTGGCATCCGTGGCACTTAGGCCGGCACGGGCCTACTGCCACGTGGCGATGACTTGAGGTGCACTGAGTTAGTGGCACCTGAAGAGCTGAGCGGGTGTGCAGCCTGCGATGATGCGTAGGCCTCGATACGACGTCCTGCCAATCAAGATTCGATTTGAATTGTGATCCCAGCTGGACCGCAGTGTACGCCGAGGGCAGCAGGCTGCACAGACATGACTCTGCGGCGCGGTGCTGCAGGGTGCGCTGGGGGCCTGTGGCGTGGAATCCATCGATCGGCTGAGGAGGTTGCACCGGCACGTGGTGGGCCCTCTTGGAGACACGCCGGTGGCGGCAGGTGAGCATTGAGCCCTGGGTGCGCAGGGGCGGGCACTCATCGCTGGTTGGCGGACTGGTCTGGGGACCAGGGCTGGGGTGCAGCAGGCGCACAGGATCGCGTAGGCACCACCGGTCACGGCAGCGCCCTCGTGGCTGGGTGGGGGGAGTGAAGGTGCAGGGGTATCAAGCTGATACAAACCGTGATGCTTACAGCTATGGGTAATCCTGCATCATGAGACCGTAACAGAAGTTGGTGTGACCGTAACCTTCCTTTTCTATCCTACGAAGGTTACGACCACACTTACTTATGTTATGGTGTTTTTGTGCAGGATTTGTCTTTCCTGTGAGCATTCCGGTTTGTCCAAGTGCTATACACTGTACCAGATTATGTTTGTGACTATACGGACGGTTGACCATTGTCACCATTTGTCCAACAGGTTTCTGGATACTGACTTCCGGAGTATGGAATGGTATTGGGGAGTTCCCGTGGCTTATGCAGTTACTTGAATCCACACGTTGCCCTGATGAAGTTCCCCATTGGGCGTTGGCTGTGCTTTTCGTATTGTTTATTGTTGTATTTGTAATAAAGGACTGTTTTTACACTACTGTTGACTACTGGACTTCATGACCGTGCGCACACCCATTTCAGTTACTACAGTTTTGGATCTGGGGCACAGTGGCGTCTGGCAATGGCTGGCGTTGGGGTTGGTTGCGCAGGAACACTACGAATTGGAACTGTCGTGTGGTGCGGTGACCGGGGCCCGCCGTTGCTATTGTGGACATGCATCCATGACATGGGTGAGGACGTATGATAGGGCTGGCCGTGAGACTCCTCCGACTCTGGCAGTTGTTGTTTGGGAGGTGCCAGGGGCCAACAGGTGCAGCACAGCCAGCATCTTCGTCTGCGGAGGGATGGTGGTTGTCCGCCGTGTTGGTACCGTCAGCCTGCGGGCAATGTGGGTCAGGATGCGGAGGATGGTTGTCCTTTTGTGCCTGTAGTGGGCAATGACTTCCTCTGGCATTGAGTCTCTGAGGCTGGTGGGTTTTGGGAACGTCCGCTGTCCTGTTCTGCGCTGCCTCTGTGGTAGTCAGGGGGAGGGTCCGGGGGGGACCTCGGAGTGGTTGCGGTGGGTGTTGTGGCCCTCTTGAGCCTCCAGGCTGCACGCTCATTGTCTCCATGGCATCTGTTGGTCTTCAGATGTGGCTCTGGGCTGGGCTCCCTTTCTACTGCAGTTTGTCGTCCTGCTTAACACCAGTAAAAGGCAGGTGTTAAATCCCTGCTGCTAACGCGCCTTATCGCCTGTTTTTGGTTCGCATCGCAGATCTGGCTGGAAGTTGAGAATATCGCGAAGTGGTGTTTTCGTGTGTTTTTGCACGGGAACGCCTTCTCTGCATATCATTAGCGTTAGTTGTCTCTCTCATCCGTGGTGATGTTTTTTGCGGCAGCTATCGCTGGTAAACTGGCGATGTGGGCAGTTTGCACCAGCTTGGGAATGGGGCGATAATTCTTTCGCCACTTTTGCTGCGCTAAAGTGCCAATAACTCTGCGATAAGTCCTTCAGAATATGCCCCTATGTCCTCCTGGGTCTCCATGTGCTTAGCTCAATCTGCTCCAGAATTCTCGCCTCGTATGGGAATGCAAGCTGGGGGGAGGGAGGGGTGTGATTGGGGGAGGGGGGGTTCCAAGATCATGCCTGCTTAAATTACAGATGGTGCCTTCCAGTTCCAAATTCAGCATTGACACCACTGCAGGTTCTGTGCCAATTTCTCCATTTTTGAAAATAAAACTAACTATATTTTGATCACATTTTTGTCAATAACATATGACCCTACTATTTTATCTGTGTTTTTCTTGCAGCATGGTGTTTGCATGATTGTATTGTATACCAAAGAATATTGCATGCTACAAAGATCTTACGCTTTTAATAATGTGGCAATGTCGCATATTTTTCAAAGACCCTTCCAAGTATTTTTTTTCAAAGAATTCTTTGTTTGCTTTTGAAATAAAGATGCAATCAATTTCCCTAAATATTTCTCTGCCTACTTTTTTTAATCAATTCTGTGTATGTCTGTACATTTTTTCAAAAATTGATGTGACTACTTTAAAAAATTCATTATTTATTTTCGAAAAACACCAGAAATAATTCAGGGGCATATTATCAAGCCCCAGCGATAATTATCGCTGAGCGCGCTTAGCGCGCTTTTAATTATCGCCGGCTATCGCTGGAATATATCGGCAAGCTAGCGCTGTATTATCAACGATTAGCGCTATGGCGATAAATATTCCAGCGATAGCGGGAAAATTGCCAAACATCGCTGAAAAACCAGCGATGTCCCTTTTAAAACGGCGATAAGCTTGGTGATAAGGCCCTGTGGCCTTAACCCCATAATCCACCTCCCATGTTAGGTATGCCTTAGTCAGGAATTTAGCAGACGTTAAATTCCTGCGTTAAGGCAGAGTTAGCGCGATCATGATTATCGCTACGCCTCGTTGTTAATATCGCGAAGCTGCCTTAGCGATATTTTCCCGTGTTGTTTTGATAGCCACGCAAACTTTGCATCTCATTATCGATGCGATGCGAGTCATGACAAAAACGGGAGCTAAATCAAGGAAACACGCGCTAGCGTGTCCTTGTTAATAATGCGATAAAATTATCGCCGCTTTTCGCCCGAAAACAGACGCTAAAGCGGCGATAATTCTATCGCCAGCCCTTGATAATATGCCCCAATGTTTTCAGTCAGTTATTCATATAATTGTTTAACAGCATCTCTTGGAGATTTAAACTTTGTGCAGTAACTTTTCATTAGAAAACCAAACTATTTTGCCCAATCTCCACTTGAAATTGATTGGAATTTGCAAAGGTTATCTTCACCCTTACTTTTCTACGCTTTGCAGATCATTCTCACCACATTGAAATATAATTTCCCCTCTAATCGAACCTGAATATGTATGCAGACCTTTTCTTTGCAACGTTAACGTTTTCTGAGGGTGTTATTTACAGTCTCAATTATTTGCAAGTTTTTTTCGCTGAAAACATTCTTCCTCTAGAACTGTTTTTGCCCAATTCGATTGAACGGAATAAAATGAACTATTTCCTTCAAAGTGTATCTAATGCAGGGCCTTCCTGTTTATATTAATTGAGTATATACACAATATTAATCGTAGCATAAGGCAAGATTTCCTCACCATCTGCAACTTCATACAACCCTAAAAATGTAACCAATAGCCCCACCATCACTTTGTTGGGAAGGGATTGGCTACCAGTTCCTTCAATATAATAATCAAGACACAAATTTTGATGGGTTTTTGGACTCCATTGAGCTTCAAATGTTGGTGGCAGCTATGACACCAGACACCAACCAGACACCTTGAGATCTTGAAGTGAAGCATGAAGGCTCAATATTATTGGAGAGAAGCAACATTTAAATCGCAGGAACCACCTAAATAAGGAAAACTGGTGCACCTAAAAAAAACTAATCAAGGACTGTCTGACACCCACCCAAAAATGTGACTGTCAGTTATATCATCCGTTGACAGTATTAGTTCAGGAGTATCCAGAAACATTCGATATGGAATGGGAAATTCTGTTTCAGAAGGTTAATGTCTTGAAGATGTGGACTCGTTTATCAGAAATTAACTTTATTAATTGGTCTGGGCACATTATGCCAATGAATTGCATCACAATGGTGTTTCAGAAAAAGTCAACGCTGTTCTAAACGCCTCCTCTGCAAAGAAGGATTATTGCACATACTTGTATGTCACCTTTTTCAGAAGAATGTTTCAATATACTTGGATGTTTTATTTTGAAATTCTGTAACATGTAATGAGATCGGGCCCATTTTATTGTTTTGTTGCACACTGTGATCCATTATAACCGAATCACTCATTCTCTGTGTGGATGTTGGAATATTAACTCAAAAGCAATACTTTTATGTTCCTAAAAGTCGTGTTTTTTCTATCTCTATTACCTAGCAACCACTGTTCAATCCCTTGCTTATGTGAGTTCTCATGTGATAACAATTTATTTGTTTTCTGGAAATCGTTTTAGCTTGCTATCTGGGTGTCCCTTCGGTATTGAAGCAATATTGTGGTTGTGGATTTTTCACCTTATCAATCTAACTAGTTTGTGCTGTCTTGGCTTATATTACATTTTCCAAGAAGACCTTACGTCTGTAGTCACAGAGTGGAAGTGTTCCTAAAATGACAGCATGTTTTCCTATCTCTACCTAAGTAGTAATCCCACACCTGCCAAATGACAAAATAATTTTACCATGTGAGGAGGGGGGCTGGGCCATGGAGGGGGCGTGTCCTCATTCCAAGAGCTACCTAAGAGGTACTCTGCCCCTCACCAAGACCCCCAACCCCCCCCCCCCCAAAAAAATAAAAGGTCGTTGAGGCAGTCGCCGATGCCTTGGGGTGTTTTCACGCCTCTTAATAAACATTGGGTGCACACAGCCACAAAAGAAGAGCTGGACAGGCACTGGAAGGCACTTTGTGCAGTGGTTTGCAGCTTGTCATCCCTGCCACGGTGTGATTTCTGTTCCTCACTGGGTGGCCGTGTGAAGAGAGCCGAAATTGTGTGACATATGGTGGCACCGTGTGAGTTGGCACTGGCAGGTCTGTGTTCCACGTTAGGTTTAGTGAGTCTCCTATCTTGCTTCTTTTCACCATTAACATTTGAGACTATGCGTACACTGTCACACTTCTAGAAAGAAGACGCCTTTGTGATCATATTTCAAAAGCTCAACCAAAAGAGATGTTGAATAGTCAAAATATCAGACCTGGGGAATAATTTATCTACATTTGAAATGAGAGAAAAGCATTATTACAAATAGGTATCTTTCTCTAAAACACAGAACAACACATGCAGGCTATAGAAAGCAAAACCCTTAGGGGAATGATACTATTGAGTTACTGAGTGAAAGAAAAGCTTCTTTATGAAGGAAAGTCTTATTATACAGGCAAGACAAAAGGCTCAGACCATAGACGGTAGACAATGAATGCACAATGCAGAGATACCATGTCAGTACCTGAGTGAAAGAAAAGTTTCTGGGTGTAGGTACCTCTTACTCTAACCACAAGAGAACATCCTCAGAATGTAGACACATGTGGCAATCATACTTTAGTAATGCACTGAAGGTGAAAAAGGCTTCAATGTGAAGGTGTATTTCACTGTACACACCGGGCATCATGTCCGGACTGTAATCTCTAAAAGGTACTCGGCTGCAGAAATAGAACACAAACTGCAAAAACACAATATCGTATGAATGAGAGAAATGTTTTAATGTGAAGGGATGATGTTCTCTGTATGAGGGGTATTTTACAATTCACAAAAACAAGCCAAGGTTCCCAGGTTTCAGTAAATGATAGGTTTGCTTCACACTCCTGTCCCCATTCATTGCAATTAGATGTCCCACTCAAATGTCAAGTGGAGTGATCGGATCACATACTTCACCCCTTTCACCTCAACTCCAGCCCTCCTGCTGCCATAAAATCCATAATATTGTGAAAAAACCTTAATGATATCAACCCTGCAAGAAGGTGAGAAGTTAATCTCACCAAATGCCTCTAAGACACGGGAAAAGGATCCTCCTAAGGTAGTACAGGAGTGTGTTATGTTATGTTATGCTATGTCTATTTGCACAGCGCACTATCACCCGCAAGGGTATCCTGGTGCTGAGCAGGTGTCTGTGCTTAGCCATGCCTATGGTAGTTTGGTTAATTGAAAAGCCAGGTCTTTAGCTTCCTGTGAAATTTAAGGAGAAGGCTCTGGTGTGAAGTGGGAGGTTGTTCCACACTTTATGAGGGATGTAAGAGAACATCCATCCTCTTGATCTGCTCCTGTATGTTTTTGGGATGTGTGCGAGCAGGAGTCCTGCTCAGCGGAGGTGCCTGGGTGGTTGGTGGAAGAAGATGCGACTGTTCAGGAAGGTGGGGCCTGAGTTGTGTAGTGCCTTGAAAGTGTGTGTGAGGTGTTTGAATTCAACACTTCTGTGTGTATCAGGAGCAAGTGTGGTTCCCTGAGGTGTGGTGTGAAGTGAATTCTGTGTGGGAGATTGAGGATGAGTCTGGCTGCCGAGTTCTGGATGGTTTGCAGTCTTCTAGTGAGTTGCTTGGTGATCCCAGTGTAGAAAGGATTTCCCATAGTCCAATTTGCTGGTGACTAGGGTGTGAGTGACAGTTTTTCTAGTGTTGCTTGGGAGACATTTGAAAATCTTCCTCAGCATCTTTAGGGAGTGGAAGCAGGATGCAGTGATAGTGTTGACTTGTGCGGTCATGTCCAGTTTGCTGCCAATGATTATTCCAAGGTTCTGCCGTGGGTTCTGGGTGTGCGTCCAAGTTCGGCCAGCCACCAGTTGGAGCCCCTTGGTAAGGTGTTCTTGCCAAGACCACTACTTCTGTCTTGTCAGTGTTGAGCTTGTGACAGATGCCTTTCATCAAGTTAGCAACTTTGTACCTGCAGGCGGTAAATTTGTTCCTTGTGTTGAGGATCTTGTCGAAGAGGGAGAGTATGAGTTGCGTGTTATCTGTATAGGAGTGGATGTTGATGTTGTGTGCTCGGATGACAATAGCCAAACGGATCGTGTATGTGTTGAAGAGGGTGTGGATAAAGTGATGAACCTTGAGGCTTTCCGCAGATGAGTTTGCAGGCTTCCAAGGAATAATGTGCCAGGTTTACAGCTTGTGTTTTATCCTTTAAGAAGGAGCAGGTCCTTGGATGCCAATGTTGTGCAGGCGCCTGATGAGGATGGGGTTTGAGACCATGAGAAATGCTTCATAGGGGTCCAGGAGAGTGAGAGCTGCCGTGTCTACTCTGTCAAGGATCATATGGATGTTATCTGTGGATGCAATGAGTGCTGTTTCTGTACTGTGGTTGGGCTTGAATCTGGACTGTGTGACATCTAGGAGCTGGTGGTTGGTGAGACATCAGTTGATTCATTTCTCTAAGACCTTTGCCGGGTATGGTAGGAGAGAGATGGGTCTGTAGTTAAAGAGTGAAGATGGACCAACGGAGGATTTCTTGCGCAGGGGTATGACAGTGGCATGTTTCTAAGTGTCCAGGAATGTGGCTGAGTCAATGGAGGCATTGAGGATGCTTGTTAGTGCATGGCTTATTGGTAGTAGTCATTTGGTGAAGACGTGTTGATGGCAAGGGTCAGATGGAGCACCCAAGTGGATTGTCTTCATCTACTTCTCCAACCAGCTCGGAATCAGGGCCTTGACCTAAGTTCATTGAAACCCACTTTCTATGGGAATGATCCAAAATGTAAAACTTGCTCCATGTCAACCCATAGAAAGCCTCATCCTTCTACCAATTCAGAAAGAAAATTAAAAGATTTGTATTAGATGAGGACCCTGACCGAGCTCTAGACCTACCTGCACCTGGCTCTGTGTTTTCTAGACATCCATCTGCATAATCTGAACACTGCAATCTCCAGACTTTAGTAAGGCTTAGTGTACTCAGGCACAGCTGCCTTCTGCTATATGATGTATACTCAACTATACATTCCACAATGTGCTATGTTATCATTCTTGTTTTTAATGCCTGTCTGCATATGTGCTCTGATGTAGAATGATCTTTACACCATGTGCATTGTCCTCACAGCCTTTATGTACCATGCACGTAAACAGTAAAACGTGACGTGGTCTGACCTGCCTCCACCCCCGGGAGGGGTGTAGGGGCAAGCGTGAAGCCCTGGTGCTTAACAAAACCGGCCCCCAGCACTGCTGATTTTGTTACTGGGGGCCGATATTGCAACATTGCTGCAAAACCAGCCCCCAGTAACAAAACCGGCCCCCACCGCTCCAAAACCTGCCCTCACCACTCCAAAACCGGCCCCCACCCTTCCATCCTCCCGAGCACTCGGCGGATGCCCGCTACTGCCAGTCTGGCCATGAGTCTTACACCCTGTGTGTGCTTGGCTGAGACACACTACACAAAATAGAGAAATAAGGAACACATAGACTTGACACCAGGCTACAGGGAATTGTGACTGAACGGAAGCTGTGAAACACAATCGTCACGTCCTGGCAGTACGTCATCTCTCTTCCCCTTTGCCAGATGTTCCACCCTGAGACTTTACTGTAAGTGGCAGCTAAAGTAGCATGCTTAAGGCTCTGTGCGTGCCGCCCTTTAAAGCAGTGGGGACATTCCCCTTGTAGTTCTGGCCCCTGATGCTTTTCAAATTCCACCACCTCTGTGGTTCCAGATGCTGGCAGACTTAAAAAAAACAGAAGGCAGACTTAAAAAAAACCAGAATGGTTCAGGACTTCATAACTTGTCTACACACCAGACACCAAGCATGTGCTGTAGACGGAGAAAGACAGCACACCACACATAGCAGAGATACTATTTCAATGTACTGAATGCGAGAAACATTTCACTGTGAAGTGAGGTCTACACCAGACAATAAGCCCAGACTCCAAGATGTAGAAACAGAACACATGCAGGTAAGATACAGTAGTACTGAACTGAAATAAAGAAATACTTTATTGAGCTGGGAGGCTGTTCAATGCTCCAGACAAGACACAGTCTGCTCCAAGGCAGCGTACATGGGAGAGACACCACAGCAATGCACCTAATTGGAAACAAATGTTTTTGGAATGCACTGTATTATCATACACAAGATAATACATACTGCAGACCTAACCAGCCAGTAAGTCACTGGTAACAAAATTGCATTACCCTTGTGCATAATCCATTTTTGTGTAACAGAATTATAGGTCTAGGCTGCTATTAGGAAACACTAGTTTATATTAGCCATCAATCACCGGACTGCATGTCCTAGTCAGATATTTGCAAGACATTGTGCATGATTGCCAGCATCATCTGCTGCAGCCGCCAAGAGGGGTGTTTTATCTATGGTGACAATTTTGTGCTCCAGGATCCTCAAATTATTCTAATGAAACTAGTAAAGTCCAAGCACTGTGAAGTGAATTTAAGAACTGCATTTGCATATTAACATAACTTACATAATGTATTTTCTGTTGAATCTTATAAAATGGCAGTGACTATGTTCACATCAGCAGACTGTGTGTTTCATCATCCCAAGCAATTTGAAGTTGCTTCTGAAATGAGACATTATCAGCCTGCTGCATAAGCACTGTATCTATTAAATGTTATGTATTGTTACATGTTATGTTGTGTTGTGTTATGCTACTTTGTACTTGTATAGTGCACATTCACCCAGAGAGTATTATCATGGCACTTTGGAAAATCAGTAAAAGAGAGTGGCGAGCGATGTAAAAGCAGAATTCTTACTTATTAAACTGCAATCATTTATGACTGTTTGTTGTTCTTGTTATATCATGGCATACACAAACCCAGAGGAATATAAGCCGAAAAGATTGCTATACTGAGTCTATGCTCTCTAATATGCCTATGAATTATTCATTATTTGAAAATGCAAAATGTAAAAAATATAACTGTGCATGAAATTGCTGCTAATATATCGCACAAGAGAATGGACTGCAGTATTAGTACCACAGGGTATCTTGAAGATTAACTCAGCAGTTTCCTTGTGTTGGAAAGCCATTTATCCTAAAAAACATTAGGCCTCCTTCCACAATCTAACATTAGATTGATCCATTGGGATAGTACAAAAAACATACTTAAGTAAAGCAAGTATGAGAAGGCAATAACAAATGACTTCTAATTACGTGCTGTCATCCTGAAAAGGTTTGGTTAAATAGAATAAATGGTTGAAACATGTCGAAATGAAATTGGGGTCATGTGCAATTAGAATGAATTATGGCAGTTTCTGCTAGATCAAATAGTATACAAAGTAGCTGCACTAAATCAATAACCTCCACATGAGCACTGTATGTAACAGAAAACAGATTATGTTGGGCCTTTTCAATTGTGCAACAGTGTTAGAAATGCTGGTCTCTAGTTGGCAAGGGTTTGCGCCTTTGTCCAAGTTGGGACCCTTCCTTCTAGTCAGGATAAGGGAGCTACACTCCTGAAATAACCCCTGCTCACCCCCTTGGTAGCTTGGCACGAGCAGTCAGGCTTATCTTAGAGGCAGTGTGTAAAGCATTTGCACATAACCAACAGTAACACAGTGAAAGCACTACAAAAGGACACCACATTAGTTTAGAAAAATATCCAATATTTTTATATACTTAAGACACGACCAAAAACGATAGATATCCACAATACAGTACTTAGAAATCTTCAGTACTCAAAATAGACTTGAAATAAAGTTCCTTGAAGTCAATAGCTCCGTCTGGGGCTATCACGGCATCGTGAACAACAAATCCAAACAGTTCTGGCTGACCCCGGCGTCGCAGGCCAGCTACGGTGTTGGGAAGACCTGCAAAACAGTACCTTTAGAAATGCAGGGCGTCAGCGACCTCTCGTTGAGCTCCAAAAGAATGGTGTCCGCAGGCGTGGGTTCCAGAGGTCGGTGCAGGAGTCGTCGGGCCCTTGAAGTCACACGCGTTGCAGATCGAACTCCTCGCGGTTGAAGTCGGGAGCGCCGGCGTTGACAGGCGTTGGGGCTGTGGTGCGAAGTGCAGCGGTGCGGCGTGCGGTGCCCTCAGGTCGCGGTGCAGGCAGCGCATTGGTGACGGTCGTCCAGCGGCGTAGGTGAGACCAGGGCTGTGGTGCGACGTGATGCGATGCTCGTCGCGGTGCTGGCAGATCACAGTGCAAGCAGCGGCGTCGTCATTGCTGAAGCGCTGTAGTCGGCTGACAAACTGGAGTCGATGGTGCTGGCGTTGGTATGCCAAGGCTGCGGTGCAGGATGAGGATGGTGTGTCAGGTAACTTACAAGCGGTGCCCTCGAACCATTGTGCAAGCGGCGGCATCGATGTCGCATGGAGCGTCGTCGTCGGGGATACCAGGGTGACGGTGTGAAGCGAGGCGGTGCCGCGCTGCAAGCAGCGGCTCGGTGGCGGCGTCAGGTACCGTCATCGGTGAGACCAGGGTTGCGGTGCAGCATTGCGGCGGTGCCCTCTGCGGTGCCTTCAGGACATGGAGTCGGCAGCAGCATCGTAGACGGAGTCGGGTTGCTTTTTCTTCTGTTGCAGCACAAAACACACAGTCCCCAGTGCTGATGGCAGAAGAACTTGAAGTCTTTGCTGTTCCTGAGACTTCTTGAACAGGGGGCAACTCTACCTCAAGCCCTTGGAGAAACTCAGAAAAAGAAATTGGAGAAAGTTCAGTCCAGTCCTTTCACTGCCCAAGACAGAAGCAGCCACTGCAGGCCAACACAGCAAAGCACACAGCAAAGTGGCAGTGCCTCCTCACAGCTTCTCCAGCTCTTCTTCTTGGCAGTCTTCTTGGTTCCAAAAGAGTTCTAAAGTTTAGGGGTTTGGGCCCCACTTTTTATAGCCCAAAATCCTTTGTTCTCTGGGGCAGAGAGTGTCTGTGTCCAGCCAGAACCAGTTCTGTCCTCTCTGGTGCAGTTTCCTGGCAGGAGGTGAAGACATCATTGTCAGAGGCAGACCAGGCCCATTCAGGTGAAAGGAAATCTCCTCCCCCTACTCTAAATGCAGCCCAGGTCTATTCAGCCCATCCCTGACCCATCTAGACTCTCTGGAGCCCCTGCTCCTCCCCAGCCCCTGTCATCCCGAAGCCAGACAGTCAATCCACAAACCCAGCAGAGGCACACTGGATGGCTAGGCAAGAAAATACTTACTTTCTAAAAGTGGTATTTCCAAACACAGAATGTAAAAATCACCTTTACTAAAAGATGCATCTTTAGATTCTGAGTTCAGGCATACTAAACTTTATTTTTCTACCTTGTTCCCAGGGGTAGTATATTTATAAGAAGTTATAAACAAACTCTGTATTCTGTCCTATGGGAACAGGTAGCCTTGCAATAGGGAAAAATGAAATTGGCAGTAATTCACTATCAGGACATGCCACACACACCAGGGCATGTCCTACCTTTCACATACACTGCACCCTGCCAACAGGGCCTACATTAGGGGTTACTGATATGTAAGAAAAGGGAAGGTTAGGGCCTGGCAAATGGGTACACTTGCCAAGTCGACATGGCAGTTACAGACTGCCCACAGGCTGTGCAATGGCAGGCCAGAGTTACATTTACAGGCTGCTTGTGTGGGTGGCACAACCAGTGCTGGAAGCCCACTAGCAGCATTTGATTTACAGGCCCTAGGCACACACGGTGCACTGTACTAGGGACTGACTAGTAAATCAAATCAGCCAATCATGGAAACACCAATCCATAATAACAATTTACAACAGGAGCACTTGCACTTTAACACTGAACAGCAGTGAGAAAAGTGCGCAGAGACACTAAACCAGCAAAAACAGACACAACACTGGGAGGTCAGAAAGTAAAAAGTCAGGGGAAACACGCCAAAAGATGGCAAGTCTAACACACAGCCATCAATGTTTTTCACTTAATTTTTGTCTGAACTGTAAGTAATGGAAAGAAGAGTCTATAACTTTAGATTCTGTGTGGACTCTGGTGACTCTGAGGGCGATGTCAGATTTTGAATTAAATAAGTAAGAAGTAAGTGTAGGGGGGTATGACCAAAGACACATCCTTGTAGAAAGAACAGAATTGATTTTTCTGGGAAATTACATGTGTTTTTTTTTATTTTACGGAGTTTTATATAGCGCGAACTTGACCCGAAGGTATCGGGTATCAGAGCGCTTTACATGAGCACCAGCTGCGTAACATGAGGACACATTCATTTTTGTTAGGAACGGGGAGATTAAGTGATTTGCCCAGAATCACAGGATGTTCAGCGTCATTGCAGAGACTCGAACCCAGTTCCCCAGATTCGAGGTCGACCGCCCTAGCCGTTAGGCCAACTCCTCTCCCCAGTAGTATTGTATGTAGTATTGATCATTTATGAGTCCTCACATTTAATCATCTAATGGTCATCTGTGGTCCCTAATTTTGCAGCCTAGACTCTGAAAGAACTTTGCCAACTCTACCCAACTTCAATTGTGGCACAGGTAGCATAATGGAAACAGAAGAGTGGAATGTTTGACTCAGGCCACAGTTAGAGACTTTCTGTTGTCTAGAATGCTCTATGGTTGAGATATAGTGCCATGAACTTACTCTCTTATGAACTGGTGACCAGAGAACTTTGTACACATCTGGGGGCACAGGATCTAATTTCTTCAATCCAAGAAGTAGTCTAGTTCCAGTAGTTTAAATATGTTCAGTCTATTCAAAATAAAAGAGGGAAGACCCAAAAAATCCCTTGCAAAAGTCCAAGTGAGAGGATACCAAGGCAAAACCTTCAGACATTGTGGAAGGAAAAAGAATGAAAAAGTAATACAAGGTGGAGTTGCCACTGGTGAAAAAACTACAAACCTTCTACACAGTATTAACCCCAGGACATATATACAGGACAACATCAAACAGGAAGCCCAGAGTAACTTGGCATTCTCAATGTGGGGAGAAATAGAATACATGCAATTGTTTGGTCTGCTCCTTGGGGAATCCTCTGGTCAACCTGCTAAAACCTAAAGAGTTATGTCTCTACCAAACCCCACTGCTCCTCATATAGGATGTGGTTATCGATAACCTTCCCTAACTTGATTGAATAACTGATTAAATTCATATAGCACACAGTATGAAAAGACATCCCTGGGCCTTGTAATACCTGCTGTCCATACCTGGTTCCAAAAAAGATGGCTCAGGAAAACAGGCTGGTCTTGGATGATTATTAACACTAATGGAATGAGAAAGATTTCTCACCCCTGAAGGGCTGAGAGGAACTCGCGAGGGGAGTGCACCCTCCCGTGTATCAACACTATTACACACAAAGTACTCCCCTAATTGTTACTCCGGGAGGCCCGGACAACCTAGATAATTTTAAACTGAGTAAATGATGGTGGAGTGTCCCTTCATAAAGCTATGATAGATCTTCACCTACGGGTGAGGAAGGAGGCAACTCCTTTTGTTTTATGTTCCCTCACACACCCTAGTGGTGTCATGCTTCATCATCGGGACACCCTGACGCCTAAAAGTCAGGGTGGGCTCAACCATATCTCAGGGAGCGCTTAAGAGATATTGCCCTATACTCAATGTAGTAAGGGCAGATAGCTGCTCCTTATCTTAGAACCAATTGGTATGTCGTCACTCCATCCCAACTTGGGAGAGGTTCCACTTCGCGCTGGACCTCACTCTTTGGTGTAGCCCTGAAGTCAAACCGCCATCAAGGGTCCTACCCCGCTGCTCAATCTACTCGTATGAGGTCCCAGCTGAGTATAGGGCAATTCCCTTACCTATTTTTGTTTCTAGGGGGCCACAGCTTGTCCTGAAGAAAGTCCAGTACCCTTTATGGGGCACTAGTGGACTGAAACATGTTGACAGTAGGGTCCTAGGACCATAATATCCCACCGGACCCTATTTCTTTATCTTTTTAATATCCCTGCCAGATCCAACAATAAAGGGAAACCGGGATCTGACAGAGGATTTTAAATCTTAATCCCCCTCTGACCCCAAAAAATATCTCATAAGCGCTCCCAGAGATATGGTTGAGCCCACCCTGACTTTTAGGCGTCAGGGTGTCCCGATGATGAAGCATGACACCACTAGGGTGTGTGAGGGAACATAAAACAAAAGGAGTTGCCTCCTTCCTCACCCGTAGGTGAAGATCTATCATAGCTTTATGAAGGGACACTCCACCATCATTTACTCAGTTTAAAATTATCTAGGTTGTCCGGGCCTCCCGGAGTAACAATTAGGGGAGTACTTTGTGTGTAATAGTGGTCTTGGATGATGCCAGAGACCATGGGTGGGTCTTTTTCCAGTGCAGTGGGTCAGGTGGGGCATTCCAGAGACAAGGAGCCAGGATAGGGAAGAGAAGAAGGACCAGGCAAGACATTGAATAAGTCACAAACAAATGAAAGTGACGATTAAGCCAACCAATGCTAAGCAATGGCTGGGCTTTGAGCCCACTGTAAGTTTTTGGTAAGCTGACAATGGGTCGTTTGCAACTTGACAGCTTAAGCTGTGTTGTAGGCTTGACCTAAAAGTGGTACCAAACAAACCTAGAAAGCTGTTGAGGCTAACATATCTCCCAATTGTCTTTTTTTTAGTGTTCAGTGCTGGTTGTATAGCCTGTCTAAAGAACAGGTAGCATATCACCCAAATGGGGACAGTACAGCTGAGATTTTCCTCCAAACAGCTATGTTTTCTTTTTGCTTCATTCACCTGTAGCCAAATTGTATTCATTATTATGGCTCTCTGTAAAATAGGGGCATCCTTACCATAGAGGCAGCCCTAAATCACTTTGCAAATCTTTTCCATTCTTTATTGTTTAATCACTGCTATTTACGAAAGGTAACAAAGCCCAGTTCCAATCAGTGTCTATTGTTAGCTGAACCTTGCAGAGAACAGCTTCAACAATCCCCTCTTCTACAAACGGAATGTGTTTTTTAAAGAAAACAACATGCATTTTTTCTCAAAATCTACACTGGTATCTACATGATAAAATATTTATTTTGCTTTTTTCTACTGCTAACCAAGCAGCATCAAAGACTATACCCCCTGAGACTGCATGTCTTACCTTAACCTCTTGATCCTACATTCTAAATGGACTCTTCACAATTTGTTTTTTAATTTCAAATAGTTTTTATTGAAAATATAAAGCAGATACAAACAAAAACGACAGAGTGATGGTGGCACAGATACCTGTGCATGTAGATAATGACAGCATTGGTCCCCATCTTTAATATCAATGTGCTGTCTTGATCTTAGCATTCAAGTGAGGTTGATCATATACAATAGCTTAATGGTGGATGACGTGGAGAGAATCTGGATAATTAGGGCATCTGGCTAAGATAATATCATGTCATGGAGTAATGCTGGCTATCATTGAGTCAGAATAAGTAAGTCAGTAGTTCTTAGAGCATGTAAAAGATGACATGTGCATTAAACCTTTGGAACAAGAGAAAGGGATAGACCTACTGATCTCTCAAATCTTTGCTCAAATAGGAAATCTAGAAGTGCTATAAAAAAACTAAGACTTCTTAAAAAAAACTGGATGGTTTAACATGCCAGAATATCTCAGATACCAGGCAGCTTTCCTTGTCATGAAGGAATTCATTGGATTGTAAACAATACAAACCGTTGAGTATGACAAGAAATTGAACAAGAACTAATCCAACCTCTAACTCTCATAGCCCTCATTACAATGAAACTTTTCAAACACTCGGTATCCATTCTCTTGGGAACACTTCAAGCTATTAGCCTCTTAGACAATAAGTTGTTAAATAAAATGAAACACTCTTCTCATGCCTCCCTCTGGCACAATCAAAACATCAAGATAGATGGTAGAACATTATCTACAAAGACACGGCTCACAAAGGATTGAATCTCACAAGAGACCTCAGCTCATACTCAACCCTATTCCTTTCGCAACAATTAAGAACACTTATGCCCTCACTGACCTTGATCTGTACACATTTTTCAAGATTAAAAGTTCCCCATCTAAAAATAATCCACTTTATGAACAAATCTACGTCCCATTTTCAGACAAATCTTGAAAGGGGGTCACCGCACTTCTCTCCCATAAAAAAATTCAAACTCACCGAAAAACTCAGATCCAAATGTGAATCCATTTTCAACTGTCCTGACAGCCATGCCACATCTTCTATTGAATATGGAACTACTTGGTTAAATCTCATAAGGCTTGGAATTGCACCCTCACTATTACATCGCACATAATCGACTCTTCACTAATGATGCTTATTACAAAATCCAGCACTGACAGGTGAGCAGTTACTTTTGAAGCAATCTGGGTTCACGTGAGGAAGGCTTGTGCTTAGAGAAGCTACTGTGATTTGCAGTTGCCCCACTGCTCTGCAAGCAGTAGTTAAAGGAAAACTCATTTTAGTTTGCCGTTTCCTGGTGCAGGACGGGGCTGGACTGCCAGAACAGGGGCCCGGAGGAGGAGTGGTTGCTCCACTCTAAAGTGTGGATAACTGTTTGGCCAGTCCTCTCGCTGCCGACCATAACAGTCATGCGCACTTTGCATGTTCTGCACCCAGGCTGCATTACAACCTGGGAGCAGAACATGCCCAGGCCCCCATTCCCCGTCTAAGCGCCGAACCAAGGCGCTCAGACCAATCACAACGATGTTTTGCAGCATTGTGATCGGCTAGGGGATTCAGGAGCCTGGGTGCTTCCTGGTTCCTGCTTCCGAGGAGCGAGTGGCAGCGGCGAGCGGACTGAGAGGTGGCGGCCGGCCGGGCTGAAGGTAAGTTTAACATTTTTTTAATTTATTATTTTAATTTAAAACTCCCCCTTCTTTGTCCCCCCACCCCTCCACCCCCGGTAAATAGTGGCCGCCACTGGTGCTTTGAGAAGCCACTAAAATATGGAACAATCTAAGAGGCATATGTACAAAGAAATAGTGCAGCACAACACTTTGGCAAATTTTGCAGCACGCGCTGCGTCATTTACAAAATGCAGGGATGCACCGTATTTACAAGAATACGGTGCACCCCTGTGTTTTCCCTTGCTGTGGCGTTAATATATATTTCTGCCTAGTGCCAACACAAACTCCCTTGCACCATAGTGCAAGGGTGCCTATGTTGCAGGGATGATTGTTTATGTGCAGGAAGGGATACCTTCCTGACTACCAATAATGGCGATTTTCTACTTCTATGTGTGCTGCATTTTGCAGCACACATAATAATAGTAAGTCACTATTATTTAATGATTGTTTTTGTGCAAGAAGGGACACCTTCCTGCTGAAAAACAAGCATTAATGGTGTTTTGCTCTTTCTATGTGTGCTGCAGCACACATAGAAAAAGCAAAAACGAGGAGAAATAAAAGTGTTTCTCCTCATTGCACCAATCTATCACCTGCTTCTGCATGGTGTTAGTTTTTGGCGCTGCCTCAGATTTACACATCTTTGTAAATCTGGGGCAGCGTCAAAAAGTAATGGGTGTTGCGATGGAACACCCACAGCAACACCCATTGCATGCCCCTTTCAGGCAGATACCTGCGTGAAAGGGTACCATATTTACAAAGTGGTGTTAAGCCATGCAAAGTGGCTTAACGCCGCTTTGTAAATATGGCGCAGGCCACTGCGCCACCGGAACGTCAAAAAAAGTGACGTTCCTGTGGCACAATCCCTTGTAAATATGCCTCAAAGTCTCTTGTTTCTTTATCCCTGAAAAGCTTCTCTTCACAGAGTCCCAGCTGTGTGTCCCAACAGTGCTGATTTGTGCATACAGGTACTATTCAGAAAACTGTACGTGACCGGTAGCTGAGAAATGAAGCAAACAGAAAAATCCTAAAAAGCAAAAGCTGAAATGAGATAAATGTGTATGAAGGTATTTTTTTCAAGAAGGGTTTGGGTGCAGTCTTTATCTTCTAAGTCACTTCATCCTAAGTTATAGTTCTCAGAACAGCCAGCAAACCCTGTCTGGCAAATTAGCTTTGGAAATATTTCTGCTCATCCAGGCAGATCCTAAATCCTATCCACTTACAGAAAAGGATACTTCAACTCACTGCCCCCCTGCCAACATCACAATTCTTACTCAGCACTCTGACGTAGGATGAACTCACCATCTAAAGAGCTATACAACTCACCTGGGACAGGGTCAAAAGTACACAGACAGAAATAGGTGGATGGGTGACTGCTGGAGGAGTGGATGCATGAACAAACAGATATATAGCTAGACATACAGAGAGACGATAATAACATTTCATATATATAGTGCTTCACACCACTATTTCTAATCATTGTGAATTATGTGTTATCATTATTCAATTTAATGGTATTCTATTTACTGACCTCTGAATAATAGAAGGATGAGTTGGCCTTGGTGGGATTCAACAATGTGTTTGTTCTACAGATCATTATACCTCTCAATAGGGATTGTTTAACTCACTGAGCCATGCTCCCTGGTGGTTCGTAGATGGATGGATGGATGGATGGATGGATAGATAGATAGATAGATAGATAGACAGATAGATAGATTCTTGTATTGATTGGTTGACTGATTGATTGACTGACCGGACCTCTCACGAGGCAACGTTCTGTGCTCTACTCTTGTGCCTTGATGTTTGCTCAACTCCAAACAGCTCATTGTTGCTGATATATGTGCGGATGGTTAACGGCCGCCTGACTCTTCACGTTTCTTTGTTTGATACTCTCTGAACCCTCCTCCCCCATTCGCTTAAACACCGTGCCTTTCCTTTGTATTTGCCCCCGAGAAGGGCACTCACGTGCAGCCGTTGTCCGAACCACTCATGACGCTCCGCACGGGGCTCTTGGCTCCTTTGTTTTGTTTTGTTTCTCTCCCGGACCTCACATGTAGCATCGTCCGAGGCCTGACGGCTCTGGGTATATCCCCGCCAGGTAATCACCTCTGTTTGTTTCTCTGCCCTTTAATCTCTGAGCCCTCCTGCCCCCGTTTACCTGCCGACGCTGAGAGGGACTGCACTACACAGGGTTTCGGCTCGACAGCCCTCCTCCCGAGTGCGGCTGATATTTACTGAGCGCACGCTCACGGCGCCTCAAATACCACTCTCCTCAGGCAGGCGGATCGCCCATAGGGTAAGCGCCCACACCTGGCCGATTGCACGTTCCTAATCTTTAAACTCAAACTAAATTCGAACTACCTAAAATGGCCGCCCCCGGTTGCTGAGGGAGTTTACTGGACGCTCGCTCCCGGCTCGGCAAATGTCCTCGCTCTTCCGCTGAAAATATCACTCTCCACCTCGCCTTTAAGTTGTATATACATGTTTAAAATGGCCGCTCCGGTCTGCTGATGGGCGCATGATTGCTATTATAAGATCACGCCCGGCGCATAATTTGCCCTGATCTCGCTCTACTCAGAATGATCCACTCTCCCTGGCTCCCCTTATTACTGCTAGGCACTGCCACTACCCTTATCCTCTCCCACACACTAAGCAGATGTTACCTAGCATGATTCACCCAAAATCTTAATCTGAATTAGCTAAAAGGGCCGCTCCTGATTGCTGATGGGGTTTACTGCACTTTCGCTCCAGGAACCTCAAATGGCTTACTTCACTTTCGCTCCAGGAACCTCAAACGGCCTGTCCTCGCTCCACTCAGAAAAGCTCACTCTCCCTGGCTCCCTCTAACAGTACTAGGCAATGCCACTCGGCCTTCCCTATACCCCACACCTTATCACCCTATCTTGCAAGACTTATACCCCACACCTTAACACTGTATCTTGCAAAATTCAACACCACTGAGGATCATGCACTAGAAACCTTTTTACTCCCACCTCTCATTTAATACTCACGACATAACCCCTCCCCAGCATGCCCCCCTCCGGTCAGTTCAGAATGGACTCCAGACTCGAGAAATTAGGTAAGAATAGTCATACAATTAATTACCCGACCAACCTCTCCAAAAACGCGACGAAGTCTCCAAAACATAGACTACTCAAAGCCAACCCAGAAACCCTTATCTCTGACCCCTATTTCTGTCTAAAAAAAGGTGCGATTACTAGTGACCTGATCTTTCATACTAAAAGAAGAGCTCAGTGGAGAATAGCGTTCCACTCTTTACTCAGAATCGCCTCGGCTAAGAAATTTCCTCACGGAATTAGACTATTGGCGATGTCCTCACCCCCTTTTAGAGCAAACGCTACCATTTCCATCTATAACAAAGGGACTATATTCATTCAGGCCACAGATCGCAACCTGGCCATCTTTGATGAAAGATTCAACTTCATAAAAAAATCGCTGGAACATAACGAATCACCTATTCACCTGCTGAACGACCTTCCACTAACTCCAACCCAGGGTCAACTTGATCCCCCTCTATTGTCCCACAACCTCCGGTCGACTGCCCCTCTTACTTCGAACAACTCTCTTAAGGCTCCAGCCCCTCCTCACCTGGGCTCCTCATACTCATTCACTGTGCCTTGACCACCAATAATTCCCCTACTCCACTCCCGCTTGGTTGATGAGTTTGCTATCCCTAGCCCCGATCACCTCTCCCAAACCTCCCACTCTCCCTTTCCTCCGAACGCTCTCCTGCCTAACTCCCGTTCCCCACTACATCCTGGCCCACTCTCCACCTGGATTGCAACACCCCCTAACTCCCCCACTAGCGTCCACTCACCATGTTCTCCTCTCCATCTGAGACGGAAATACTTCTCTGAGGATTTACCCCCTCCCCCTCGTCCCCTCTCTGTGAACTCACCTATGTCCACCACAGTGAACAACACTCCTCCTCCCATCCACGTGAACCGCGAACCACAAGCGGATCCGGCTGCTAAGCTCCATGAAATAATCCAGGAACTTCTCAATCTCAAAACTGCCATCCAATATCTCTTTAACACCACCGCTGACCTGGCCCTTGATCTCACTTCCAACAAGACCTCGCAGGACTCCCGGCATTTGACCCTGCACCACCATATCCCATCTCCCCCTGCCACAATGTCACCTACTGACCCAGGGCTGAAACCCCCAGGCCAGAACAGGAATACCACCCCCTACCCTAACTCCCCATCTAGACCCGCCAGATATAAAAATCAGTTATCAGAACTAGATATTCTCTCCCTCCTCCGAGAGCACAACGACCCTCATACGGCCATCTCAGCCCCTTCTGGATCTTCTCAAACCACCCCTTTAAATCCCCCTGAAATGAGCAGTCCCAAGCAAGACATCTCGGAGGCCATACAATGCATCACACCCAACCCACATAGAGCCCCCAGACTTAACGCCAACACCTTAAACGCCAGTAACCTCATGCAGATCCCTATTACACAGCCTTCTGTCATTGAACACAAAGCACACCTAAAATGCCTGCTACTTCACTGTAGATCAGCGGTGAAACATGCCACGGACCTTGCAGATCTCATCCTGGCTCAGGAACTTGGCCTACTTATCCTCACCGAAACTTGGCTCACTGACTCCTCTGGCCCCATCCTTGACATTCTAGTCCCGCCCAGCCACAGCATTATCAGACTCGATCGAGTTAAGAAAACGGGTGATGGCATAGCCTGTATCCACCACAGTTCTCTCTCAGCAAAACAATCCCCCTCAGCTAATCTCTCATCCTGTGAATATCTATCCATTGATATAACTACCAAGCATAGACCCATATGTAGCCTGCACATCTTCTACCACCCTCCGGGAGACAACCTCCCGTTTATTGAACAAACTATGGAAACCATCTCCTCCAACCTGGGACGACACTCCCCCCAGATCTTCCTTGGAGACTTCAACCTCCACTGGAACGATCTGCATGATGAGGCAGTAAATAGTCTCAAAAACTTCCTAACTGACCTCTCCCTGACCGAAATCTGTGACAATCCCACGCACACACTAGGCTCGACCCTAGACCTAATCATCGACAATCCCAATTCCATTCAACTCGACTCTATTCTCCCCTGTGACTGGTCTGACCATCACTATATCACCTTCCGTATCCTTGAAAGTGGAACTCCAAAAGATCACAACCAATAAAACATAAACAGTGGAAAAGATCGCTACATAATACCAACATAAACGAGCTCATCTCTCACTGCAATATCTCCCTTCGGCCCCCTGCTAACATGGACAACGTTCACGACCTCACTGAGCACTATAACAACTCCATGTTGTCTGCCCTGAATGCAACTGCCCCCCTTCAACTAAAAAGGAAACCCATCAAAGACTCCAAACCATGGTTTAATGACAGCCTTAATTCGGACAAACGCAGCCATAGATTAGCAGAACGCGCATGGAGGTCAGCTCCATCAACTGAGCTACTTAAAACTCTTAGACTAAAAAGGAGCAGATACAATAAACTCATCAGAATGGCGAAAGCAAACTTCTTCAAAACCCAACTTGACAAAGTCAAAAATCATCCAAAAAGACTCTTTGAGCTGATTAAGTCACAATCTAATAACACTTCCGGCCAATCACCTCACATCTCCTCCTGCCCTCAGCCAAACTGTGATGCCGTTGCTGACTTCTTCCTCGCTAAGGCGAATAAGATCGAATCTGACCTCAAATCGGCTCTCATCAAACTCGCTCCCTCTCCTGACTCTCCTGACTCCTCCCTACCCGCCCCCCCTCCTACGCTGTGCTTTCTCTCCCCCAAAAACAACGCCTCTTGGAGCCAATTCACGCCCCTCAACGACACTGCCATCCTCAGCATTCTATCGACCCTGAAACCCTCAAATCACTTCAATGACCCCCTCCCCCCCAACTTCTTTAAAGAAATGATAGGAACACTAATCCCGCTCTGGTCCAAGATCATCAACGCTTCGCTTCTACAAGGGGAGATCCCGGACTGCCTGAAGGCGGGCCTAGTTCTCCCAATTCTCAAAAAACCCACGGCTGACCCTGAAGACCTGAATAACTATCGACCAATCACAAACATTCCTACCCTGGCAAAACTCCTCGAGAAATGTGTACATGAACAACTGCGCAAATACATTGACCAATTCCAACTCCTCGAGCAATACCAATCGGGTTTCCGCTCTGGCCACAGCACGGAGACGGCCATCACTCATATAGTGGATGATGCCCTCTCTATGCTTGACCAGAATGAAGCTTGCCTACTAATACTACTCGATCTCTCATCTGCTTTTGACACGGTCAAACACGACAACCTACTTAACCTCTTGGAATGTAGGATGGGGCTCTCAGGCACTGTCCTAAAATTGTTTGCCTCTTTTCTCAACAACAGAACACAAAGAGTCAAATCCAATCAAATTCTATCCAACTCCAGTCCCTGCACACTTGGTGTCCCACAAGGATCCTCACTCTCCCCCACACTCTTCAACCTTTTCATGGAACCACTGACTGAAATCCTCAAAGATTCCAACATCCAATACCACATGTATGCGGATGATACCCAACAGTACATGAAACTATCTTCACCAGAAGATATCCAGTCTCTCAACGGAACCCTGCACAAAACCTTAAACTGGCTAACCTCCAACCACCTCAAACTAAACCCCTTAAAACTGAATACCTCCTCATTTCACCCACTAGGCAAACCCCCACTGTGGTGAACTTCCTCACAAACCTCACCGCTCTCAACTGCACACCACACATCATTGACTCCATTAAATCATTGGGTGTTGTACTAGATAAGAATCTAAACATGCAAGACCACATTAGAGCATCGACCAAAGGAGCGAACTTCCATCTGAGCATCCTAAGAAAACTCAAACCTTACCTCCCACAAGATGACTTCAAATTGGCGGTGCAAGCACTTTTCATTTCAAGACTCGAATACGGCAGTGCCACTCTATGCGGTCTCCCGAAACTCAGCGTAGCCCCACTCAGAGCATCTCTGAATGCTGCGACTAGACTTGTCACTGGTTCCAAGAAATCCAACCACATCTCGCCGGACCTGAAATTACTCAACTGGCTCCCATTTGAGGCAAGGATCCACTTAAACATTGCTTGTATGACCAATAGAGCACTACACTTCAATACCCCTCTCTACCTGAAAAATAAGCTCAAACTATCGGGTAGCGCCCGGACCTCAAGGAGCACCAGCACGCTCCTTAAGCCAAAGAAATTTAAAAAACTGAAAACCTACAAACGCACTTTCTCCGGCATTGCCCCGAGAATCTGGAACTCCCTACCTGTTGAAACAAGACTGATTCCATCAACTTTTGCCTTCAAAAGGGAAGTGAAAGATCTACTGATGAACAATACGCAGTAGCGGCCCGTGGTGGGAGTGCTGCCGGGCGGTGACGTGGGGTGGGGAGGGGCAGGGTGGGGGGTAGTAAACTACGGAATACGGCCGAATAGAGGTAAGTAGACATATAAATAAATAAAACGAATTTCGTTGCGCGCGCTGCATCGCTAAATCGCATTTGGCGATGCAGCGCGCTCAACGAAATTCGTTTTATTTATTTATATGTCTACTTACCTCTATTCGGCCGTATTCTGTAGTTTACTACCCCCCTACCCTGCCCCTCGCCCGCCCCACGTCACCGCCCGGCAGCACTCCCACCACGGGCCGCTACTGACAATACACTGAACTAGTAGCTTCTCACCCTTGCGGCCCTGCCTGTTTTAGCGGAATGTGTTACCAACTGGCCTCTGCTACGGCCCTGTATCGCCCGCTACTGTGTTATTGCTGTTCCTAATGTAACTTGTCGTAACTGCTACCTGGCCTCTGTCACGGCCCAGTTTCGCCCGTCCTCATGTCACTGTTGCTTCTGATGTATATTGCCTTAAATGCCTTAGTTTTCTCCCACTGCTATCGACCTGTATCCTCCTCAACCCTCATGTAAAGCGCTCTAATACCCGCTTGGGTCATGTTCGCGCTATACAAAACTTTAAATAAAATAAAAAAATTTAAACAATTGATGAATGAATGTGATCCTTTGACAAATGAATTCCATAAAGCGTTATGACTGCCCCGAGTACATATCAAGAGACTCTTTAAAACACAGGGTATTTTATTTCGCCAAAGAAAGGCATATTGACACCCATCGCCAAAAACTGAAATTTGTACTTCTAAATGCTTGAGCCTATAGTGGATCAAATTACCTACTTTTTTTTAGTTCACAGAGCATTCTAGTAGTATTGCTGGTAAGCTGTTACAGTTGTGGTTTCCAGGAGTTCTTTTCATGAATTCCACTTTTCTCAAATGAAAAAGCATTTTAACATATCTAAATGTAGCAGGTGTAAATTTGTTCAGCAGCAAATAGTCTGTAAAAGTGTATTTACTCTTTAAAATTAGTTTTATTTGCTTGTCTTGATTCGAAGTTGTTTTTTATCTTGAAAAATCCCTTCACCTCCTCTTTCACCAAGGTCCCTCTGTATTCTGACCCTGAATACAGACCTGCCTGTGCCCTTGACAGCTGTAAACTGTCTCCTCTGCCCAAGGATGGGAATGTGACTTGCCAAAGTTTCTGAATACTCAACAACTACTTTCAAAAGCATCCCTGCCCTCGAAGGCCCAATCTCTGATCCTGTAATTAAGATTTTCTGGAACAGAAATGTAAACATTACTGGCTTAATTGCATGCCTGAGAAAATTGGCTTTGAGTACAAATTCAATTCAACTGATTATAAAATGCGAATGTACACTTGTAAAAGAAGCTATGGGTGCTATTAGTCCAAAATAGCATAACTTTAAGAATCTGGGGCCTTCTGAGGTAGGACTTTGCTGTCATTTGTTTATGCCAATGGGTGCTGGAGCCCAGGAAGCATATATAGGGTTTGTTCTTTGCACTTTCAAAGAAGCCGTTAAATGGGTGCTACAGGTGACCTTATAGAGTATAAGAGACTCACAGTGGGGCCGATTATGATGCAGCCCATTACAGCTCTGACTGACGGTGGGAGCCTTCAGGGCTGCATCGTAATCGGCCCCGCGGTTTACTTTCCGACTGCCTAATTATGATCTAGGCGGTCGGAAAGTAAACAGGCGGTCATTCCGTCAGCCAGTCGGAAGCCAGCCAGTAATCTCAAGGGCGGGCCTTTCTGCCCTTGAGATTACGATGCACGGTTCCCGGCATGGTTTCCATGCCGGCCTGTATCCGACATGGAAACCATGTTGGAAAGCGTGCTTGGGGGCCCCCAACAGGATCCCCTTGTACTCCGGTTGGGGCCCGAGGGGGCACCTATGGTGCCCCCTTTTGATACCTGCACCCCGTGGCAGGCACCTTGATGTGCCTACCACGGGGTGCAGGGATAAACTGCACCTCCCTTTTCTCAATGGGAGCTTGTGTTACAGCCGGTTTACAAACGTACCACGAGCTCCCATTGAGAAAAGGGAGCATGCGACTGAACAGTGTTCAGCCGCATTGTAATGAGCCGGTTGGGACCGCCGACCGGAGGTCAGTCGGTCCCAGGACCGAGACGGTGTCGGGCAGACTGAAGTCCGCCAGACCTCTTAATCAGGCCCTAAGTCCTTTATTTTGTTGCATTCTCGGAATTAAAGTCTCGGATTTAAATTTGCAGAAGCAATACAGCATAGGGGGCCCGCTAGCTGAGTGTTTCGGGGGGGAAAATTGCTAGATAACGTGCATTGAGTTGGGCTGTAAAATCGCCCTTGATCGTATCCAGTATCCGGCAACAAGTACTGTGTGCTTTGGAACCGCCATGTATGTATCCTCATCAAAGAGATATTACGATTGTTTGTACTATGTGATAAGCATGGATCTAATAAAAAGAGTTTAAAAAAAATTATTTGCAGCAGCAATGCTACAGAGTGCTGAATGTAAATTTAAAATAGGTTTGAAGAGCTCCGCACACTTGATAGATGACGTCCTGGGTCCTGTGTGACACCAGCGTGATGCATGCCCCTTGCCTTCGCCTTGGCGCGAGACGACGCATTATCTGTATATCTGTGGTTATATGAAAGCAGAAAACTTATCAGCCCAGAGACAGGCGCCTCTTTGGAGAAATTCTGCTGAAGCAAACGTTTCTCAGAAATTACCCTCTGAGCAAGAAAACTACATTTTTATGATCTGTGTATCTTATAGCTCGCCTGCTCAATGACGTCAACAGCTGGCCAAGGTCCCATTTGCGATATTAAGCTGCAAATGAACAAATTAAAGCAGCCTTCAGCTGGGAGACCTGAATGGTCGCCATCTTCTATCATACTATATTGGGAAACAGGGAGTTTTACATACACTGCAATAGACTTATGGGTGAAATTGGTAGCTGTTTTCTCACGAAATTTGGTGAAATCCCATGAAAATTTCACGAAAATACACTTTTATGGTTAAGTGTGCTTTGCCGGTATCTTGTGTTACGTTTATTACTCTAACACGCATGGTATGTTAAGAAGCTTCATTAGATACCTGCAGGAGACTGGTTTTAGCACAAAATGTCTCTTCTTGGCAAGACATTTTCTACTCAAACCAGTCTCCAATTGTATCTTGCTAGTCTTTTTAACAAAAGAAGCACTGAAGTAAAAAAAAAAATTACACGATTCGCTTCATGCAAAATTTTAACATATTTCAAGAATTTGCCACATAGTTTAAAATTCTCAGAGGCCTTCTTATTAAGACTGGAAGTATCAGGGGAGGTTCAACCCAATTATTGAGCGTTAATCAGGCAACAGGACAAGACATTACCCAACCAAAGAATACTATCTTTGTGAGACTGGGATGAAGTCCTGAACTTAATAAGAAAGTATTTGGATTTGAGCTTTTTCTTTTACAGAGAAAAAGGGAGGTAGGGAGAATAGAGAAACATTGCCCTAAAGAAGATCCTGACTAAAGTTGCAATAAAGCACATAAGACCAAGGAGCTCACCATTGTTTTCCATTTCAGCAGAACCCATCACCATGACAGGGACGCCGATGACGGACGCCAGTGCCCAGATGCAGACGTTGATGATCTTGGCTTTGTGTGGTGTACGGATGTCCAGCGCCTTGACAGGGTGGCAGATGGCGATGTAGCGATCCACGCTCATCATGGTCAGAGTGAAGGTACTGGTGAACATGTTGTAGTAGTCGATGGCGATGGCGATCTTGCACAGGACATTGCCGAAAGGCCAAAAGCCCAAGAAGGTATCTGTACCCTGGAAGGGCAGCGTGACGAGCACCAGGGCATCAGCCAGGGCCAGGTTAAAGATGTAAATGTTGGTGGCTGTTTTCATCTTGGTGTATCTGAAAGAAGGGTGTGGACACAGTAGGAGAAATTTAGAAGATGTTCGTATCGGCCATTCATCATTGATATTAAGGACATATACAGGCTGAGGTTAATTTCATAAGTACATTAGTCTATGTCGATAACCTTTGGGACAACTGGAGGACACTCGATCTCTATACAGCATATAGGTGTTGGAAAAATGACAAGCTACATTCTGCTGATTGTCTGAAAATGCAAATTCAAACCAAGGTTAATACTGCAATTCAGTAGCTAAGGAAGACAAGGTATGTATTAGGACAGAATAAATGGGGCAGCAAAGGGAAGAGTAAGAGACAAAAAAGATACATTATGAGGATCATTAGGTGGTCCTTTTTTTGGAGTTTTGACATTTAATAAACATTTACACAAAAGGGATCTAAATGTTCCAGAAAATTGATGTTTCTTAACAAAAGAAATTATACATATTCAAGGGAATTTGAAATTTAATTTATGAACAACTATTGATTTTATCCAGCATGGAAGCACAGCAACAACATTTTATTAGCACTTACCTTTCTGCACTTTAGAGTAAAATAGTTTGTGTAAGACACTGTGGGCCCGATTCACAAAGGTAAACTGAGACGAAAGTCTAACTTTACTACTCACAAAGAGCATTTACGAGTAGTAAAGTTATACTTTTGTCTCAGTTGAACGTAAGTTTTGGTCTCACCTTTAACTGAGACTAAAAATGAGACAAAAGTCTAGCTTTACTACTCATAAATGCCCTTTGTGAATACCGAAAGTCGTAAACTTAGATTTTCGTCTTCTCAGTTTACCTTTGTGAATCGGGCCCATAGTGCTGGCCTCAGTAGAAAACAAGTTGACAGCACACACTTCTTGTAATAAAAGGAGCACGTATTCTATTCTGTGCATCCCAATTATGTCCTAAGAGTGCGAGTTTCGAGAGCACCCCGTGATTCCTCAAGCACATCTTTCCACGAAGAAACAGACCTGTACAAGTGTGATACTTTTCATATATATTGCGTTTATGTTTCACTAGAAGGCACTTTGAGAGTCATGACATCAGACCTTAAAAGTAGATGCAATATTTAACAGTTTTATTAACCGCCATGTCACCAGCAGGCATTAAAGTGCTTTACATATCAACAGATAAAGTCATACATCTAAGATTCAAGATTAAGAAGGGGGGGAGAGAGAGGCCGAGGGATGAGGACAGCAAGGAGCAGACTGGCCATCCTAGGATCGGTTCCGGGGTATCACCCCTCATCAGCCAGGACAGCTTGAATGCAGTGGCTAGTCCAGGGAGGACTGGTCCCAAGATGCTTGTTTCTGGCCCGGGGGGGACCTGACCTGGCAGTTTGGGCAGAACTGTTCCTATGGGGAGCAGGATCAAGAGTGATTTGCATATGGCTGCGTCCAAACTGGAATGGTGTGATGAGCAAAAAAACAATGGCTTTAGGCACAGATCTCTGTATTGGGGGTGAATGATTGACATTGTTAATTATTCCATCCATCAGTTGTTGTTTTTGCCGCCCTAAGTGGGATGGGTATGTGTAGACATTGATCCCGTGCTCTCCATGCCACTGGAGCCAAGGTAGCCTGGCTGATGAGGGGTAATACCCTGAAACCGGTCCCAGATACTTGCTTTCAGTCAAGCGAGGACCTGGCCTGGCAGTTCGAGCTGGACTTTTCCCATGGGAGCAAGATCAAGACTGATGTTCATATGGCTGGGTCCAAACTGGAATGAGGTAGTGAGCAAAAAAATGATGGATTTAGGCCCAGATCTCTGTACTGGGGGTGAATGTTTGACATTGTTCAGCATTCCATCCATCAATTATTCTTTTACCTTTCTAAAAGGGGGCATTTTCAGAATTGTGATTAAAAATCTAACTTTACCATTAAAGAGAGCTTTTAATTACAATTTGTTAGACACCAAACTCAAACTGTTTACTTTTTCCCAATTAGAACATACAGCTTATAAATTGTAATAAGGAACTCCAGTGTTATCCAATGGGGGAGTAGGCCTTGCAGTGGTGAAAAATGAACTTTGGAGTACAGGTCCAACTTTTTCAATACACTTCACCCTGCCCTCTCGGCTGTTCAGGTTCTACCCTAGGGTATGACTTATGTTTTGGGCCTGAAAAAAAGTTTTTTTGACAAGGTCGAAAAAGCAGTTTAAAACTGAAGTCACAGGCTGCAATGGCAGGCCTGAGACATGTTTAAAGGGCTACTTAAGTGGGTGACACAATCAGTGCTACAGGCCCACTAGTAGCATTTAATTTACAGGCCCTGGGCACTTGTAGTGCCACTTTACTAGGGACTTACAAGTAAATTAAATAGGCCAATTGGGTGTAGGCCAGTTCTACCATGTTTAAGGAAAACGTACATGCACTTTAGCACTAGTTAGCAGTGGTAAAGTGCACAGAATCCTACGGCCAGCAAAAACAAAGTTAGCAAAGAGGGTTGAAGGCAAAAAAGTTAGGGGAAAACCACGCCAGGGATGCCAGGTCTAACACATATGTAACATGAATTTCCACCACCGTAGTTTACCATAGTGCTACCCACAGGCTTGTTTTATAATTATCATCATGCTGTTCATGGAAGTGTCTTGCTCTCTCATAATGGCAGTTTTTAAGTCATGGCCTTTGGTTTGGTGTCCAGATCTAAAGCAACATTTTCAACATGCATGGAGATATTTATTTATTCAGGCTCTTTGCAGAGCACCTAGAAGGTGGCTTTGGCTCAGGTCAAAGTCCTTCAAATAGAGGTTCTGAGAAAATTGAGAGCAGAGGTGGAACGGGGAAGAGACAGTGGGAAGGGTAAGGGGCGCAGGTGGTGGTAACGAGAAAACATGGGTTAAAGTGAGAACTGTGGTAGAATCTACTGTTTCATGAAACAAATACACCAAGCCTTTTCTGCAACATTTATGTAATTATCTTAAATTTTTCCATTCATTGCTATTGTTTTGTTGAAAAATCATTTCCAATCATTTTCTTGCAGTATGTACTACATCTATCAGAAAATGTATCACTGCCTTGCTCCTTCAGTCAATGGCCTCTCTCTAGTGAGGCTTCAAAAAGTAGTGGGGGAATGCCCATTAAGCAATTCATCTGGTATTCATTAATAATCTCCTCTCTGGGATGAGAAGGGCCTACTGCGCCATTTCCCTTTCCATTATCGGGCCTCTCAATCGAGACAATGGGCCAGATGTACGACCCGATTTTGCATGCGCAAATGGCTTGCGACCCGTTTGCGCATGCAAATAGCTACAGGGCCATGTACAAAGCCTATTTAGCGAGTCGCAATTTATTTGCGACTCGCTAAATAGGTTTTGCGACTCGCTATTAGGAAGGGGCATTTCCTTCCTAATAGCGACTCAGAAGCCATGTAAGAATGTTTTGCGACCGCAATTGCGGTCGCGAAACACTCGCAAATTACCGCCCTCTTCAAGAGGGTGGTAAAGGAGTTGCAAATGGGAAGGGGTCCCTAGGGGACCTCTTCCCTTTGTGACTGGCTCCAAAAATATTCTTTAAGGGCAGGCAGTGGTCCCAGGGACCACTACCTGCTCTTAAAAAATGAAACGAAAACGTTTCATTTTTCTTTTTAAATGCATCCCGTTTTCCTTTAAGGAAAACGGGCTGCATTAAAAAAAACAATTGCTTTATTTAGAAGCAGTACCAGACATGGAGGTCTGCTGAGCCCAGCAGGCCACCATACCTGGGAGGGCCAGCCATTCCCAAAGGGGTCGCAAATTGCGAGTGCCTCATGAATATGAATGAGGCATGCAATTTGCGACCCCATTGGTAATCGCGATCAGTGTCGCAGACACTGTAGTACATAGCATTTTGTGAGCATTTTGAGACGCAATTTGCGACTCGCAAAATGCTTGGTCGTACATCTGGCCCAATGTATTTAGGACAATGATAGAATATAGGCAGCATGTCCATGAAACGTAGCTTCTAAAACTTGTTGTCTGGGTAGAAGTGGCATTCTGCAACGGAACACGTCCCCACGAGGGAATAAATTGCTCTCTACTGTAAACAAACGAGCAGAAACAGACAACATGGTGGCACATAAGGACCTCGTACTGGCCCTCCAGGGTATACAGGTGTACATCCTTGAGTATCTCCTAGCACCTGGATTTTAAATCAAGAACCATCCTGCTCATCTGACTATAAGTGCGTTTATTCAGTTTTTATCTTCCTGAAAATATGTTCAATAAAAGAACACACTATTGCAGAGGTAAATGAGTTCTGTGAGTGGTCTATGGTACAGTCTGATGTGCTGTGTTGTGGTCTGATATGGCCTGGTACTGTATGGTATGGCCTACTGTATATTGATATGGCGTGGTATGGTATGGTTTGGTATGACATGGTATGGTATTGTGTATATGTCTAGTCTACAGTGGTATGGTTTGGGTTGATATGTTATGTCTTGCTATGTTATGTGATAATGTGGTGTTGTGATTTGATATGGTCTGAAACTGTGTGATAGGATCTGGTCTGATGTGGTCTGATCTCATATGGTTTGGCATTGCATGATGGGGTATGGTATGTTTTGGTATGGTATGGTTAAATGAGCTGTGTTGTGCTCCAATATGGTGTGACACTGTATGGTATGATTTGTTCTAGATTGGTATGGTATGGTATGCCCTGATATTGTCTGCTGTCGGCTAGTTTGGGTTTGATATGGTATGGCATAGTATGGTATGATGCAGTGAAATATCGTATGGGATGGGATAGGATGGTTTGACATTATTGGTATACTGTGGTATGTACTGGTGTGGGTTAGTACGGTATGATATGATCTGGTACTGTGTGGCATGGCCTGGTGGGTAGGGTGTAGTATCATATGTTATGGAACTTATATTATGTAAAGCTAATTATAAAGCCTTGCTTCAATGTCTAGTATAAGGGTGGTTTCGGGGGGGGGGGGGAAGTGGAGGAGATGCAAGAAGAATTCGGGGAAGAGTGCAGAAGGTGACAGAATACTAGAGACTAGACCACTAGAATTAAACACTATTCCAGATGTAACTTTCAGTATTCCAGTAGGCACCTGGACACCTAGTTTGCCACTTGTCTGTGGCCTCCAGTTCCTGCTTGTTCCAGACTGATCCATTGACACAGCTGCTGCCCGGTTTGCCACTGGGGTTTTCCTGACTGGGTTTTCCCACTCACAATTGTTGTTCCCACCAACAGAAGCCCAACCCACCCCAGGACCTACTTAATGCAAGCCACAGCGTGACTGCACAGCCGACATGTGCAGCGGGTGCATCGCTGGCACGCCGAAGGTGCGCGAAAGACAAGCCCATCTGTGCCCTTCCGCAACTGGACTGTGCCCAGTGCCACTATCCCTGGCCCTCCCGCTCCCTGAAGATACACCATCGCTGAGCTCTACACCCACAACCCAGATGCTGCAACGAACACTGCCACCGCGCTGACCCATGCTCCATTGTAGAACCTTTCACCTGCACCCACTGTCACTTCACCTGCCACTGCACACACACCAGCCCACTGACCAGCCCCACCCGAACACACCACAGACACCACCTGAACAAAAACACCAACTTGCATGCACCCTTCTCAACACATGCTTACTATGCAAGCATTACACTGAATTATGGGACCTCATCGCCACCCTAACACCCGACATAGACTTCATCACTGAGACCTGGCTCAATCTCACAGACATTGCCACAACCATCCCTGACGGATATAAAATTACTCACCAGGACCGTACCAACAAGCCTGGATTAGGAACAGCCATCATCTACAAAGAGACCATACAGTGTACCTCCACTGACAACACCACCTTCCCATGCAACCTCTCAACTTCAAGCTCCACACAGACGACAAGACAACCATCAGAGGCACCCTCACATACCAACCCCCAGGCCTGGGCTCCAGCTTCTGCAACACCATCGCAGACTTCATTGCGTCCCTAGCATTATACTCCAAGGACTACATCTTCCTCAGTGACCTAAATTTCCACATCGATGAACCCAATGACAAAAACACTGCACCCCTCCTCGACAGTATGAGCAGCCTCGGATTGACCCAGATTATCCACAACCCTACACATACCACAGGACACACGCTGGACCCAATTTTCACCTCCAGCAACTGCGGCAAATACATCCATGTCACAGAACTCACATGGACCGATCTCTACATCGTCCACTTCATCTCCAGCCCCCGCACCGCCACCCCCAAGACGACCAATGCCCCCCATCGGAGGTGAAATAAAATCTCAGAGACCAGCTGGGTGAACGCCCTCAATACCTCCAACCCTGCTACTGCCACCAACCTCGAACAGGGAGTGAAAACCTTCAATGCCTGGATCACCAATTGATCAAACAGCATCGTCCCCATCAAGAGCAACATCCAGACAAAATCCTCTAAAAAGGCCAGCTGGTAAACAGAAGAACTCGAAAGTGAAATGAAACAGCAAACAGTTGGAGAGGAGATGGCACACCTACAAGGACACCTCCGACAGGGCAGTCTTCAAGACCTCCCTCAACCCCTACCACTGCCCGCTGAGGGCAACAAAGAAGACAGTCTTTGCCGCACACATCGAAACCAGTGCAAACAACATCAAGCACTTATTAAGGAATTCTCCTACCTGGCTGCCAGCAAAAACAACATCACACCCTCACAGGAGCTGCGCGACAACCTCACCCACTTCCTCCAAAACAAGATTGCAACCATATACAAAACTTCGAACCCCAACCCACACCTCCGGATGTCCTTGACTGATATGCCACCACCGTAACCAACAAGAACCACACACAGACCACCTGGAACATCCTCTCCACTCAGGACACCACATCCACCATGAAATCCATCCACTCAGGAGCTCCCACAAACCCATCCCACACCACATCTTCAACCTCGGAAACCAAAGGATCTGCCAGGAACTCACCACCCTACTCAACACCTCTATCACCACTGCAACATTTCTCGACACCTGGAAACATGCCGAAATTAGACCACTACTCACAAAACCCTCAGCCGACCCCAGCAAACTCAAAAACTGCTGGCCAATCTCCCTCCTCCCATTTCCAGCGAAGGTACTAGAAAACATCATCAACAATCAACTCATGACACTCCTGGAGCAGAACCAGCTACTCAATGCCCTCCAATCCAGATTTTGCAGCAATCACAGCACCAATGACATCCAAACCCTCCTCGACCAAGAAGAAACAGCAGCTTTGATCCTCCTCAACCTCTCAGCAGCCTTCAACACCGTATCCCACCACACACTGATCGAAAGACTCCTCCACATCGGCATCCAAGGGGATGCGCTCAGATTGATTACCTCCTTCCTCACTGGAAGAACCCAGAGGATCCACTTCCCACCTTTCACTTATGAACCCAAGGATATCACCTGCGGTGTCCCCCAGGGCTCATCCCTCAGCCCCACGCTCTTCAACACATATATGACCATGCTGGACAACATCGTCAGATCTCACGGTATCAATGTAATTTCCTCTGCAGACGACACATAACTCATCCTCTCACTCACTGACGACCCCACCACCACCAGAACCAACTTCCACAGATGCCTGACAAACATCATTGATTGGATGAGGAACAACTGCCTGCAGCTGAACACAGACAGGATGGAGGTACTGATCTTTGGGAACAGCAGCAACACATGGAACGACTCCTGGTGGCCATCAGACCTAGGACCTGCACCCACTCCCTCCAACCATGCCAGAAATCTTGGATTCATCAATGACAACAAGCTCACCTTGAAATCACAGATCAACGCTGTCTCCTCTTCCTGCTTCCTCACTCTGTGCATGTTATGTAAGATCTTCAAGTGGCTACCCCTACACACGAGACGCACCGTGACACAAGCCCTCATCACCAGCCGACTGGACTACAGTAATGCCCTCTACGTAGGACTCGCCGCACACCTTCTACAGAGACTTCAACCATACAGAACGCTGAAGCCAGACTCATCCTCGGCCTTTCCCGACAAACCCACATCACACCCCACCTCGAAAACTCCACTGGCTCCCCATACAGAGGAGATGCCAATCAAGCTGCTGAACCACGAACACAAGGCTCTACACAACTAAGGACCTGCCTACATTAACCACCACCTGAATTTCCACCAACCACCGAGAAGACTACGCTCTGCCTCCCTTTTATTTGCCCATACTCCCCGAATCTACCGAAGCAGAAGTGGAGGACGCTCCTTCTCCCACATTGCAGCAAAGACCTGGAACAGCCTCCCTACGCACCTCCGTACCATCACCTCACTTCTGGAATTCCTAATGCCCCGCAGGACCTGGCTGTTCAAATAAGCACTAAGCCACTTTTTTTGGCTTAATACTGCCTTCTAAATATCGTTCCCTTTAACGCAGTTTTCTGCTTTAAAGGGGCGTGCAATGGGTGTTGCTGGGGGCATTCCTAGCAACATCCATGGCTTTTTGACACTGCCCCAGATTTACGAGAAATTGCCAAAATCCCAAAAACGTATGCCTCCCCAGGAGGCACAACGAGGAGAAATATCTTTATTTCTCCTCGTTTTTCCTTTTTCTATGTGTGCTACATTCTGCAGCACACATAGAAAGAGGGAAAAGCCTTTTGTGATTGTTTTTGTGCAGGAAGGTTTCCTTTCCTGCACAAAAATAATCATCCCCGCAATGCAGGCACCCTTGCACCATGGTGCAAAGGTTCCTGCGTTGACGCATTGTGCGCCAGCCCAGCGGAAAAGGACAGGAATGTGCGGTATCTGATAGATACGGCACATTCCTGCCCTTTTCTTTTGCTGTAGGGCAGCACAGCAGGATGGTCTGCAGCGCTGCCCTACGGCACAGACTCATAAATGAGGCCCTAGGTTTGTATTTCACTTAATTTCACATAAGTTTTCAAAAATGTCGTCATAAATATGTAAAAGGAAATGACAACAATTTTGCACACCCTTAGAAATGAAATGCACAGTGCAGTGACGTAGCAAGCGAGGGGCGGGGGGGAGGGCGGGGGGTGGTCCGCCCCAGGCGGCACAAGTTTTGGGGGCGGCTCCACCCCCCCACCCCCCTGCTCTTACATGCATTTGCAGCGGGCGGCACAGGCGGCAGAGTACCTAGCTACGCCACTGGCACAGTGATGTTTTAATTGAAATTTGGGCATTTGGTTTTCATTGTTTTGCTGCATTACTCATGCCCTCCTAAAGAAAGCAGTTTCCATTGCAGGCAGTCGCTCTTGGTGGGGACACTCACAGATATAAGAGACTCCAGCTAGCAGGGAAGTCGCAGTTACCAGATACTGCATTGAGACTGCAGCTGAATTGTTAAGCACACTAGACTATAGAAGGCACAGAATAAATAGAGTTAGAGGGGAAACAGCCTAACAGGGAATGATCTGGGCTCGGGGGGGGGGGGGGGAGGAGGGTACTGCTGCATGGCAGAGGAATAAAAAATTAAAGACAGGGAAAGAACGCGTGTAGATGAGAAGGTGCGAAAGAAATCTAGAAAGGGGGAAACTGGTGGGAAAGCAAAGGAACTTGGTCGGCTGAAATTGAAATGACACCAGGGCAATTTGCGTAATTTTGTGCATTTTGCATTATGCTTGTTATGCAAAATTCCCACAATTATGCCACTGTGTCACATTTGTTAATAACAACCTAGGGGCAGATTTACAAGCCCCTTACGCCACTTTTGCGCCGCCGTTGCGTCACTTTTGTGACGCAGCGGCGGCGCAAATCATGCGCCATGCTGCGGGGGATTTACAACGTGACGCATCTAGGGAGATGCGTCACGTTGTAAAGCCCTGCGCCACATGAAACCTGCGTCAGGTTTCATGTGGGCGTGCCGGCGCAGGGGGGGGCGTTCCTGCGCAAGGAAGCCCCGTAAAGTGACGCAGTGAAATCTACAAGATTTCACGGAGTCACTTTACGTCCCTGCTGCGTCAAATCCTTACGCCTGCTTCAAGCAGGCGTAAGGAGTGACGCAGCATGTTAGGTATAGGGCACCCCTGAGCAGTACTGGAGTTACGTCGCACTTGCGACACGACTCCAGTACTGCGCCACCCTTCCGCCGACAGATGCGTCACGCATCTGTTTATCCTTGCGCCATGATGCGCCGCATTGTAAATGCGGCGCATCTGTGGTGGCGCAAGGGTAAACTTGAGTCACGCATCTTCCCTGGCGCATCCCTGCTGATTTGCAGGGATGCGTCAGGGAACGTAAATCTGCCCCCTAGTTTGCAACAATATTATAGCACAGGAGCGCGGGAAGAATCCCAACTACCAGAATGCGACTGTCTGTTGTTCGTAGCACTTGTTTTAGCATAAAATGCATGCTTGTGTCAAACGTTGATGCAAGGACACATTTTGTGCTAAATTATAGTACTAAATGATGCATTTGCATTTAGTATAATTAAGCATACTTTAGCATATTTTCCCATTAATTATGTGAAAATAATTTATGCAAAGTTTGCACACCCTAGAAGTACAGAGGACATAAGAGAAAGTAAGACAGACAGAGAGAGTAAAATATAAGGAGAGAGACATAGAGAGCAGGTCTGTGAGTGATAGAAAGTGAACGAGAGATAAAGATAAAGTGGCACTAAAAGATAGAAAGGGAGACAGATTGTGATCCACAAAAAAAGAAAGAGCTGGCAAGAGAAAGACAACAAGATAGACAAAGATTAGGTGCCAGCTTCATACAATGGTCTAGTGCTTAAATACCTAAGACAGCAAGAGCCACACCAGAGTCTCAACATAGTGCAAAACTAATGTAACATATGATGCCAGAAATTAACCAAAAAAAGGCAAAGCAATCATTTTATAGAAAAAAATCAAAATAAATAAACAACCTATTGCAGTTTCATATACATGGGGGAGGAGGGGCAACAGAATGCTCACTCAAATTTAAAACAACAGACAACATCTGAAAATGTTAACTATTATAACACATGATACTAGAAATAAACCAACACAAAGGCAGGGTGATCATTTTACAGAAAAATCCAAATGAATAAACAACCTATAGCAGTTTCATACACATGGGGGGGGGTACAGGATACTCAATCAAATACATTTAAAAGAACAGTCAACACATCTGAAAAAAGTCAACTATTGTAACTTATGATGCCAGAAATAAACCAAAACAAAGGCAAAGTGATGATTTTGGATAAAAATCCATATTAATAACCAACCTATAGCAGTTTCATACATATGGGGCGGGGGCAACAGAATGCTCGATCAAATACATTTAAAAAAACAGTCAACCCATGTGAAAATGTCAACCAAGTCAACAAATGCTTCCAAGAAAACAAGAGCCTGCAAATTTTCTATGTCAAGAAGGCCACTCTCCAAAGTTTTAAAAACTTCTCCCTCCCCACATCCCACAATTTCCTTCCACCAGAAGGAATCATTGATTTAATGGTGTTTTACTGCAATATTGAGTCCAGGGTATTGACTACCACAATAAGGTGAAGCTAAATTTCTACATATAGCGTACATGAAATATCTCAAACACAATAGATGCTAGTGGTCTAAACTGGTGAAGGAACATCTAGAACAGTATAACAGTATTGGGGTTAGTTCTAATGTGTCTGGACAGTTATAGGACGAAAGTCCTCACCCTCCCTGAGGGGAATGCTTCATCATAGGGCCTCTCCTCATACTGAGGTAGCAGTTTGGGCTACAAACCTCTGTGAGAAAGAGGGAAGCATTTAGATAGCTGGGTTGTAGCCCACACCGCTACCTTCAGGTTGTAATATCTTTAGGAGATTATATTTAGTGATCTGATATTTCTCTCCTAGGCTTCCCATAGTGATGTTGCATTAAATATCTCACACTCCGTAAATTTCCTCTAGCTTGCGGATTTTGGTGCCGTAAGCACAACAATATACATGCTATTCCCAAGAAACCCATAACAGATGTTGTTTACCCTACCTGATAAATAATGTACTCCAGGGTACCTGGACAATAGCGTGTAATTATGCGAATTGGGATAATGACAAGATTTTAGGGATTTTGCCTAAGAAGTTGTAAGCAAAATTCCCAAAATTATGCATATTATGCCTGCATAATCTACATTTCATTGCGATACAAAAGGGGATGATGGACGGAACGTTTGAGCCAATCAAACACTCACCCCCAGTCAACTGATCTGGGTTTAATCCATCATCATTCTTTAGCTCACTCCACCACCCCAGTTCAGACATGGCCATATGCAAATCAGTCTGACCCTGTGCCTCATGGGAACAGTCCAGCCCGAACTGCCAAGCCATGTCTTCCCTGGACCGGAAACAAGCATCCTAGGACCGGTTTCTGGCATTTCAGCCGTCATCAGCCAGGCTTGCTTGAATCCAGTGGCAAAGTGAGCAAGGGAACCACGTCTGGGCATACCCCCGCCAACTTAGGGCGACCAAAGCGATACAAAAGGGGATGATGGACGGAACGTTTGAGCCAATCAAACACTCACCCCCAGTCAACTGATCTGGGTTTAATCCATCATCATTCTTTAGCTCACTCCACCACCCCAGTTCAGACATGGCCATATGCAAATCAGTCTGACCCTGTGCCTCATGGGAACAGTCCAGCCCGAACTGCCAAGCCATGTCTTCCCTGGACCGGAAACAAGCATCCTAGGACCGGTTTCTGGCATTTCAGCCGTCATCAGCCAGGCTTGCTTGAATCCAGTGGCAAAGTGAGCAAGGGACCCACGTCTGGACATACCCCCGCCAACTTAGGGCGACCAAAGCGATACAAAAGGGGATGATGGACGGAACGTTTGAGCCAATCAAACACTCACCCCCAGTCAACTGATCTGGGTTTAATCCATCATCATTCTTTAGCTCACTCCACCACCCCAGTTCAGACATGGCCATATGCAAATCAGTCTGACCCTGTGCCTCATGGGAACAGTCCAGCCCGAACTGCCAAGCCATGTCTTCCCTGGACCGGAAACAAGCATCCTAGGACCGGTTTCTGGCATTTCAGCCGTCATCAGCCAGGCTTGCTTGAATCCAGTGGCAAAGTGAGCAAGGGACCCACGTCTGGGCATACCCCCGCCAACTTAGGGCGACCAAAGCGATACAAAAGGGGATGATGGACGGAACGTTTGAGCCAATCAAACACTCACCCCCAGTCAACTGATCTGGGTTTAATCCATCATCATTCTTTAGCTCACTCCACCACCCCAGTTCAGACATGGCCATATGCAAATCAGTCTGACCCTGTGCCTCATGGGAACAGTCCAGCCCGAACTGCCAAGCCATGTCTTCCCTGGACCGGAAACAAGCATCCTAGGACCGGTTTCTGGCATTTCAGCCGTCATCAGCCAGGCTTGCTTGAATCCAGTGGCAAAGTGAGCAAGGGACCCACGTCTGGGCATACCCCCGCCAACTTAGGGCGACCAAAGCGATACAAAAGGGGATGATGGACGGAACGTTTGAGCCAATCAAACACTCACCCCCAGTCAACTGATCTGGGTTTAATCCATCATCATTCTTTAGCTCACTCCACCACCCCAGTTCAGACATGGCCATATGCAAATCAGTCTGACCCTGTGCCTCATGGGAACAGTCCAGCCCGAACTGCCAAGCCATGTCTTCCCTGGACCGGAAACAAGCATCCTAGGACCGGTTTCTGGCATTTCAGCCGTCATCAGCCAGGCTTGCTTGAATCCAGTGGCAAAGTGAGCAAGGGACCCACGTCTGGGCATACCCCCGCCAACTTAGGGCGACCAAAGCGATACAAAAGGGGATGATGGACGGAACGTTTGAGCCAATCAAACACTCACCCCCAGTCAACTGATCTGGGTTTAATCCATCATCATTCTTTAGCTCACTCCACCACCCCAGTTCAGACATGGCCATATGCAAATCAGTCTGACCCTGTGCCTCATGGGAACAGTCCAGCCCGAACTGCCAAGCCATGTCTTCCCTGGACCGGAAACAAGCATCCTAGGACCGGTTTCTGGCATTTCAGCCGTCATCAGCCAGGCTTGCTTGAATCCAGTGGCAAAGTGAGCAAGGGACCCACGTCTGGGCATACCCCCCAACTTAGGGCGACCAAAGCGATACAAAAGGGGATGATGGACGGAACGTTTGAGCCAATCAAACACTCACCCCCAGTCAACTGATCTGGGTTTAATCCATCATCATTCTTTAGCTCACTCCACCACCCCAGTTCAGACATGGCCATATGCAAATCAGTCTGACCCTGTGCCTCATGGGAACAGTCCAGCCCGAACTGCCAAGCCATGTCTTCCCTGGACCGGAAACAAGCATCCTAGGACCGGTTTCTGGCATTTCAGCCGTCATCAGCCAGGCTTGCTTGAATCCAGTGGCAAAGTGAGCAAGGGAACCACGTCTGGGCATACCCCCGCCAACTTAGGGCGACCAAAGCGATACAAAAGGGGATGATGGACGGAACGTTTGAGCCAATCAAACACTCACCCCCAGTCAACTGATCTGGGTTTAATCCATCATCATTCTTTAGCTCACTCCACCACCCCAGTTCAGACATGGCCATATGCAAATCAGTCTGACCCTGTGCCTCATGGGAACAGTCCAGCCCGAACTGCCAAGCCATGTCTTCCCTGGACCGGAAACAAGCATCCTAGGACCGGTTTCTGGCATTTCAGCCGTCATCAGCCAGGCTTGCTTGAATCCAGTGGCAAAGTGAGCAAGGGACCCACGTCTGGACATACCCCCGCCAACTTAGGGCGACCAAAGCGATACAAAAGGGGATGATGGACGGAACGTTTGAGCCAATCAAACACTCACCCCCAGTCAACTGATCTGGGTTTAATCCATCATCATTCTTTAGCTCACTCCACCACCCCAGTTCAGACATGGCCATATGCAAATCAGTCTGACCCTGTGCCTCATGGGAACAGTCCAGCCCGAACTGCCAAGCCATGTCTTCCCTGGACCGGAAACAAGCATCCTAGGACCGGTTTCTGGCATTTCAGCCGTCATCAGCCAGGCTTGCTTGAATCCAGTGGCAAAGTGAGCAAGGGACCCACGTCTGGGCATACCCCCGCCAACTTAGGGCGACCAAAGCGATACAAAGGGGATGATGGACGGAACGTTTGAGCCAATCAAACACTCACCCCCAGTCAACTGATCTGGGTTTAATCCATCATCATTCTTTAGCTCACTCCACCACCCCAGTTCAGACATGGCCATATGCAAATCAGTCTGACCCTGTGCCTCATGGGAACAGTCCAGCCCGAACTGCCAAGCCATGTCTTCCCTGGACCGGAAACAAGCATCCTAGGACCGGTTTCTGGCATTTCAGCCGTCATCAGCCAGGCTTGCTTGAATCCAGTGGCAAAGTGAGCAAGGGACCCACGTCTGGGCATACCCCCGCCAACTTAGGGCGACCAAAGCGATACAAAAGGGGATGATGGACGGAACGTTTGAGCCAATCAAACACTCACCCCCAGTCAACTGATCTGGGTTTAATCCATCATCATTCTTTAGCTCACTCCACCACCCCAGTTCAGACATGGCCATATGCAAATCAGTCTGACCCTGTGCCTCATGGGAACAGTCCAGCCCGAACTGCCAAGCCATGTCTTCCCTGGACCGGAAACAAGCATCCTAGGACCGGTTTCTGGCATTTCAGCCGTCATCAGCCAGGCTTGCTTGAATCCAGTGGCAAAGTGAGCAAGGGACCCACGTCTGGGCATACCCCCGCCAACTTAGGGCGACCAAAGCGATACAAAAGGGGATGATGGACGGAACGTTTGAGCCAATCAAACACTCACCCCCAGTCAACTGATCTGGGTTTAATCCATCATCATTCTTTAGCTCACTCCACCACCCCAGTTCAGACATGGCCATATGCAAATCAGTCTGACCCTGTGCCTCATGGGAACAGTCCAGCCCGAACTGCCAAGCCATGTCTTCCCTGGACCGGAAACAAGCATCCTAGGACCGGTTTCTGGCATTTCAGCCGTCATCAGCCAGGCTTGCTTGAATCCAGTGGCAAAGTGAGCAAGGGACCCACGTCTGGGCATACCCCCGCCAACTTAGGGCGACCAAAGCGATACAAAAGGGGATGATGGACGGAACGTTTGAGCCAATCAAACACTCACCCCCAGTCAACTGATCTGGGTTTAATCCATCATCATTCTTTAGCTCACTCCACCACCCCAGTTCAGACATGGCCATATGCAAATCAGTCTGACCCTGTGCCTCATGGGAACAGTCCAGCCCGAACTGCCAAGCCATGTCTTCCCTGGACCGGAAACAAGCATCCTAGGACCGGTTTCTGGCATTTCAGCCGTCATCAGCCAGGCTTGCTTGAATCCAGTGGCAAAGTGAGCAAGGGACCCACGTCTGGGCATACCCCCGCCAACTTAGGGCGACCAAAGCGATACAAAAGGGGATGATGGACGGAATGTTTGAGCCAATCAAACACTCACCCCCAGTCAACTGATCTGGGTTTAATCCATCATCATTCTTTAGCTCACTCCACCACCCCAGTTCAGACATGGCCATATGCAAATCAGTCTGACCCTGTGCCTCATGGGAACAGTCCAGCCCGAACTGCCAAGCCATGTCTTCCCTGGACCGGAAACATGCATCCTAGGACCGGTTTCTGGCATTTCAGCCGTCATCAGCCAGGCTTGCTTGAATCCAGTGGCAAAGTGAGCAAGGGACCCACGTCTGGGCATACCCCACCAACTTAGGGCGACTAAAGCGATACAAAGGGGATGATGGACGGAACGTTTGAGCCAATCAAACACTCACCCCAGTCAACTGATCTGGGTTTAATCCATCATCATTCTTTAGCTCACTCCACCACCCCAGTTCAGACATGGCCATATGCAAATCAGTCTGACCCTGTGCCTCATGGGAACAGTCCAGCCCGAACTGCCAAGCCATGTCTTCCCTGGACCGGAAACAAGCATCCTAGGACCGGTTTCTGGCATTTCAGCCGTCATCAGCCAGGCTTGCTTGAATCCAGTGGCAAAGTGAGCAAGGGACCCACGTCTGGGCATACCCCCGCCAACTTAGGGCGACCAAAGCGATACAAAAGGGGATGATGGACGGAACGTTTGAGCCAATCAAACACTCACCCCCAGTCAACTGATCTGGGTTTAATCCATCATCATTCTTTAGCTCACTCCACCACCCCAGTTCAGACATGGCCATATGCAAATCAGTCTGACCCTGTGCCTCATGGGAACAGTCCAGCCCGAACTGCCAAGCCATGTCTTCCCTGGACCGGAAACAAGCATCCTAGGACCGGTTTCTGGCATTTCAGCCGTCATCAGCCAGGCTTGCTTGAATCCAGTGGCAAAGTGAGCAAGGGACCCACGTCTGGGCATACCCCCACCAACTTAGGGCGACTAAGCGATACAAAAGGGGATGACGGACGGAACGTTTGAGCCAATCAAACACTCACCCCCAGTCAACTGATCTGGGTTTAATCCATCATCATTCTTTAGCTCACTCCACCACCCCAGTTCAGACATGGCCATATGCAAATCAGTCTGACCCTGTGCCTCATGGGAACAGTCCAGCCCGAACTGCCAAGCCATCTCTTCCCTGGACTGGAAACAAGCATCCTAGGACCGGTTTCTGGCATTTCAGCCGTCATCAGCCAGGCTTGCTTGAATCCAGTGGCAAAGTGAGCAAGGGACCCACGTCTGGGCATACCCCCGCCAACTAGGGCGACCAAGCGATACAAAAGGGGATGATGGACGGAACGTTTGAGCCAATCAAACACTCACCCCAGTCAACTGATCTGGGTTTAATCCATCATCATTCTTTAGCTCACTCCACCACCCCAGTTCAGACATGGCCATATGCAAATCAGTCTGACCCTGTGCCTCATGGGAACAGTCCAGCCCGAACTGCCAAGCCATGTCTTCCCTGGACCGGAAACAAGCATCCTAGGACCGGTTTCTGGCATTTCAGCCGTCATCAGCCAGGCTTGCTTGAATCCAGTGGCAAAGTGAGCAAGGGACCCACGTCTGGGCATACCCCCGCCAACTTAGGGCGACCAAAGCGATACAAAAGGGGATGATGGACGGAACGTTTGAGCCAATCAAACACTCACCCCAGTCAACTGATCTGGTTTTAATCCATCATCATTCTTTAGCTCACTCCACCACCCCAGTTCAGACATGGCCATATGCAAATCAGTCTGACCCTGTGCCTCATGGGAACAGTCCAGCCCGAACTGCCAAGCCATGTCTTCCCTGGACCGGAAACAAGCATCCTAGGACCGGTTTCTGGCATTTCAGCCGTCATCAGCCAGGCTTGCTTGAATCCAGTGGCAAAGTGAGCAAGGGACCCACGTCTGGGCATACCCCCACCAACTTAGGGCGACTAAGCGATACAAAAGGGGATGACGGACGGAACGTTTGAGCCAATCAAACACTCACCCCCAGTCAACTGATCTGGGTTTAATCCATCATCATTCTTTAGCTCACTCCACCACCCCAGTTCAGACATGGCCATATGCAAATCAGTCTGACCCTGTGCCTCATGGGAACAGTCCAGCCCGAACTGCCAAGCCATCTCTTCCCTGGACTGGAAACAAGCATCCTAGGACCGGTTTCTGGCATTTCAGCCGTCATCAGCCAGGCTTGCTTGAATCCAGTGGCAAAGTGAGCAAGGGACCCACGTCTGGGCATACCCCCGCCAACTTAGGGCAACCAAGCGATACAAAGGGGATGATGGACGGAGCGTTTGAGCCAATCAAACACTCACCCCCAGTCAACTGATCTGGGTTTAATCCATCATCATTCTTTAGCTCACTCCACCACCCCAGTTCAGACATGGCCATATGCAAATCAGTCTGACCCTGTGCCTCATGGGAACAGTCCAGCCCGAACTGCCAAGCCATGTCTTCCCTGGACCGGAAACAAGCATCCTAGGACCGGTTTCTGGCATTTCAGCCGTCATCAGCCAGGCTTGCTTGAATCCAGTGGCAAAGTGAGCAAGGGACCCACGTCTGGGCATACCCCCGCCAACTTAGGGCGACCAAGCGATACAAAGGGGATGATGGACGGAACGTTTGAGCCAATCAAACACTCACCCCCAGTCAACTGATCTGGTTTTAATCCATCATCATTCTTTAGCTCACTCCACCACCCCAGTTCAGACATGGCCATATGCAAATCAGTCTGACCCTGTGCCTCATGGGAACAGTCCAGCCCAAACTGCCAAGCCATGTCTTCCCTGGACCGCCAACTTAGGGCTGGACTGTTCCCATGAGGCACAGGGTCAGACTGATTTGCATATGGCCATGTCTGAACTGGGGTGGTGGAGTGAGCTAAAGAATGATGATGGATTAAACCCAGATCAGTTGACTGGGGGTGAGTGTTTGATTGGCTCAAACGTTCCGTCCATCATCCCCTTTGTATCGCTTTGGTCGCCCTAAGTTGGCGAGGGTATGCCCAGACGTGGGTCCCTTGCTCACTTTGCCACTGGATTCAAGCAAGCCTGGCTGATGACGGCTGAAATGCCAGAAACCGGTCCTAGGATGCTTGTTTCCGGTCCAGGGAAGACATGGCTTGGCAGTTCGGGCTGGACTGTTCCCATGAGGCACAGGGGCAGACTGATTTGCATATGGCCATGTCTGAACTGGGAGTGGTGGAGTGAGCTAAAGAATGATGATGGATTAAACCCAGATCAGTTGACTGGGGGTGAGTGTTTGATTGGCTCAAACGTTCCGTCCATCATCCCCTTTTGTATCGCTTGGTCGCCCTAAGTTGGCAGGAGTATGCCCAGACGTGGGTCCCTTGCTCACTTTGCCACTGGATTCAAGCAAGCCTGGCTGATGACGGCTGAAATGCCAGAAACCGGTCCTAGGATGCTTGTTTCCGGTCCAGGGAAGACATGGCTTGGCAGTTCGGGCTGGACTGTTCCCATGAGGCACAGGGTCAGACTGATTTGCATATGGCCATGTCTGAACTGGGGTGGTGGAGTGAGCTAAAGAATGATGATGGATTAAACCCAGATCAGTTGACTGGGGTGAGTGTTTGATTGGCTCAAACGTTCCGTCCATCATCCCCTTTTGTATCGCTTTGGTCAGCCCTAAGTTGGCGAGGTATGCCCAGACGTGGGTCCCTTGCTCACTTTGCCACTGGATTCAAGCAAGCCTGGCTGATGGCTGAAATGCCAGAAACCGGTCCTAGGATGCTTGTTTCCGGTCCAGGGAAGACATGGCTTGGCAGTTCGAGCTGGACTGTTCCCATGAGGCACAGGGTCAGACTGATTTGCATATGGTCATATCTGAACTGGGGTGGTGGAGTGAGCTAAAGAATGATGATGTATTAAATTCAGATCAGTTGACTGGGGTGAGTGTTTGATTGGCTCAAGCGTTCCGTCCATCATCCCCTTTGTATCGCTTTGGTCAGCCCTAAGTTGGCGGGGTATGCCCAGACGTGGGTCCCTTGCTCACTTTGCCACTGGATTCAAGCAAGCCTGGCTGATGACGGCTGAAATGCCAGAAACCGGTCCTAGGATGCTTGTGTCCGGTCCAGGGAAGACATGGCTTGGCAGTTCGGGCTGGACTGTTCCCATGAGGCACAGGGTCAGACTGATTTGCATATGGCCATGTCTGAACTGGGGTGGTGGAGTGAGCTAAAGGATGATGATGGATTAAACCCAGATCAGTTGACTGGGAGTGAGTGTTTGATTGGCTCAAACGTTCCGTCCATCATCCCCTTTTGTATCGCTTTGGTCGCCCTAAGTTGGCCGGGGTATGCCCAGGCGTGGGTCCCTTGCTCACTTTGCCACTGGATTCAAGCAAGCCTGGCTGATGGCGGCTGAAATGCCAGAAACCGGTCCTAGGATGCTTGTTTCGGTCAGGGAAGACATGGCTTGGCAGTTCGGGCTGGACTGTTCCCATGAGGCACAGGGTCAGACTGATTTGCATATGGCCATGTCTGAACTGGGGTGGTGGAGTGAGCTAAAGAATGATGATGGATTAAACCCAGATCAGTTGACTGGGGTGAGTGTTTGATTGGCTCAAACGTTCCGTCCATCATCCCCTTTTGTATCGCTTGGTCGCCCTAAGTTGGCGGGGTATGCCCAGACGTGGGTCCCTTGCTCACTTTGCCACTGGATTCAAGCAAGCCTGGCTGATGATGGCTGAAATGCCAGAAACCGGTCCTAGGATGCTTGTTTCCGGTCCAGGGAAGACATGGCTTGGCAGTTCGGGCTGACTGTTCCCATGAGGCACAGGGTCAGACTGATTTGCATATGGCCATGTCTGAGACTGGGGTGGTGGAGTGAGCTAAAGAATGATGATGGATTAAACCCAGATCAGTTGACTGGGGGTGAGTGTTTGATTGGCTCAAACGTTCCGTCCATCATCCCCTTTTGTATCGCTTTGGTCGCCCTAAGTTGGCGGGGGTATGCCCAGACGTGGGTCCCTTGCTCACTTTGCCACTGGATTCAAGCAAGCCTGGCTGATGATGGCTGAAATGCCAGAAACCGGTCCTAGGATGCTTGTTTCCCGTCCAGGGAAGACATGGCTTGGCAGTTCGGGCTGGACTGTTCCCATGAGGCACAGGGTCAGACTGATTTGCATATGGCCATGTCTGAACTGGGGTGGTGGAGTGAGCTAAAGAATGATGATGGATTAAACCCAGATCAGTTGACTGGGGGTGAGTGTTTGATTGGCTCAAACGTTCCGTCCATCATCCCCTTTTGTATCGCTTTGGTCGCCCTAAGTTGGCGGGGGTATGCCCAGACGTGGGTCCCTTGCTCACTTTGCCACTGGATTCAAGCAAGCCTGGCTGATGACGGCTGAAATGCCAGAAACCGGTCCTAGGATGCTTGTTTCCGGTCCAGGGAAGACATGGCTTGGCAGTTCGGGCTGGACTGTTCCCATGAGGCACAGGGTCAGACTGATTTGCATATGGCCATGTCTGAACTGGGGTGGTGGAGTGAGCTAAAGAATGATGATGGATTAAACCCAGATCAGTTGACTGGGGGTGAGTGTTTGATTGGCTCAAACGTTCCGTCCATCATCCCCTTTTGTATCGCTTTAATCTACATTTCACCCAGGTCTATCCAGAACCTCTTTGAATTTTAGCTAGTACAATCTCCTTTACCAAGTATCATCAGCAGACATGATAACATTGTGTCTCCGCATTCACTGCTAAGTTGTTTTTGAACAACAGAAAATAATGTATTTTGGGATGCCAGAGAATCGGCGACCAAGATGGTCATTCGGGGAGAGGGCTAAATTTGCCCTCCGCAACATCAAACTGAATCTCCCGCTTGGGTGGCTATTGCCAGTCTGCAATACAGTAGGAGGGGTGCAATAAATGACACTTTGTGCTGTGAAATAACTAGCAGCTTATGAAGAGTGAAACTGTTTGTGCAATCCTGTGGTAAAAGCAGGGCCCCCTCCTAGGCTTGCAGAGATGTGCAGGGATGGACATGGCAAACATTTTCAAACCAGCCCCAAAGTCCAGGAGGCTGAAATTAGAAGGTAGAATTGTTGGGTCATAGTAGCCCATCCTGGTCTAAAAGCAGCCCTCTCGCCTGGAGACCACTGGGAAAATACAAGAGTGGCAGAATTACCATTCCAGTCCGGGCAGAGCGTAATGCCTGCCATGGCCTACTTGTGAAATTGGCACGGTGTGTGGTGCCACACAAAACAGAATGTTGCCTAAAACTAGCAGTGGAGGAGAGAGGGGGCCGTGTTAAACCAGCATTATGTAGAGTAGGTCTTAGGAAAATCACTGACATCCGAGTGACCAGTGAGGACAATGTTGTCTGCAGGAGCATTCAAGACACCCAAGACTCCAGCTGGACTTTGTGCCTAAACTTCTATGCACCAATAAGCAGTGAGGCGGAGGGTGAGAAAACTGAGAACGCTGTCTCATTAGACTCGCATATGTAGGCCCTGCCACCCCAATGATGAATGGACAGTAACTCTTTGCAGCAGATTCTTCCTGATTAGACTAGGGCAAATACGACCTTTAATACACAGCTTTAGCTATCTTTGTGCCCTTTGACCCAAGAATGAGGTTACAACAATCAACTTGGATGGAGTGCACAAAATCACATCTGTGCTCAACCCCGTACAATCCCCAACTCCTTTGCGTCTTACATGCGCACGCATCACCGTGTCCAAATGCAGCGTGACCAGAAGACTAGCAATCCTTTGGACACTACAATATGGTGAAGGAGGGGTGACCTAATCATATTTATCACTGGGTGTGAAGAATCTGGCAACCCCCCTCCTAGCACCACCGGCCTAGGTCAGACAGTCCTTGTATTGTGAGCCTCTCCATTTTGACCTACTGAAATCATCTAATTAAATACTGCAAAACAATCATAGCCATGTCCATGTAGCCTGGTGGGTGTTGAGCTGTAGGGCGTCAGAAACATGACTCATTGGAACTACTAGAGAATTTTGGCCCGTCCTACCTCAACAAACGGATACCGATGGGGCTACTCAATCCGAAAATTCAGTCTTGATTGTACCTCCGCGAGCCAATGCATTGCAAAATGGAATAGAAATATCAGTGCTCATGGAAGCTTGCTTCGATTATTACATAGGAACAAGATAGGTCCTATTAAACCTGATGAGTGCTGACACAGAGGGGAACAGGTTGATGCTTACTCCTACTGTGCTTTTTGAACAGGCACTCTGGGATAGCATGAGCTGTCCAGGCAAGAGTATTATTGCTGTGACAGGTGGGATTACCATGCCAGTGGAAAAGGAGACACCCAACAGCGACAGCTGTCCTTTGATGCAAGGAGGGCGAATAAGGTGACAGAGAAGAAGATGGAGCCTTCTGAAACTTCAGCGCTCGAGACTGCTGTGAGTGGTAGGGATGGTGATATGGCAGCTCTACTGGTGGGTATGCAAAGGAGCCTTCATATTATAGATAGCAAGATAGACACACTCACCAGTATAATAGATCAAATGAAGGAGAGTTTATACAAACAAGAGACACATAGATATGGCAGAGAGGCACATCTCTGATGTGGAGGATGAGACAAATGTACGCAAACTACTCAAAACGGGTAAATTCCTTAAAGCAATCGGGGCCAAAAATAATGACTTTGAAGACTTTGAAGACAGGCCCTTAAGATACAATGTATGCACACTAGGGATCTCAGATTTGACCAACACTGATTAAAGGGAAACATATGTGGAACATCTACTAATTGCAATATTCTACAGAGTGTTTTCTGCCATGTTATAGATCAACGAGCATACCATACATTAGAACTGTGTCTCGCGCTAGTCCCCCCTCCCTGCATTGGTACGCCTCCTAAACTCTGGGGATCATAATGCAGTCCTGAGGAAGGCAAGAGAGAAGAGATCCACATTGAATGCAAGGATGACACTGGCGTTTTCATTGTTCTTACAATTAAGCTTGGGAGATATTCTAATTACGCTGAAGTAATGGGAGAAATTTCAGTATTTATGCATTACTCTGCAGAATTTCTCAAATTACTCAATTACTCCAGCTTAAGTAATTAAGAGTAATTTGGGCCAAAACTCCTCCTGCAGGAGCACAGGAACAACGATCTAAGAGAAAACGAGAGGCTGCTGGCTACTGCTGTTCGTGTCCTGTAGCATTTAGTGCTGTGTTCTTAGAACAAAATGCATCTTCTGGTCCATTTTGGATGCGAGGGTAAACTTTGCTCTACGAAAATGGCTCTAAATGCTGAATTACGCTTTTCAAGTAATTATGCATAATTACGAGAACTTTTGCGCTATTTACGAATAATTACGCTAGAGAGAATTATGCCACTTACGCCCACCGATGCTGACAATGCTATTGGCCATTTATTACTGTAAAGCCGAAGCTATGGTAAATGGAGATGGAATATGCCATGTTGTACTCAGCGAGATTCAAAATAATGTAGCGCAGAAAGGCACAAGTATATAGCAGCAACAGGGGTCAGGTACAAGAATATCCTAGCACACTAATATCGTGGACGAAATATTGAGGGACAAAATATTGAAAGGTAAGTGCACAGAGGAAAGTATAGATTTACTATTCTTAACTTCACGCCTATGTACCTTGAAGATTTACATACCTTCAAGGTACATAGACATGGAGTTAGGTAACGAAAAGCTATAAATACTTATGCCCCTTCATGCAAAACACCAACTCAATCAATGAATCCTTTGATCATGATGTACCAAACGTGCAGAGAAGTCACGCAGCAAGTGGGCCCTCCGGAGTTCGGCATTGCATGTCTTTCAGGTAGATTTGGATGGGGCTTATGATCTGGTTTTTGTCCTGAGAAAGACCCTATTCGATGTTCCCAGTACACATATTGGCTACAGTGGGCGAAACGATGGCGTATTAGAAGATACAGCTTGTACTACGTGCAGCTGGTTAGGAAGAAGTGAATGACAGTGATCCAACTCACATAGGGTGCTATCAAGTGAAAAGATGCCAAGGTTTGTAAATCTTCATAAATATTTGATGAAGGATTGTTTTAGATTTTTTGCACAAGCACACCCTGTCCAAAATCTGTTGGATTGCTACAGTAAAGGAATTTGAATTGGTTGAAGAAAATTGCACATACTTCGGAAACAATTGTGTTAATTATTAATGAAAAGTAATGCATGTGAATGAGGATCATTGCGTGGGCTTGATCATGCTGTTTGAAAGATGTTAAATGAATTCAGATTGAACCACCTGTGACTAATCTGATCATCTACCCAGGTTCTGAGGAACACAGAGTTTCCCCATCAGATATAGCGCTGTGCAGTGGTGGTGCCAGCATTGTGCACAGCATTGGCAAACAGCAATGGCAAAGTCAACTGATCTAAAGGGTGAGAATTATGGGCTTTGGAAATGCTTGTTGCTATATTAGTTGAGCCATTGGTCTGTGTCTTCAGGAAACATATATCAGACATGGATAGTCACTTTGATTAGCATAAAATACTTCTCTCCCTCTATGCCGGTGGCATGCCTTATATGAACATGAGCCACATCTAAATCTAGCTACACTTATTTGTGAGTTCATTAGATTCAGTGGACCTTCAGGGCTTCAAATCAAATGGACAAAATCAGAAAGATCCCCTCTCATCTCCAAGATGGCCCCATTTGAATTCGAAAACTCAATGAGCAGCAGGGAAATTTAAGTGCAATATTTAAGCAATGTCATCCTAGCCCGCATGTAATTCTGCACAAAAATTATCGGCCTCTGATACACAAGGGTAGGATTGCACCAAATTAGAGGATTGATTTGCCAAAATGCCTCTAACTCTTTCTTAATATATCTTTATCTTTGTCCCAGACTTTGTTTGAGAGACTATGGGCCAGATGTACAACCCTATTTTGCATGCGCGAACGGGTTTGCGCCCCGTTTGCGCATGCAAAATCTAATAGGGCCATGTACAATCCCTATTTAGCAAGTCACAATTTTTTTGCGACTTGCTAAATAGGAATTGCGAGTCGCTATTAGGAAGGGGCGTTCCAAGGGCGTCCCTTCCTAATAGCGAGTCAGAGGCCTATGTAAGAATGTTTTGCAACCGCAATTGTGGTTGCAAAACACTCGCAATTTAGCCCTCTTCAAGAGGGTGGTAAAGCACTCGCAAATGGGAAGGGGTCCCCAGGGGACCCCTTCACTGTTGCGAATTCAGGGGAAAATATTTTTTAGGGTCAGGCAGTGGTCCCAGGGACCACTACCTGCCATAAAAAATGAAACAAAAACGTTTCATTTTTCTTTTTTTAAATGCATCCAGTTTTCCTTTAAGGAAAACGGGCTGCATTTAAAAAAATAAAAAAACTGCTTTATTTAAAAGCAGTCCCACACATGGAGGTCTGCTGAGCCCAGCAGGCCACCATACCTGGGAGGTCAAGCCAGTCCTAATGGGGTCGCAAATTGCGAGTGCCTCATTAATATGCATGAGGCATGCAATTTGCTACCCCATTAGGAATCGCTAACAGTGTCTCAGACACTGTTGTACATGGCATTTAGCAACTCGCAAACTGCGACTCGCAATTGAGCGCAATTTGCGAGTCACTAAATGACATGGTCCTATATCTGGCCCTGTATGTGTTGTTGATTAGGCTGGTGTGAGCAGGGAAGCAGTTATGGCTGAGTTGAGAGGTGTTAAGACCACCGTGTAAACTAGGAGGTCTTTAATACTAAATTTTGAGATCTGTTACTGTGTTGTCCAAGCTTTGCTTATTATTGCTCTAGCCCACGGGTACTCATAGTACGGCCCGCGGGCAGCCAGCGGCCCGGCAAGCCTTCCTTGGCGGCCCGCAGACCTTGCAGACATCGTACCTGTGTTTTTTTTTTTTTTTTACAGAGTGTCAGCAAACACAGACTCTGCTATTTGGGGGCCGAGCGATTCCAGCGATAGTCCGAGTGGAGCTGCAGGGGCGCTAAGAAGAGGTGAAATACAACAAAGCCTCGTTATCATGCAAATGGTCTTTTAAAGACCTGTGAAGTACTCGGGTGCGGCTGTGTGTGTGCCCGGGAAGCTGTCTCAGCCCGGGCTGCCACACACGCCGGGTGAGGTGACAGAGAAGGATAGAGGACAGCAGGGTGTGAGAGCCGGGTGAGATGACGGAGGGCAGCAGGGAGTGAGACCCGGGTGAGGTGACGGAGGGCAGCAGGGAGTGAGAGCCGGGTGAGATGGCAGAGGGTTACAGAGGGCAGCAGGGAGTGAGAGCCGGGTGAGGTGACGGAGGGCAGCAGGGAGTGAGAGCCGGGTGAGGTGACGGAGGGCAGCAGGGAGTGAGAGCCGGGTGAGGTGACGGAGGGCAGCAGGGAGTGAGAGCCGAGTGAGATGGCAGAGGGTGACAGAGGGCAGCAGGGAGTGAGAGCCGGGTGAGGTGACAGAGGGCAGCAGGGAGTGAGAGCCGGGTGAGGTGACAGAGGGCAGGGAGTGAGAGCCGGGTGAGGTGACAGAGGGCAGGGAGTGAGAGCCGGGTGAGGTGACAGAGGGCAGCAGGGAGTGAGAGCCGGGTGAGGTGACGGAGGGCAGCAGGGAGTGAGAGCCGGGTAAGGTGACAGAGGGTGACAGAGGGCAGGGAGTGAGAGCCGGGTGAGGTGACGGAGGGCAGCAGGGAGTGAGAGCCGGGTGAGATGGCAGAGGGTGACAGAGGGCAGCAGGGAGTGAGAGCCGGGTGAGGTGACGGAGGGCAGCAGGGAGTGAGAGCCGGGTGAGATGGCAGAGGGTGACGGAGGGCAGCAGGGAGTGAGAGCCGGATGAGGTGATAGAGGGTTGCAGGGAGTGAGAGCCGGGTAAGGTGACAGAGGGTTGCAGGGAGTGAGAGCCGGGTGAGGGGACAGAGGGTGACAGAGGGCAGTAGGGAGTGAGAGCCGGGTGAGGTGACAGAGGGCAGCAGGGAGTGAGAGCCGGGTGAGGTGACGGAGGGCAGCAGGGAGTGAGAGCCGGGTAAGGTGACAGAGGGTGACAGAGGGCAGGGAGTGAGAGCCGGGTGAGGTGACGGAGGGCAGCAGGGAGTGAGAGCCGGGTGAGATGGCAGAGGGTGACAGAGGGCAGCAGGGAGTGAGAGCCGGGTGAGGTGTGCGTTAAGAGCCTGTGATGTGATGTTTCCCGCCAGCCTGTAGTCAGAGAGTTGAGCCAAGGCCAGGGAGCTCAGGCCTGGGAGGGAGACAGAGAGGGAGACAGAGAGAGAGGGAGTCAGAGAGAGAGGGAGACAGAGGGAGGGAGACAGAGGGAGACAGAGAGAGGGAGACAGAGGAAGACAGAGAGAGGGAGACAGAGGGAGACAGAGAGAGAGAGAGACAGAGGGAGAGACAGAGGGAGAGACAGAGGGAGGGAGACAGAGGGAGACAGAGAGGGAGGGAGACAGAGGGAGACAGAGAGAGACAGACAGAGGGAGACAGACAGAGGGAGACAGAGGGAGAGACAGAGGAGGGAGACAGAGGGACAGAGACAGAGAGAGACAGAGGGAGAGGGAGACAGAGGGAGACAGAGGGAGGGAGACAGCCAGAGAGAGACAGAGGGAGACAGACAGAGGGAGGAGGGCGACAGGCAGAGGGAGGAGGGCGACAGGCAGAGGGAGGAGGGTGACAGACAGAGGGAGACAGAGGGAGGGAGACAGATAGAGGGAGACACAGGGAGGGAGACAGGGAGGGAGACAGACAGAGGGAGACAGACAGAGGGAGACAGACGGAGACAGACAGAGGGAGGGAGACAGACAGAGGGAGGGAGACAGAGGGAGGGAGACAGAGAGAGGGAGACAGAGAGAGAGAGGGAGGGAGACAGAGAGAGGGAGGGAGACAGAGAGAGAGAGAGAGGGAGGGAGACAGAGAGAGAGAGGGAGAGAGAGAGAGATAGAGGGAGGGAGGGAGACAGAGAGAGAGAGGGAGGGAGACAGAGGGAGGGAGACAGAGGGAGACAGACAGAGAGGGAGACAGACAGAGAGGGAGACAGACTGAGAGGGAGACAGAGAGAGAGGGAGACAGAGAGAGAGGGAGACAGAGGGAGACAGAGAGAGGGAGACAGAGGGAGACAGAGAGAGAGAGACAGAGGGACAGACAGAGGGAGAGACAGAGGGAGGGAGACAGAGAGAGAGAGACAGAGAGAGAGGGAGACAGACAGACAGAGGGAGACAGACAGAGGGAGACAGACAGAGGGAAACAGAGGGAGAGACAGAGGGAGGGAGACAGAGGGAGGGAGACAGAGGGAGACAGAGGGAGACAGAGAGGGAGACAGAGGGCGACAGACAGAGTGAGACAGAGGGAGGGAGACAGACAGAGAGAGACAGAGGGAGACAGACAGAGGGAGGAGGGCGACAGGCAGAGGGAGGAGGGCGACAGACAGAGGGAGGGAGAAGGGTAGAGGGAGAAGGATAGAGGGAGACAGATAGAGGGAGACAGATAGAGGGAGACAGATAGAGGGAGACAGAGGGAGGGAGGGAGACAGAGGGAGGGAGACAGAGGGAGGGAGACAGACAGAGACAGGTGGAGGGAGACAGAGGGGGGAGACAGAGGGAGCGAGAGGGAGGGAGACAGAGAGAGGGAGACAGAGAGAGAGAGAGAGAGAGGAGGGAGACACAGAGAGGGAGGGAGACAGAGAGAGAGAGAGAGAGAGGGAGACAGAGAGAGGGAGAGAGACAGAGAGAGGGAGGGAGACAGAGAGAGGGAGGGAGACAGAAAGAGGGAGGGAGACAGAGAGAGAGAGAGAGAGAGATGTGTATGCCGGGTCCTGTGGCTCAGTGGACGAAGGTGTCCGCTGCAGGGGCTTGTGTTCCACCTCATGGTCACAGTTTTGTTTTGCTCTAGCCCCGCCCCCTCCCCCAATGACCCCGCCCCCACCGGTGCGGCCCTCGGCCACAAACCACACTGTAAATTTGGACCCCGAGAGAAAGTTTGTGAGTACCCATGCTCTAGCCTGATGTTGCACCACACCTAGATATTGAAAAGGATATGGAAGCTCTGTGCCCCTAGGATACGGTATTGGTAATGGTGATGTCAAAGTGTGCGACAAGTGTGAGTGTGGCGGCATGTGCGAATTGGGCTTGGCATTGGTTGGCCAAAGCTATTGAGGTAGGAATGGTGTACTCACCCGAGCTCGAGTTAATGGAACACTCTTGTCTCCCACTCATGTCTGAACCAAAGGCTAAATGTCAGCTGACCAATCAGGGGCATATATGGATGGGGATCTGTACCCAGAGAATACAAGGCATTGGGGAACACCACCCTCCAGATATTCTTCTAGCTTTCCTGCTCCGGCGTCAACTACCGGTGATTCCCATGCAACCTGCAGAGATGTCAGATTTCAAGGTACTTACACAGGACTAGCAATAGTCCACGTAAATTGGTCTTTCACCTCTATGAGTGGATTCTAAGAGAAAGGGGCCCATGATGTTGGAAGCCAGGCGTGGCTGGGAGTTAGATCTGGAGGACGTGATATCAGGTCAAAAATGGCGATACTGCTGAAAGCAAACTAGTGATATATTGAACAATGGCTAACATAGAATTCTACATTTTAATTTCTGGCATAGGCTGTAAAACTTGGTGTTCAACTCAAATCCTTTGGTTTACATGCAGATACTGCACAGATTCAGAGGCAAACTTCACGCATTGGCATGGGCTTGCCCTAAAAATCACTCTTCGGGGTTGAGATTTTCTCTGAAGTCTCTGCAATGATATATCAGGAAGTACCTCCATCCCCCATCTGGTGCCTGTAGGGCATGGGTTCTCACAAACTTTCTCTCGGGGGCCAAATTTACAGTGTGGTTTGTGGCCGAGGGCTGCACCGGTGGGGGCGGGGTCATTGGGGGAGGGGCAGGGCTAGAGCAAAACAAAACTGTGACCATGAGGTGGAACACAGGCCCCTGCAGCGGACGCCTTCGTCCACTGAGCCACCGGACCCGGCATACATATCTCTCTCTCTCTCTCTGTCTCCCTCCCTCTCTCTGTCTCCCTCTCTCTCCCTCCCTCTCTCCCTCCCTCTCTGTCTCCCTCTCTCTCCCCCTCTGTCTCCCTCTCTCTCCCCCTCTGTCTCCCTCTCTCCCTCTCTTCCCTCCCCCTCCCTCTCTTCCCTCCCCCTCCCTCCATCTCCCTCCCTCCATCTCCCTCCTTCCGTCTCCCTCCCTCTGTCTCCCTCCCTCTGTCTCCCTCCCTCCGTCTCCCTCCCTCTGTCTCCCTCCCTCTGTCTCCCTCCCTCCTCCTGTCTCCCTCCCTCCCCCTGTCTCCCTCCCTCCCCCTGTCCCTCCCTCCCCCTGTCCCTCCCTCCCTCTGTCTCTCCCTCCCTCTGTCTCTCCCTCCCTCCCTCCGTCTCCCTCCCTACCTCCGTCTCCCTCCCTCCGTCTCCCTCCATCCGTCTCCCTCCATCTGTCGCTCTCCTCCCTCTGCCTGTCGCCCTCCTCCCTCTGCCTGTCTCCCTCTGTCTCCCTCCGTCTGTCTCTCGCCCTCTGTCTCCCCCTCCCTCCCTCTGTCTCCCTCCGTCTGTCTCCCCCTCTGTCTGTCTCCCCCTCTCTCTGTCTCCCCCTCTCTCTGTCTCCCCCTCTCTCTGTCTCCCTCTCTCTCTGTCTCCCTCGCTCTCTGTCTCCCTGTCTCTGTCTCTCTCTGTCTCTCTCTCTGTCTCTCTCTCTCTGTCTCTGTCTCTCTCTCTCTCTGCCTCTCTCTCTGTCTCTGCCTCTCTCTCTGTCTCTGCCTCCCTCTCTCTCCGTCTCCCTTTCTCTCTCCATCTCCCTCTCTCTCCGTCTCCCTCTCTCTCCGTCTCCCTCTCTCTGTGTCTCCCTCTCCGTCTCCCTCTCTCTCCGTCTCCCTCTCTCTCCGTCTCCCTCCCAGGCCTGAGCTCCCTGGCCTTGGCTCAACTCTCTGACTACAGGCTGGCAGGAAACATCACATCACAGGCTCTTAACGCACACCTCACCCGGCTCTCACTCCCTGCTGCCCTCTGTCACCCTCTGCCATCTCACCCGGCTCTCACTCCCTGCTGCCCTCCGTCAACTCAGCCGGCTCTCACACCCTGCTGTCCTCTATCATTCTCTGTCACCTCACCCCGCGTGTGTGGCAGCCCGGGCTGAGACAGCTTCCCGGGCACACACACAACTGCACCTGACTACTTCACAGGTCTTTAAAAGACCATTTGCATGATAACGAGGCTTTGTTGTATTTCACCTCTTCTTAGCGCCCCTGCAGCTCCACTCGGACTATCGCTGGAATCGCCCAGCCCCCATAGAGCAGAGTCTGTGTTTGCTGACACTCTGTAAAAAAACCACAAAAAAACACAGGTACGATGTCTGCAAGGTCCGCGGGCCGCCAAGGAAGGCTTGCCGGGCCGCTGGCGGCCCGCGGGCCGTACTATGAGTACCCGTGCTGTAGGGTATGCAAAAGAAAGCCCTAATGCAGTTTGTAAATATGCTGCAATAGCGTTCCTATTGGCAAAGAGCAGAGAGGCCAGGCAAAGGGCTATGCTGAATATAGAACACTGCTGTAGAACCGAATATATTGCAATCATAATTCTGAGAAATATGCTCTTTTGCTCCTACAGAACCCCTGTGCTAGAGGTCCGGGCCCCACTGTGCTCAAACATAGCGCATGAAGAGGGGGGTTGTAATGACAGGGGCCTTTGGAAACGGGTATTCAGTACTCAGCAATTTCCAGCATGGAGAGCAAATGTACTATTGTTACATATGAGGGTTGGCACTTCTGCACTGAGACACTACAAGTGAGTAGGATGCCCCAATGCCTTTCATGGGTAGTAATGCCTTTAACTAGCAGGGCACCATTTACGATGTGTAAAGTTTTTCCCCACTGTGAGTGAAAATCAAGGTGCATATTCACAAGGAGCTATCGCCGAATTAACGGCACTTTATCGCAGCCAAAGTCGTGATAAATTTACCCCCCCATTCACAAGCCGGTGTTAACAGCCCACAGCACCAGTTTACCCGCGATAGCAGCCGCAAAAAACATTGCAACAGAGGACCTTCGCAAATATCGCTAATGAGATGCAGAGTAGGCGTTCCCGTGCCAAAAGCCGAGACAACAGCACACCTCAACATTCACAACGACCAGCCACATCCGCGATAAAAACGCAAAACAGGCGATAAGGCGCGTTAGCACCAGGAAATCTACACCTGCTCTGACCTGGTGTAAACTCGGACGGCAGCCAGCACCACAAAAGGGAGCACAGCCCAGGGCCACAACCTAAGGGCAACAGATGCCATGGAGCCACACATCATGCAGCCCGGACACCCAAGAGGGCCACAACACCCACCCCCACCACCCCAGGACCCCATCCCACACCCTGCCCCCCCCCCGGACCAACCCAGACGCAGCGCAGACAAAGACAGCGGAGCCCCAGGAAATGTACCAGCCGCACAGACCCAACATCTGACAATGTCACCTTCCACTACAGGCTGAAAGGGACAACCAACCTACGCAATCTGACCATCATCGCCTAACAGGCCTACGGCAACAACACAGGGGGCAACCAACATCCCACCCCACACAAAGCTGATGGCGTGGCTGCACCTGTTGGCCCCTGGGACCCCCCATCCAACACCCGCCAGAGTCGGAGGAGTCTCACAGCCAGCCACATCCAAGTCCCCCACACCTGTCCTGGACATCATCATCACCCTGGTACCCCAGTCCCCATACGTACAACACAATACGCAGGATCCGCTGGAGACCAAGCAAGGACCAGACGCCATAGCAGGATGCACGCACGTGTTGGGGGCAACACACAGCACACATGTACTACCTGTGCCCCCTGGTGACACAGCACACAATCACCCCAACAGGAAGCACACGTCTCACACCAATGTGCAGGCAACAACAGAACACCGTGGAACCTCCAACAATGTCGCCTTCAAATACACAGCCAGTGTGCATGATACCTTCATCCTCCGACAGTCCATCATCAGCCAGCGTTCCAAGGATGGCAACAAGGGAAATGTAAAGCCCCTTGGCAATATACAAATGAACACCCCACACACCTCAACACCACAACCATGCAACTCACAACTCGGGCAATGCACACATCACAAAATCACATACGACAGGCACAACAATATGCCCACCCACCAGACACGACAGAACAACTCACAATGTCCACATGGGCAAGCCCAGAAAATGAGCCAGCAACGGCATGGCACTTCAGCCACATACTAGCCGAATGTGGGGAGAGGTGGCAACCAGGCATGTGTGAAGGATGCAGTAGAACCATGATTGGGAAAGTACACAATGCCAAGAGTGCCGGAGATGTGCTGGACACCTCGCAGTATGCAGAACACACCCATATCCATGGCGACATACACCGCTTGCGTATGGAGTGTAGTGGACAGTGGACGCCACCATGTCACCACAGCCAGTGGGGGATCTCGCGGATATGTTGCCTGTTACGCCCCCCCCCTAAGCGTCAGCGGAGTGGGATGGCCCGGCGTACGCCACGCCAGCGTCGGGGTGTGAATAAAAACCACGTAGGCCTGGGCGTGGTCCACTTCCGGAAAGACCCACGTCTCTGCCAGGGCAGCGCCTTCCACCTCGCCACGAGACCGACGCCATCCCCGTGAGTGGAGTTGCCTGAGATGCCGTGCGCCTGCCGGACCCCGGCACGCTGGTCCACGAACCCGTCAGGTCAGCCCCTGCATAGCCAGACCACACTGATCACCTTCCGACACCAGCGTGTGTCAAGGAGGGCCCACCACGTGCCGGCGCAAGCCACAAGCCCGAGGCCCGAGACCTTGGCAGCCACCTCAGACCATCACGGCTGCCACGACACCGGCCCGCTTCATTCCTTTTCCGTTGACGTACTCTACTGCCGCCCCCGGCCTACTCTTCGGACCAGTAGGTCCCACATGTGGTACTGTGTCTTGAGTCATGAATGGCAGTGACCCCAAATCCGGGCCAGCGGCCACAGCACCAGACCCCCGATCAGTGAGGCATAGTTCCATATGGGCATCTTGCGTAACGTGGTTCCACTAACCCTGTTCAACGCCAGCCGGCAACACGTGGTGCCACTAACCCTGTTCAACGCCAGCCGGCAACACGTGGTGCCACTAACCCTGTTCAACGCCAGCCGGCAACACGTGGTGCCACTGAACCTGAACTACGCAGGCCGGTGGGGCCATCCAACCTATGCCGGCGACACTCGGTGAATGGGCCGTGCTGGCAGCTGCCTCAGGCCTACACCACTGTCAGGTAGGACACATTTGGAACTGAGTCTTGATTACACCATGGCAGTGACCAGATGTCTACTGCAGGGGTGATATCACTAAACTCCCTGCTATCAGAGAAGCAAACGAATGCATCACAAGCACACAACATGTGTCTGTGGGCCCATGCTGACCGCTGCCTCCAGCCTACACTGCAGTCCAATAGGTCACAGATTCTTGATTTGGCAATGTTGGAGTTCACATCTGTGTACCGGCATCATCGCAGACTGCATCCCTTCACAGCACCTGTGCCACTAAGTTTGTTCCCCGACATACATGGACACTCACTGGTCGTACATTGGTGGTGTTTGAGTCTGTGGACTAGGGGCTAGTTTTCATCCTCATGTAGCTGATCCCGGATTGTTTGTGCACACGAGGCTTGCGCTTTCCACTCCTCCATTTGCTGCTTCCAGATGACATCAGACCTTCCGCATCATGCCCTGGAGGACACCTTCCACTGTCCCCCGGAACCCTCCGCAACATACACCTCGGACATTGATGGGGACCCGGTCAGGTCGCATGGCCCATCTGACTGCACCCCATGTCACCGTCCCGTGGCTGCGTGCCTGTGCCGGCTGCAGTGCATCCGGGGCCACTAACTCTGTACTTGTCAGGTCTGGGACACCTTCTTCTGAGATGATGAATGGCCTCTGCAGCGATGGTCTTGTGGTCATCAACGCCATGTGTCTGTGGCCCTGTGCTGTCCGCATCCTCAGGCCTCAACTGCGGGCCACCATGGCCCACACATAGCATCGAGCCTTGACCGGCCCGGACGTCGCATCACCGCAGGAGGCACACGCCACCACCGCAAGGACCACCTCCAACCGCCATCTGCCAGAGTCGAAAGGGTGGTCCTGACAGACCTACGGATTTGCTCAGACCTGTCGTGAATGCCATCATCGGCCTGATACCCTGCTCTGCACTCCAGGTGCCAGTGACTCAGTGCACTGCAACTCACGGAACCTCCTGACTGAATATTGGGTGTCCTCTGTCCTTACTCCGGATCCCTCCATGTTGCTCTGCATTTGACTCTGTTATGCTGTTGTTTTCTGTTTCCATTTCACTGGTGTCCACTTTTCAGGTTGTTGGCAGCACCAAGCACTCCGTGCGGGCTGGCTTATACTCACCCCACACACATCCAGCACAGGCGTCACTGTACATGTGCCCTGCCAATAAAGGGGCCGGGCGCACGTGCCCGTAGCCAGTTCAACATGATATGTGCATGTGTCTCTGTGAAGGTGTGGGTCTCCTTTGTAGGTTGTAGGTGGTCCCTGAAGGGTATTGGACACCCACGTATGTGTTCTAGTTCGCATTTCATGGGTTAGGCAACACCCTCACCTGTTGGGCCAACTCATTTTGGCATTCGGACACCTGGCATTGGGGTGCCATGTGTGGGTGGGTGACGTGTTGTGAGGTAGCCGTGATTGCGGGTGCTTCATGCTGTGTGGTCTGTTGCAGGGTCTGGGTTCTCCTCTGAGTAGCTTGTCTGCCCTGGTCCTGGTGGTGGGTTGTGTGGGATGTCCATGGGCTGTTGTAGGGCGTCGGGATCAGGGGTGTGGTGTTTGTCTCGGGAATCACTGATGGGTTGTCTGTTCAGACCTGCTGGAGGTGTTGTTTGTCCCTCTGCATTGTGAAGGGGAGGTGCATGTTGGCATTGTGTTGGCGCCTTGTTCTTGTCAACATGCAGACTGTGTGACAATGTACATTGTGAGTGTTTGCGCGGTGGTGGCTATTTGAGTTGGGACAGTGTACATTTGGCCTACATGGCTGATGTGGGGTTGTAGGGGTAGGTGCGCATCTCACAGTTCCCTGCTCTGTCCAATGTGATTGTTCTGTTTCTGCGCCTGGGTGGACCCAGTTGTGTCCCCTGTTCTGCAGTGTGGGTGTTGCACTTTGTGCCACATTGTCATGGTATGTGCTGTGATTGCTATGTGTGTGTGCTGCAGTGTGCTACGGGGATGGGGGACATGTCCCTGGGTAATTGTGGATGTGCAGTGTGCTACACCTCATTGTGCATGTGTGGCATTGTGCCCATCACCCCCCGTCCCCCCAGTCCCTGTTGGATCCTCACCCTGTTGTTGTTGTGTCAGGTCCTGTCGAGCTGTGTCCGTACTCCCTACTCCTTGCACCGTCTCCACATTGATGACTGTGGCCTGGCTTTCCTCCTGCTCCTCCTGTGTCGCTGGACTGCCACCTCCTGTCGCTGTTGCTGCCTTCCTGTTGGCAGCGGGTATGTGCCTGGTTTAGGTTGTCACGTCCTGGCGGAGCCTCTTGGCCTCCTGGATTGGCCTCCTGGGCTCTGCGACTGCATTCCAGGCGGTCTGCTTGTGGGTCATTTGCTGGTAGTGTTCTGTTGCCTCCGTGGCCTTGGTCTTGTTTTCCTGCGGTCTGCACCCCGTCTTCCTCTCCCTTTTCTCCTTGGCCTTCCCCGACCCACTTGTTCCTTGCTGGTGGTCTATGGGGGTTGTGGGGTTCGCGTTGCCCTCTGCGCTGGGTCAGGGTGCATGGTTGTTGCTACGTGCTTTGGCTTGTTTCTGGTGTGTTGTGCCTGTGGTTTTTATGGTGCAATTGCCCGCCAGACACGTGGGAGTTGCAGGCCTGAGGCTGCTTTTCGCAGCTTTTTGTACCGCGATTGGCCTCATCGCATGGTTTCTCGCGTTCACGTTTCGCATTTTTGGGGCGTGGTGTTGATTTACACGCTGGCATTTGACCCGTTATCTGGTGTCTATCGCATGGTACCGCCTTGTTGTGAATTCCACGTTGACACAGGGTTATTTTCCCGCGATGGGCTGCGATAATGAAAGTTGCGTTACGCTACTCTTGCGGTAGTTGTCACACGTTCTTGTGAATATACCCCCTAGTCTTTGAGGGCAGGTGTAATGTTGCTAAAGGAAATTGTGAAGAAAAAAACTGCATATATTTTCCATACTGGATAAGTGTCATTAAACTGAAAATTATCTTGTGATGCAGTGAAAAGTTACTTGTTAAATTCCAAGAAAAACGTTGTGATGGAAAAGGCAAATTTAAACTAGGAAATTTTGCAGACTTTCTAAAGTAGAAAAAATAAGGAACCTGTCCCTCCTTCATATACTGTATTTCACCACTAAATCTAGCATACATGTATAAAATGATGTGTATTCTTTAACTGTTAAGTATAGATAAAACTTCTGTCATAAGCTGTTTTAGGATCCCTGATAATTCCTTTATGGACCCCGTCTAATTCTGAGGCTTCATGCTTGCCATTTTCCTATTTTCTGGGGGTTTTTTTCTTCAGAAAGAGAATTCTGATTTGAAATGAGTTTGCAAGAGCACACGGTAATTGCTGTGACAGTTATTGGTAATCATTCATCTGTAAATACCAATAGATAACGTATTAGGATCATTCTTAATACTTCCTGTATGAATCTCATCTAACTTTGAGGCTTAATGCATGTAATTTTCCTTAATATATTTTTTTGCCTTTTTCACAGAAAAAGAAATCTGATTTGCAGTGACTTTGCAAGAGTTCTGAGTAATTGCTATGACAGTTATGGTAATTTTTCATCTGTACATACCGATGGGAAACTGATTAGAAGCATTTGAATTGACTCTAATTGCAGATTAAATGTTTTCTTCATATTCCAAAGACAACAATAGTATTTTTTGTTGCTAATATTTAAAAAACCCTTAAAGAGTAATTTTGATTCCTTTGTCAATTTTTCTTTCCTCACAGTACAATGTGTCTCTTTCTTGATTACCCTTTAATGGTGTCTATTACATTCACAATGAATTAGTGATGACTCCCTCTTTCAATCAATTTCAGCCTGTCTTTCGCCTATTTTCTTCATAGCGGGTTCAGTTAGAAATTCTTTGTTGATCTAAAGAGATTCAATAATTTTTATGTCATTTTTTTGTTCACCAGTAAACAGTAGTCTTGGCTGTTTTGTAAGATCATATTAACATAATTCATTTTCCTCCATAAGCTGTTGTATTGCCAATTTCTACATTTAAAGTTTCTTTTTTACACATATTCTTCTCTGGCCAAGTAATATTTTCGTCTTCCTTTGTATTACAGATGTAAAATTAGTCGGGTCACAGTACGGAGTCTGCTCTCCTAGCTGTTACAGAACACCTCTGGTCAGCAATGGATGAGGGCCAAACGTCGGCGCTGATCTTGTTAGATCTAAGCGCCGCGTTTGATACTGTGTCTCATGATATACTGCTAAGACGCCTCGCGGAGGTTGGAATTACGGGCCTGGCTCTGGAGTGGCTTGCTTCATTTCTCCATGAGAGGTCATTTACGGTAACTGCCCCCCGTTTGCCTCTGGTGAATATCCAGTGAAGCAAGGGGTGCCACAGGGCTCCTCCCTCAGTCCCCTGCTATTTAATATCTATGTTCAACCTTTAGCGGCAGTAGCCAGCAGCAGGGGACTGACCATGGTCTCCTACGCTGACGATACTCAGTTGGTGGTGTCACTCTCTAATAACACCGAGCGAGACGCCCTTAAGTTTCAGGGCGACCTTGCGGCAGTGGCCGAGTGGATGAACAGCAACTGCCTCCAACTGAATTCCAACAAGTCAGAGGTACTGCTAGTAGGAAAGGACCATGGTCGGTGGAGTGAGCGCTGGTGGCCAGCCAGCCTCGGTACCCCCCCTTCTCCAAAGCAGGCAGTAAAAAACGTAGGGGTTTGGCTGGACTCTTCTTTAAACTATCGAGTCCAAACAAAAAAGACGGCAGGGACCTGTTTCGGTCTCTTACGAGGGCTCAGACCCTTGCTGGGTTTTTTTGACGCATCTACACGTCAGGTCATTATTCAAACGACGGTTATGTCGAGACTTGATTATGCCTGTTCGCTCTATCTAGGGTCCAATAAAGCGGAGGTCTCGAGACTGCAAAGGGCACAGAATGCAGCAGCTAGAACACTCCTAGTTCTGCGTAAATCTTGCTCTGTGTCAAACGCCATTCGACGTCTCCACTGGTTACCCGTGGCCAGACGCATTGAATTTAAAACCCTATGTATCTCCTTCAAGATTTTAAAATTGGCCACGCCCCCTATTCTGGCTGATCTTTTGATGCCATATGCCCCTACTCGACTCCTCCGCTCACAGGGTCAGCATTTGGTGGTGGTTCCTCGGACACGCAGAGTTAGGGCTGGTGGCCGCTCTTTTCGTTTCAGAGCCGCCACTCTCTGGAATTCACTCCCTGGGCAGATTCGTGGCCTTGTTAATTACTTAGCATTCAGAAAGGCCATTAAGACCTATCTTTTCTCTGCATCTTAGTGCTTGCCGTTTCGTATGTTCCGTCAGTCTTTCCTGCATTAGCGCCGGGACGCCCCTTCGCTGGGGCAGCCGTTGCGCTCTACAAGACACGATAACATAACATAACATAACAAATGTCTGGCTGCATCTAGTATTCATTTGACATGTTCCATCAAAATTCAGTCTTTCATTTGTGATCATGGTCATTACAGCGAAAAGTAAGTAATTGTCCGCGCTGGGACACTCTTGAGTATCTGTGCGCGATATAAAATAAAATAACATAACATAACATAACATATTCAGTTATTGGGTCAAAAACCCATTCCATTTGACGAGTTTGATGTGGATACACAACCTACGTCATATATGACTTTATTAGAATTAAAAGAAAAACATGATGGGAAGGAAATCTTCGAACACTATGATTCTATCACATGCATAAATTTCGTAGGACCCCTTTGATTTGTGTCCTTGCTTCAATGAGGTGGTAGTTCTTGACATGCCACTTGCACACCAATTTAAGCTTGGGCAGAAGCAGTTCCTCTGTGCATGCTTAAGTTGCTCCACCAACCTGGAATGGCGACTGGCCATGAATATCCTTGAGTAAAAGTGCACATCTTTGTGGCCCCAATATACAGATGTCCTTGTATGGCTGGTAGAAACACCGCCTGATGGAGATACAATAGCCCTAGATTTGCCAGGGCACTGGGCTCCCAAGGCACAATGGTAATCACTCGGATCACCTCTCCCAGTGGTGTAAAGCCTCCCCAATAAAGGAGAATTCCCAACTATTTGCTTCGAGCATGTGCACAGTAATTCAGTCAGGTGAGCTTGTGCACTTCAGTGAAGGTGCTCCGGAGATTACCTATGTGACTTGGCCCTGGGGTGATGGGCGACGTTTATCCGTCCCGAAATAAGGGATTCCTAGAGGATTCTCCCTGATCATCTATGTAGACAAGGCAGGCTGTGGGGTGAGTTCACAATTCACATAGACTGCCTGAGTTCCTATGAGGGGGTAATAGGGATAACTACCATTTCTAAGAAAGCATTGTCAATAACTGAGGGTCCATCTCACCACATGATTCTTACTAAGAAGGGGAGTCACTAGTGATTTTAGAGGATGGTGTACTACCTTCAAATATACACTATATTGGCCATAATAGTTGCCTTGTAAATCGAGGTTTGGTGGCAGGTGGTGTACATTGGTGTAGGGAGGCCATATCAAAATCAGATTCCCAGTGTTCAGATCCTCTGTACTGCCCATGCATATGTCAATGTTGCATCCCTTTTGTTGACTCCATGTTGATAGCACAGTGATACAACTCAGCCCATATCTAAATGGTTCTAGTAATTTGGAAAACATACCAAGTAGCTGCTGGATTAAACCATTTTGACCGATTCCAACAAAAATATTTGTCATGTATAAAGCCTTACATGTGAAAGACGTGGATCAATCAGCAATCAAATTCTTGACTTAAATCATGGAAGGATTCATGTATATTTCTTTGAAGGGATATCACATTTGTGGAAGTGTGTGACACCTACTAGTGTTCCAAGGGAAGTGTTTGAGAAGTGATCTGCACACGTGAAGTGAACACAGATAGACCCCATAACTCTGAGCTTCCACGCTTGCACTTAAATGTACCAGGTGCTCTGGGAAAGTGCATTGAACATTTCTATTTTAAAAATAAATGGGTTAAAGGAACTATTTAATTTAAGAAACTGTTTTCTGTCAGTAGGAAAAACGTTATTTTTAGTGACATTTCTCAAATTCTCAAAATCTAAACATTAGGATAACCCATTACACCTCCAGGGCTAAATTTCAGTCTCTGAACTAGCAGGAGTTTGCACATGGATCACAATTGGAGATTTCTTGGGATGGATTCTGGCAGGTCAAAGCTGCCAAAATTTATCAACACAAAATGTGTGTAATTTTTTGTTTTAAATAAGTATTTTGCATGCTATGCCTCATTTCCAAGCTGAAAACTCAGAATAGGAGTTATTCACACCACTCAGTAAATGCCTTACTCTGGAGTTATGGTATTCATCACATGGGCTAAATACCCCACCTCATGTCCTCAGCTGGTAAAGATGACCTAAGTGCCTACTCAAGACACTTATTGTTAGAAAAAACAACAGTATAACAGTAAAGTTGTCAAAGATGTAAATATTCCATTGCACTTACCTCACAGTTTGACGATTCAATTAGTAAATATCCTACATACGTCTACACACATACATAGAGATTTACGGTTTACTCGCGGTCAGGGGCCAGAATGTCTACAACATTCATTGCTGTATCTGGATTCAGTGTGATACAGTGCAATATAGTAGTGACTATGTTACCATTTGTGTGCTGTGTGCACACAACTAACCATTCAAACAGACCACTTGCACAATGAGTGAACGTACGTCTCTACTTTTCTGTCTTACAAATATGTTTGATGATTGACATTCATGAAATAAAAGAGCATAAAATATTAGATTAGAATATTAGATCATCTGTAAAGGAGGCTGTATGGAGGCTCACTTTATGTCTATTACTTGATAAACTTGTTTGCCTGTTTGTTTATGTTTGTTTAACTATGTTTCATCATCAGAAGCTCGGGAGCCACCTGTGATATGGGGCGGTGCAGCGTATCCCAGGAATACTGGACAGCTGGAAAGCTCTCATCCAGGCCTCCCCCTTTCACCTGGATACTCTCCCACCAGAGGGGTTTTAAGGCATGGGAAAAGAGGGCCTTGGACCAGGGCTCCAGATCTTTCTGCCCCCCACCCCCAGATAGAGCCAGCCCTGCTCTGTAGAGAGTCTTCCCCTAATGACCTTGAATAATTCTTAAACAGATTGTTTTACATACTTCCCTTAATTTAATTTATTTTAATGTGGGGGATTTATGAGAATCTATTGCAGACATTATGCAGAGAAATGCTTATGTTTTCCAACACCATGTAACTTCCATAAAACATTCTATAGGATCAAAACAGGACTTCACATATGAGAAATTGGAGTGGTAACAAACAATATTTGCAATAATATTAGTAAGCTGTTGTTTAATTATAATATTGAAAACACACGTCACTATCCTTGAATATTAGATGTAAACACATTTAGAATTTGGACCAGTGTGCCTGGCCAAAGAGGGCATGAAAGAGTTGAAATTGGATCATAAATTCAAAACTGTTCTGAACAGGGACTTCGAAACTACGCATGGCCCAGGGCCCCCGAAATCCTTAAGATGTCCCTGTCTCCCACAGTGCATGGTGGGACATTGACTGCTTGATGAGCAGACAGTGCTGCTCATCAGGCATTCATTGTGCCACTAGGCATTTAGGCTTTACTACATAGCAGAAGATTGTGGAGTTTTAACGGAGGTGGGGATACACCTATTGATCACCGCCATCCTGAAAGTGTCAAGCCAGTAAATCCTGCTGAAGCAAAGGAAAATAAGAATTGTGACAAGCTACTGCCGTTTTACCCATGTACGTCAATTCACTGAAATGCCTGGGGTAGCGGAAGTGACATCCACCCTGTTAGATTTGGGGGTCTCTAGTTGGCAGAGGTAGGTACCTTTGACCAAATAGGGACCCTTGCGTCTAGTCAGGGTAAGGGGGTACACTCCTGAAATAACCCCTGCTCACCCCCTTGGTAGCTTGGCACGAGCAGACAGGCTTAGTTCAGAGGCAGTGTGTAAAGCATTTGTAAACACATACAGTAATCCAGTGACAACACTACAAATGGACACCACACAGGTTGTATTATAAAAATAAGTATCTTTTATATAGAATTTCCACAAGACCATAAACGACAAAAATAATCCACAATACGGTACTTTAAAGATGGTAGAATTAGCTTGAGTCTCTTAAAATGGAAATGCGACACTTTGCGTTCAATGTACCTGAGATGCGTAACGCGATACAACAAAAAGTGGTGCAGGGAAGGTGTTGCGTCGGTTCCTTACATGCTTCTGTGGCGATGCGACAAGCAGCGCCGTGATGCGACGAAGATCTGGTGCAAAGAAACAAAGTGGCGTCTTCTTGATGTTGCGACAACGAAGGGGTGATGCGTGCACGCCCGACGGCCGTGCGGCGATTTTGATGAGTCTTTGGAGCCGCGACAGGCCCTGCGACACGCTTCCCTGGCGATGCGACGGCGTCTGATGTGCGGTCGACGATCTTCTCCTGGGATGCGGGGCGCCTCGTGTTGCGATGTGTCGGCGTCTGATGCGAGGTCGATGCTCTGCCCCGGGGATGCGACGGCGTCTGATGCGACGGCGACACTTTTCTCCGGTGCTGCGAGGCGCTTCGAAGGATACGAGGGTGTCAGCGGCGCGCTTCTTCGGGGATGCGCCAGCGTCTGATGCGACGTCGACACTCTTCTCCGGCGATGCGAGAAGCAGCGGCCGCGGCGACACGCTTCTTCGCCCTGAGTCGCGCTTCCAGCTCCCAGTGACACGCAAGTGTGACAGAAGGTCCAAATTCCCCGCAAGGGAATACAGGGGAGCTGGTGGGTGAAGTCTGTTGTCCCTGAGACTTCAGCAGGAGGCAAGCTTTGAAATCAAGCCCTTGGAGATCCTTCACAAGTTGATGAAAGTACACACAAAGTTCCCTTCTCCTTTGTTTGGCATTTAGACAACCACTGCAGGCAGATCCCTCTAGCTTAGGGATAGTCTTCTACTCAGTTTCTTCTTGGTTCCGCTCCTCAGCAAAGGTTTCTTCTTGTTTCCCAAAAGTGATCTAATTTCCTAGGGGTCTGGGTCCCCTTTTTATACACCTTTTCTCTTTGTTCTCTGAAGGCAGAGAGGCCTTTGCCTAGTCCAAAACCAGTTCTGGTCAGTCCTGGAGCACTTTGTTTACAGGACTCCTTCTTTCCTTTCAGAAAGTGGGGCAGAGTGCTCAGCTGCCCAGCAGGAGGGGGAGCCAGCATTGTGGAAGGCAGGCACAGCCCTATTCAGACCCAGGTGCAACTCCTCCCTCCACTCTGGATGCAGATCTCTCTATTCAGCCCTGTGCTGACTCACCCTGTCTCCTGGAGCCACCCAGCCCCTGTCACTCACAAACCCAGACAAGGAATACACAACCTAGCAGAGGCAGGCTTGGATAGTTAGGCAAGAAAATACCTACTTTCTAAAAATGGTATTTTCAAACACAGAATGTTAAAAACAACTTCACTAAAAGATGTATTTTATCATTCTGAGTTCAGGCATACTAAATTCGTTTTTCTACCATGTTCCCTGGGTCAGTTAGGATTATAAGCTGTAATAATCAAACTGCCCATTCTGGCCTATGTGGAGCAGGTAGCCTTGCAATAGTGAAAAACGAAAATGGCTGTAATTCACTATTAGGACATGCCACACACACCAGGGCATGTCCTACCTTATACTTACAATGCACCCTGCCCTAGGGCCTTCTTTAGGGGTGACCAACATGCAGTAAAGGGAAGGTTTAGGGACTGGTAAGTGGGTGCACTCACCAAGTCGACATGGCAGCCCTAGGCTGCACACAGGCTCTGCAATGGCAGGTCTGAGACACAATTTACAAGCTGCTTCTGTGGGTGGCACAACCCGTGCTGCAAGCCCACCAGCAACATTGGATTTACCAGCCCTGCGCACACTCAGTGCACTGTACTAGGGACTGACAAGTAAACCAATCATCCAATCATGGAGTCACTAATACATAACACAATTTATCATAGGGAGCACTTGCACTGTGGCACTGAATAGCAGTGGCACAGTGCCCAAAGCATCTAAACCAGCAAAAACAGATCAATAACATTGGAGCCATCATAAAAAAATGGAAGGGAGACCCACGCCAAGGATGCCAGGTCTAACACACCCCCTTTGACTTCCACTTCCACTTTCACTCACACACACAAACTTACACATACACACAGATTCACACATGTACACTCTCTCACTAATAAACATACTCTCATCCGCAAGCACACACACATCAAACATTTAAAAGCATTTTTTACTTACTTCAGCTGCCATGCAAGGGCATATTCTAGCTTATTGTACTCCATTTTTATTACACTATTAGTAAATAATATATTTTATTTATTCACTATTAGTGTAATAAAAAAGTGACAGAAAGTGGAGCTCCAGCTGCCCCTGTGTTCCTGGCACTGAATTTGCCACCTCTGAAGCAAGGGGTCGCAAAGGCAGGGCTAGGGGTAACAAAGGGCATGCCAGGGGTCGCAGCTGCAACCCCTGATGACCTCTAATGAACCACAAAAGCCAGTTACTGCAGTGAACTCACTGAATTGTCAAGTACCTTCAATTCAAGCGTTGACTTTGCAGTATGAATTAGAGGTGGGCGAGCTACTAAAACCTCAAAACAGACACCTTAGTCTGGCTCAGTTCAAGGCTTTCTTGGACCATGGACCCAAAACAAGAGTTGCTTTCTTGTGGCTTCTTCCTGCCTCCCACATTCTAACCTCCTGCACCAAAGATCAACAGGATGTAAAACAGGAGAAAGAGATACATACCTATCTATAGGCTGAATTGTACAATGTGAAACCAGAAACCCTTGGATTAATCCCAGCATCCTTACTTAAACAAATTGCATGATCCAAGGCAAATATTTTATTTTACTGAGGCCTCCTATTTCTTCACTGTTGCACATGACAGCTTGCGTGATCCACGGTAAATATTTTATTTCACTGAGGCCTTCTGTTTCTTCACTGTTGCACATGACAGCACCTTCAAAATCATGATTTCAGGACATGCCCTGTACAAACCCACCTTCAGTTTGATTTAATAGACTGTAATGTTGCTCCGACTATAGGGAGAATATATGCCACATACAGGCCACACATGGCAACCTACTTGACTCTTAGTTCACTCATAGCAATCTCAAGGCAGGAAGAATTCTAAGTTCATGTTTAAAACTATCAATTTTAACAAATTCTTCTCAGACCAGCGATATAATCTAACATACTAAGGTAAAACCCTTCCCCATATGTTTAAAAAAAACACTTTTTTGACTTTTTAAGAGACTTTCTCATATTTGTACATGATGGGGCATATTCTCAAGGACTTATCGCCGATTTACCGGCACTTTAGAGCCGCAAAAGTGGCAATAGTTTTATCGCCCTATTCTCAAGCTGGTGCAAACTGCCAATATCGCCAGTTTTCCAGCGATAGCTGGCGCAAAAAACATCGCCACGGATGAGAGTGACAACTGACACTAATGACATGCAGAGTAGGCATTCCCGTGCAAAAACACACGAAAACACCACTTCGCGATATTCCCAACGACCATCCAGATCTGCGATGCGACCCAAAAACAGGCGATAAGGCGCGTTAGCAGCAGGGATCTAACACCTGCCTTTTACTGGTGTAAGTTCAAGAAAGAACAGGGGAACCCTACTCACTAAGGAACCAGGGTAATAGTTATATAGGAAAAACAATGGTTCCTGTGGAATAATATACTATGAGGTTATGATACATAAGCACAATCGCGATATAGAGGGTTAGATAATGGCAGAGCGCGGAGGAACCACTAACACACCGATTCCAGTGTAGTATATATTATGGATTTTTTAAACAATAAAGTTAGGAGTAAACATTATACATCAAAACAACATTTGTGCATAGTGTCCCAAGTGACAAAGGGAACCTAAACCTAAGTGACAACATGAATTTTAAATACAAGGTTTCCACAGTTTGTACAAGTCGACCATTATCAAAATGATTCCATGTGAACAGCAGCTATATACAATGATATGTGCTGGGGAAATGGTTTGCTTCTTCTGTTTGTCGACGGCGTTTCGACCCTCAAAACAATGTGGGGTCTCTTCAGGACTATTGATGAAGGGACATCTGAATATATGGTTGCGCAGCCTTGTGAAAATGATGTGCCACACGTGAAGAAAAGAGGAAAAGGTTTACTCACATGAGGACCCGTCCGGGTACTCAATGTGAGGACAGGCTGTCAATCCAATGGGGTATGTAGGTGGGCCAGAGGGGCTCAACTAGTTTTACACCACAGCCGTAGCGTTGTAGAATCCCTTTGTGGATTAACAGTGACAATGCACTGAGAGTATTTCTCGGTAGAAGAATGGAAAAGCGGGACAGCGCTCCGCGTGTAGATTCAGAAAAAGCCGCGTCAGTCAGCTTGATCGGGTACAATGACTGGTGTAAAGCAGGACGACAACCTGCAGCATGAAAGGGAGCCCAGCCCAGAGCCACATCTGAAGACCAACACATGTCATAGAGCTACTGACCATGCAGCTCGGAGACCCAAGAGGGCCACAACACCCACCGCCACCACCCCCAGGCCCCCCCCCAACCCCCCCGGACTACCACCGAGGCAGCGCAGAACAAGACAGCTGCCCTTCCAAAAATGGCATGGCCCCTCAGCCACACAAATGCAGAATGTGGGGAGAGGTGGGAACCAAGTATGTGCGAAGGAGGCATGTGACCCATCAATAAGAATGTACACAATGCCAAGTGTGGCGGTGATGTGCTGGACTGACTTCAGTATGCAGAGCACAGACATGTCCATGTGGACATATACTGCTGGTGTGTGTAGTGTTGTGGACAGTGGACGCAACCATGTCACCTCAGGCAGTGGGGAAGACCTCGGTCATGTAGCTGTGTCGTCCCCCTGTGAGCGTAAGCGGAGTGGGCTTGTCCGGCATACGCCAGTCCAGCGTAGGAGTGTGAATAAATAGGCCGGGGCACTGGGTGTGGTTCACTTCCCGGATGGCCAACGCGTCTGCCAGGGCGGCACCACTCACCCTGCCACGAGTCCGCCGCCATGACGCCAGCCTCCTCAGCCGATCGCTGGCTTCCGCGACACAGGCCCCCAGTGCACCCAGCGGCACAGCACCGCGGAGTCATGTGTGTGCTGACTACTGCCTTCGGCCTAAACCACGGTCAGCAGGTACCCCAATTCAAATTCAGACTTGATTTAATTATGGCGGAGTCCAGTAGGCAACAGACATTGCTTCCAGTGCGGCCCGCCCGGACAACGCATCATCACAGGCTGCGCACCCGCTGAGCACTCCAGGTGCCACTAACTCTGTGCAGCTCAAGTCAACGCCACGTGGCTGTGTGCCCTTGCTGACCGCTGCCTCCGGCCTACAGTGCGGTCAGCAGGGCTCACAAATCAAATCCAATCCTGACCTGCAAGGACACGACATCATCGCTGGCTGCACACCCTCCACCACCGCCAGGAGCACCTCCAACCAACAACTGCCAGAGTCGGAGGAGTCTCACAGCCAGCCTATCAAAGTTGCTCACACCTGTCTTGGATGCCATCATCAGCTTGATACCCTGCTCAGCTCTTCAGGTGCCACTAACTCAGTGCACCACAACTCATGGACCCTTCATGATTGAGTTTTGTGCTGTGGACAGCGGACGCAACAATGTCACCTCAGGCAGTGGGGAAGACCTGGGACGATGATGATGAAGATGTGGCAGGTGTACCACACCCAACTGCAGCTGCAGCAGGAATATCCCGAAGGGACCAACTCATTAACAATTTCTTCACATGAGCACGCTCAGCTGTGGTGCCCCTACCTCAGTGCAGCTCAAGTAAGTCATTGCCACGTGGCGGTAGGCCCGTGCCGGCTGCCGTGCATCCGGTGCCACTAACTCAGTGCACCACAAGTCATGGACCCTTTATGATTGAATCTGTGTGTGTGATCCGATGATCACTGTTCTAGTTGTTGCCAGCACCAACCACTCCCTGGGGGCTGGCTTACACTCACCCCACTCCCATCCAGCACAGGCGTCACTGGACATGTGACCCCGGTAATAAAAAGGGGCCGGGTGCACGTGCCCTTAGCCAGTTCCACTATCTATCTAAGTGTGTCCGTGTGGTCATTATGTATGCATGATGGCCCCAGCCCCTACCACATTACATTGTGCTGTGGACAGCGGATGCAACCATGTCACCTCAGGCAGTGAGTAAGACCTTGGACAGGTAGCTTTGTCGTCGTCCCCTGTAAGCGTAAGCGGAGTGGGCTGGGCCGGCGTATGCCAAGCCAGCGTAGGGGTGTGAAGGATTTGCCCGGGGCTCTGGGCGTGGTTCAGTTCTGGCCTGGACAAGGAAGTAACTAATGAGTGTGTCACTGTTGTAGTGTCAGCACCACCCAGCCCGCAATCGACAATGTTGCAATGTAGCATGCACCCGGAGGGCGGGCTCGCACGAACGGAGAAATGAAGGAGTGCAAGACCGCTCGGGGTCTTGGCTCATACATGCCAAGTATTGTGTGTATCTGTATTGCCGCAGCATGAGCCAAATGCCTAGCCTTAATTGCAGCGCGAGTTCAGCCAGGCATGAACTCTACATCTGTGTCCGCCCAATCCTTCCCACAGGCCTACACTCACGTGGCCGCCCACCTTCAACGGCCAACATCACAGTGTCGTTGTCAGACTTGTGGACATGCGCAGACAGGCATGACAATGGTGTGCCGTAGGAATGCAAGTGATGCAACCGCGCAGCGCACACAAGTAAATAGGCTCGGGGGGAGGGAGGAGCAGCTGTGAGGCAACGTAACACACAGTGATGCCGCTCATTTGCCACATGCAAGACATGTCAAACATGAATCCCAAAGTCGCACACATCCCACCCCACCCCCAACAAGCCACTTCACATTTCCTGAATGCAAGCAGATGAGAAACTAACATTAGGGATGAAAGCTCCTTTGTCTGAACTATCAGGCAGAAGCACATCTGCACCTCCGACCTCGGAATTGCATGTGCCCGGCACCCCCTGACAGATACTATAGCAGCTGATGATGACTCCCACACTACGCACAGCCCGACGAAAGACCAACGTATACACACCCCACACACAGAAGTCCTTGCTCGAAGTTATCTTGCATGGAATGGCCTTCACACTTACTCCCACACCATCCCAGGCGTACAACCGTTGCACACTAAAACAACTCATTGATCCGAGTTGTGGCATTTCATCCACAGAACTGGCGCAGGTCAGAACAGTGCCGCTTCAACCAGAGCCACTAACGCAATGGCAGAACAACCCGGACACATGCAGAACCCCTGTCAGGTGGAACTGTACCATGCACGTATGCTGCGTTTACTGGGGGCACTGCCATTGGCAGTGCTGCGGATCAGTTACCGGCTAAGCTTCCGCCGTGCCAACATCACCTGCGTTCAGCCTGTGTTGCATTGTCGATCGTGCATATTCGAGTGGTCCATGGATGTCTGCCTATGCAACAGGTCAGTAGCTGAACTGGATTTTGACATGTGTGTGTGCCCCCTGTTGGCCCACGACCAGGAATGTCACTGTGATACCCGTTTATGGGATGCCTTGATACTTGGCATACATGCTGGCAGCTGGAGCTGGGAGATTGCACAACTCCTCGTGTGCAGTGACCACATTGAACCGCTCCCCTATTGGGCTGTAGTGCTAATTGGTGAAAGGGGGCGGACGCAGCACATCTGTCCGGACCTGCTAATGGATTGCCTCGCCGTTCTGTTTGATGAAGTCGACAACGAGCTCATGTTGGAAATGATAGCCTACGGAGCTGCAATCGCTTTCATGGACGAGTAACTACGTACCTGCAGCCACAACAGATTGGAACCCATTGCACATGTCCCAACACCTTGTTGCATCTTGGAGATCTGGTCACATGTCCCACGACAACAGTGGACATGGCTGCATTCGCCTGGACTCCAAATACATGAGCGGACAACAACGCGGGTTAACACACACCTGTGAAAGGTGAGGCACTCCCCCGGAGTGAACAGCGGCGCTTGGCAATGTTCCTCATCCTGACATACTGCTGCATTGGTCTGCATGTTGTGGCACTTATCTTGCCCATACTGACACGCATATGCTAATAAAGTCTACGCACCTTCACTTGGATTCAACTGTGATGAGTGTTGATTTGAATGACAATGTGTGTCTCACTGCCTATCTGGGTCACGGCCATACATGCGCATTGATAGCATTACCCAGGGAGTACCTTTATGTGGAATCACAGTCCCTACATTCATCCATACTTTCATACTTGATTGCTCATAGCCATGACACATCTGTGTGAATTAGAATGTTTTATTCGCATTCAGTGGAGTGTTGAAGCTGGAGCAGTACAGGGCCATGTAAAACCCACTTTACATTGTTGACCCGTGGAGGGCCAGCCAGAGTCCTTTAGGGATTGACAAGTTCATCGGAAGAGGAAGACTTCAGTCCCCAGTGTGATTGCTGTGTCATTGGTAACCAAACCAAATATGGCAGTCCCTGTGGAGGTCCAAGGTGAGTGTCGCCGAGTGTATCGGGGGACAGTGGAATGTGTTATTCCAGGGCATGATGCAGGGGGCAGAACCAAGCTGAAACAGGCCATATGGCGGAGATGAATGCTACCACTTCATTCTTACCACAAAGCCAGATTCATCATCATCTTCGTCTTCTGATGTGTCAGGTGCCTTACATGTGGGTGGTGGTGTTTTGTCTGCATCACTGTGTGGCACTGACACTTCAGGGGGCGGAGATGTGGATGGAGTAGTAGCAGCAGCATTCATCCGCGCCAGATCTTGTGGCGGCAATGCCATGACGAGGATCTGCAGGGCATGGAAGATCACAGCTACATCTCGCTGGTGTGCAGCCGTGGCAAACATTCTTTCTCCGTGCATCCGCTCCATGTTCAATTTGATCCTCCGCATGTGTCCCAACTCCCAGCTGACATCGCTGGAGCCACTCTGACTAGACAATTGTTCTTGGCTCAGAGTCCTGACTCCGGCAATGTCAGCCATGAATTGTTGGAGAGCATGGAGCGGACAGTGGGTGTCCGTTAGGGACTGTAAGTGGTCCCTGATGGGACGTAGACACCCACGTATGGCATTTAGTTTGGCTGCCATGAGGTCGAACCCCACCCGCAGCTGATCAGCCATCTTCTCCTGGCACCTTAACACACGGCGTTTGAATGCCATGTGTTGGTCGTGGGGGTCCTGGGAGACAGCCGTGGTGGTGGGTGCTTCCTGCTGTGTGGTCTGTGCAGGGGGTGGGGTCTCCTCGATGCAGCTGGGCTGTACTGCTCCTGGAGGTGGGGTGCCGAAGCTGTCCATGGGCTGTTGGAGGGCATCGGTGTCGATGTTGGGGAGGTCCTCTTCATCATCAGTGCTGAGTTATTGGGTCTGCTCTGCAGGAGGTGTTGATTCTCCCTCTGCAATGTGAAGGGGAGATGCAGATTGACTTTGTGTTCACATGTATGTTGACGCATTGGACAAGTTTACTTACAGACTGCATGACAATGTACATTGTGACTGTTTGTAAGGAGATGCCTATGTGATGCGGGACAGTTGACATTCCTACACCATCAGGGATGTGAGGTTGTACTTGTACATTGTCATCTCACAGTTTCCTGCTATACCAAATGAGAATGGCCATTTTCTACACACAAGCGGCGGCTATTGTGTCCTCTGTTCTGTTGTGAAAGTGTTGCAGTTTGTACCACATTGTTGTCAATGTTGAGGTGCTCTGATTCTTATGTGTGTGTGCAGCATTGTGGGTGTGTTGCCCCTTCAGCTCTGATTTGGCTGGCCCTTATCCCTTTCAGGCGGTGTGCCTTTGACTTCTGTGCTTATATAGTGCTGAGATGTTGCAGACTTGGGTAAATTGGGCTCTTGGTCGGAGTTGTGACTCTTGGGCATGGTTTGTCCGCAGATGTGCTATACTTAATTGTGCATGTGTGCCATTGTGCCCATCTCCCCCCGTCCCCCCAGTCCCTGGTCGTTACTCACCCTGTTGCTGTTGGGTCAGGTCATGTTGTGCAGTGTCCGGTCCCCCAACTCCTGCCACCGTCTCCCCAATAATGACTCAAGTCACCATTTCCTCCATCTCATCCAGCTCCTGGTGTGTCGCTGGACTCCCACCTCCAGTCTGCATTGCTGCTTTCAGGTTGGCTGCGAGTTTCAGCTTGGTTTTGCGCTTCACATCAGTCCAGCGCTTCTTGCAGTCGTCCACTTCCCTTCTCTTCACTCCGACTGCATTCACCTTGGCCAAGATGGACTGCCATATTGTATTTTTAGTTGCCAATGACACAGTGGAGGTGATGAACAGTTGGTGGTGGTGTTCTATCACCTCCGTAATGAGGATCTGGTTTTCCTGCGTACTGTAAGGCGGGTTCCTCTTCTTCTTCTCCTTGCCCTTCCCTGAACCCGAGGTCCCAGGCTGGTCCCCCGTGGGGCTTGTGGGGTTCTGGTTGTCCTCTGTACTCGCTCCGGCTACCTCCATGGTGCTTCACAGTTGTTTGTGTTTTGTTTGTGTTTTTTGTTGCCGCTTTTATAGTGGTTTTTCCCGCCTGACTTGTGGGACTTGCAGGCCTGGCGCTGCTTATCGCTATATTTTTTTTCGCAGTTGGGCCCATCGCAACTTTTTTCACGTTAGGCTTTAGATTTTTATCACCGTCCCGGTGATTTTATCGCGGACATTTAACGCGTTATCGGGACACTATCGCATCTTACCGCCGTGTTGAGAATGGGACGTTAACACGGAGTTATTTTCCCACGAAGGACGGCGATATGAGAAATTGCGTTAACCTATTTTGGCGATGATTATCGCACGTTTTTGAGAATATCCCCCGATGTTTGTTGCATGGTTTACGCAGCAAACACTTTCTTGGCTCAGCTCAAGCACAGCTCTTAGAGCCAAGCCAAGGCTCTTCCTGTTAATATGGTGTCTCGCCCACCTTTAGTATGAATGTAGCATTTGCTGTGCCCTAGGTCAACATTATTTTCAGGGATTGTGCTTTTCTGCCCAGCTGAGGTGAACACAATGGATCATTTCGGCTCCCTGTAAGTGTATGTGATTTAAAAAAAGAAGGTTCACCTTTGCCCTCAATATTTGATAGCACAAGAGGGCCTGGGACAGGTGACACCAGAACATGTTCCCTGTTCCCCAATAACATGAGAAGACCCATACCAACATAAACAAGCATTTGCAATGCAATAGGTCTCGCATTACTGATTACGCCAATAGCTCATACTTTTCAGTAATGCGAGACCTGGTGCATTGAAATGCTTGCTTAGTGAGCCAGGAACTAGCATTGTATGTCTCAGTGCAGTACCGCAAGCTGCTCCTAGAGGTCCCTAGTGAGCAAGGCACCAGCATTGTATGTCTCGGTGCAGTACCGCAAGCTGCTCCTAGAGGTCCCTAGTGAGCAAGGTACCAGCACTGCAGACCTCTTTTGGTCACATATGGTACTGCGCCCTGCAGAAGATATGGTAAATACACCCTACCCATAATACAATGCATGCAAAACAGTACTACGAATACATTCAAATAGCTATGTCCATATATACAATTAGTAGCTTTGAAATGTGACAAAAGATTTATTACATTAATTTTGGATTAGGTTGTACTCTGTGTGGAGCTGATGAAGGAAAATTTATAGATGGTCTCATATAAATGTGAGATGTTCTAGGGAGTGAAGTAACCACCGCCAGCCTAGCTTAGGACCAAGTGTGTGCCTTGCCTGAAGCCTTAGAAGAAAATAGTGCCTTGAGGCTGTAATTAAAACCTAGGGAGTAACAAAATGTGTAACAAAGAGTGTCCTCATGGGAGGGTACAAGATGTGACAAGACGGTACTAAGGAGGGACTACTAAGCCTATTGACCAATGAAAAGCCACCATTTACAAAGGACAGCGACATCAGCCAATTAAAAAGATGGGTGGAAAGTGGGTGGCGCTTTATGCACATATCCTGAATACAGCATGTCTCGAAGAGACCGCGCAAGTGCTGCCTAGCCAAGACCTAAAAACTGGGAAATTCTCTGAAATAAATTAAAAGGATTTAGGGTTAGCAGGGTGTAATATTCGTTACAATACAAAGCCTGGAAAGGTAGGAAATTTCACAAATTATGGTAATTTAAGTATGCATGTAAGTACATACATATGTGTGTATGCTGTATTTGTATACCGCAAACCTAGTCAAAAAGCACTGGGAGGGGATGGTAATACATTCACCGTAGCTCCTACCGCTAGGCTTCAATCTTATCTCTTACCCCAACATGAAACCTCACTCCATACATAAACTTCAACAGTACATATTGTACACTATAATGAAAAGATACTCATCCACATTTATATTCAGTCTCTCATTCAGATAGTATTTCCACCGTCCACAGCTTTGGTAATTAGATAATACTTTAACATTAGCTATCATACACACCGTTTTTGCTATATCTTAACTCCCATCCCAGTAGCCATATCTTATTTGCGATACTCTACCTTATGCATTGTGATATTCTGTGTATGGAAACATGTTTGATGTTGGGAACATGAACGCACATCTTCATATATATCTAAATAGCTCTCTCAATATGTGGATCGATAGAAAGATAGATAGATAGATAGATAGATAGATAGATGGGAGGGTGGATAGATGAATGAATGGATGGATGATCCGCCGTTCTCTGGGCCCCCTGAGCCCCCTGACACTAGTCTCTTCCATTCTGATGTGTATAAATTGTGAAATTGTCACTATTTTTCATTCATCACCTGTGCCGTTTCCTGTTTCGGGCGCTGAGAGTTCAGTCCCTGAATGTGTGCAAGCTGTCGGTGACTGTATTTGGCCTTTCCAACATTATTCAATCTTCCGGCTGCATCTTTATATGTTTTCAGAGCTCCGGTGCACTTTGCAATGAAAAAATGATTATATGTCAGTCTGTTGCTGGAGAAATTGAAGTAAATGATTCCAGTGAATGTGTAATAGGTTCGACCCTCCGCTGTTTATTATTTTGCAATGTGCTTTATGGTCCAGGGTCAATAAAAAAGGAGATGAAAAGAAAATGGAGCTTGTAGTGTGGGTGACGGATGGGGGCCGTGGACTGGGCCAGGAGGAGTGAATGTGTGCGACAGAAATGAGAATATCCCCTTAGCAATATTTGAAATGTGAAATATGTGACATATGTAGCACATGTCAAATATATGACATTTTAAGAAACAGGGCTAAGTGGAAGAAAAATCACTGGCAGGAAAATATATTTCTGTGATGTACACGTGGAGATATGTACATAAATGATGACCAGAATATATGCTGATGTAGATGATCCCAAATATTACTCTGTGGTTAAGGGAAGTTTTAAGATGCTCAAAACTATGGGAAGGGTGGCCACAGTATTGCCCCTCAAGTTCAGGGATGGTCCAAATGTAATACAAACGTCCTTGTGAGCACTCAAAACATTGCATGTAGAGTTTGTTCAGATCTCTTCCATTTTCTGGTTCTTTATTCTCCTCTTCAACAAAAACTAACCAGCGTGTGTTTCATCTGGCACCATCGCCTGGGCTTCGTCCGGGCTAGAAAACATATATAAATCCACTGCTATAAACTGTGGGGCATATTTACAAGGGAAGTGGCGGAGTGAGGTGCCTCACTCCGCCACTTCAGAAACGCAGGGCTGCACCATATTTCCAAGAATATGGTGCAGCCCTGCGTTTCCCCCCTGCGCTGGCGCTACACTTAGCAGCCTAGCGCCAGAGTTGGATTAGGATCAAAAATCGGCCCGGGCACAACAAAAAAAAGTGGCACACATTTCCGTATTGCCTTTTCGCAAAACACTGCTTCAGAGAAGTTTTATGAAAAGAAAGGGGGTGGGGGGCATGTTTTATTAACTTCACTTAGATTAAAAAAAATGCATAGATTAGTTCACACTGCTGAGCCACACATGAATGCAAGTGAGACCACTTCTGATCAGGCCCCCTGCCCCCGCTCAATCAGCATACATTAATGGGCCGGCCCAGCGAGAGAAAGGGAGTGATACCTCCGCCCATCTGCCTCTAGAAAGACCACTTAGGCACCCACTGGGCTGCTGGCGGCATCCTAACAGCACAGACAGCCCCCAGGCTGCTCAAAACAGTAGCCCACAGCTAGAACTCGGCTACCGGCCCTTCGGCCATTTCCCGAGTGCCAGCGTTACCAATCCGACCTTGCCTAGCGTCGGCGCAGGCACCCTTGCACCATAGTGCAAGGGTGTCTGCGTGCAGGGGAAGATTGTTTATGTGCAGGAAGGTCCACCTTCCTGCACATAAACAATCTTTAAATGCCGTTTTGTAACTTCTATGTGTGCTGCTCAATGCAGCACACACAGAAGTTGCAAAACGCATTTCAAAAAAATGATTGTTTATATGCAGGGAGGGAGACCTTCCTGTACATAAACAATCATTGGCATTTTGCTGTTTTCATGTGTGCTGTACAACGCACCACACATGAAAACAGCAAAAACGAGTGTAAGACCATGTTTTCCCTGGTCTTAATTCTGGCGCTTCCCCATATTTACGCCTCCCTTGTAAATAGGGGCAGCGTCAAAATCAATAGGTGTTGCGGTGGAACGCCCACCGCAACACCCATTGCCCTCCCCTTGCACTCTAAGTACAGCGTGAAAGGGGGCCTTATTTACAAAGCAGCGTTAAGCCACGTTAAGTGGCTTAATGCCGCCTTGTAAATATGGCGAAGCCCGTATCGTCACAGGAACGTTGTAAAAAGTGATGTTCCCGTGGCTATAGGGGCTTGTAAATATGCCCCTTAATGTCTCCAAATCCCTCAATCACTATCACCGAACACTATCATCGAACACATAGTCAACCAGACCTGTGATTCATGCTAAGAGTTTAAAATATCCCTATTTCTCACCAGTGTAGCTCTTCGGCGTTACCCAAAGTCAAGAGAAAATACCCATGCACATTCACTTATGCAAAGCATCCTCATTGGAGCAGCTTATTACAATGTTCAGAGTCCACTTGTTTCCTAGACTCCTGCAAAGTGTCTAATTAGGAATTCAAGGAAAAGACAGAAACTCACTAGATGAGGGTTGATCCATATGAAAATCATAAGCCCATCACAATGTACAATCAACATCTGAGTAACTTAGTGAAGTGTGCCATTAGGAGTGAGTACTTGATTTTAATATAAAAGTGATTGGTGATTATCCACAAGAAGTAAAAGAGTACATTATTAAAAATAAGATTCCCACACCTGAAGTCCGTTCTCTGTTGATGAACGTTAGTTTCCCAATATTATCACATTTGTAAATAAATGGAAACACTACAAGAAAACTGCACACCAAATGAAAGTTACTATAGGCATTTGATTAAAACCGTAAAGCATCATGTTGGTAGTGTCAGTGTAACCTCATCTCACTATACAAACAGTGGTACCACACCTTAGAAGCCATAAAAGTAATTATCACGTGACTAGACCAACTACCTGCGAGGCCATGAAAATTACAAGGAAAAAGTGAGGAAAGGGCCCGGCGCCTTCTGTCAAAAGTAAATGGCAATTATCACAGGCTAACTGTACCTGCAAGCTAGTGCTCTCTCGTGCACAAGTCATCAGCCCTTGTAGTATTTCAAGGTCTGATGTCTTGTGGTCCAGGGAGCTCCACCATGCTGGTAGGGTTAGCTTGTGAACATTGCCATCTTGCGGGTAAATTGGTCTAGTCACGTGATAATGACTTTTATGGCTTCGAAGGTGTGATATCACTTTAAGTTTAGTGAGATGAGGTTACACTGGCACTACCAACATGATGCTTTAGGGTGAGGTGGGTGGAAGATTGAGGCATCAGCTGGAATCAGAAGAAGGACGGCTTGGTATTCGCCAACCCTGATGTTCAGCAGCACTGGCAGAAGGCTCCAAAGAAAAACTTTGGTCCCCTATATTCATGTTTTTTTTTAATCAAGCACTGGCTGCTGCAACCTCACTCTGGATTCCCACCTCTGAAGTCAATTCTCTATTGATGAACATAAATTTCTGTATATCATTGCACTCGTAAGTCTATATATTTTACGTTCATCAATAGAGAATTGACCTTTTCTTTGCTCCAGCTTTCTGTACTTCCAGTCTTTCTCTCAGTGTTTCAGGTTCTTTTTCATCCCTGCTTCTGCCTTTGTCTCTGCTTTGCTGTCTTTCTCTTCCTCTTTCTTTCTCTATTTTCTGCCTTTGTCTTCCTCTGGGTCAAAGTCTGAGGATGAAAAATATATCCTCATCGCTAGAAAAAGTGCCGGTGCCCACCACCTTCAACCACTGGCACAAATCAATCACTGATCACCGCGCCTAAGCATGTAATGGAGGGAAGACAAATGGGCCATAGAACATACAAGCTGTATTTTAATTTAAATCCGTGTCTTGAAGAGTAGAGAAATGCACTCATCATGTTGCTGAGGTTGTATAGTTGTGCTTAGGCAAAGAGTGTAATAGAGTGAGACACAGCTGCCTGCAGTAGGATTTGGCTATTATTCTAGGCAGGGCAAAGGCTGCAGGTCTTGGTTGATTTTTGGTGGAAGAGGACAGTGCTTAATATGAGCCGGTGGCTTCCGGTGGCTCTGCACCGGCACTTATTAGTCAACACCGGCACATATGACTGTCTGCCACATTGTGGCGCTGTCTGTCTAATTTAGAGATGCATTACGTTAGAAGGGTAAACCCACAGATACTGGGATCTGGGTAACAGGCAGTACAGTAGGACGTGAACCCAGTATACAATAAAATAACCAAAAGAAAGATTACATAAACATATATTGACAATATCGTATAAAGAATCAAAATACCAAAATGAAATGAACCAGTGTTATTTAATCACACTGGTTCATTTCATTTTGGTATTTTGATTCTTTATACGATATTGTCAATATATGTTTATGTAATCTTTCTTTTGGTTATTTTATTGTATACTGGGTTCACCTCCTACTGTACTGCTAATTTAGAGATGAACACAACAACAAGTTGTTTATTACTTCAGTATACATTAAAAATGACTAATAGCCATTCTTATAGCTTTGAGAGCCTGGAATAGTCACGCTTGTAGGAGTGTGAGGGTTAGTAGTTGTGTTGGTACTGTAATTGGCAGTGCTGGCACAGGCAATGGGTGGTACAAACTGCAGTGGCCTCTGGACTAGGGCTCTAGCACTTATTGTTTTACAAAATAAGCACTGGCAGAGGAGCAACAGGCCGGGCTGCACTCAGGGCCATCTTAACAGCATTAGAGGCCCCTGGGGCAAAGCAGTGCACTTGGCCCTGCCTACAGAACCACTCCAAGGAATAAAAATGTTTAACGGAAAATGAGTGTCAAATTCTGATCTGCATGGGGCCCCTATGCTCGTGGGACCCCCGGGCAACTGCCCAGCACACCCATGCGGTAAGACGGCACCGGATGCACTGGAATGCAGGCAGCCGTGGAAGATGCTCTCTGCAGCCCGTCCAGAAGCGTCCTGTGGATAGACGGCTTGTCCTTCCCTGTGGGAGCTCTTAAATAATTGAATCTATATTGAGCGCCGGAAAACTCACACACAGGAGGGAAGAAGCACTCCTGGGTTTTACAAGCTCTTTAACTGGAGCGTTTGAAAATGAAATGTGTCATAAAAGAGCTGCTACAATATTGGAGGACTGTGTAGGTGGTCATGGAGTGCTTTAGTCCAGATCTTCCTGCATGTTGTTCAAAAGGGAACGTAAAAAACAAGCACAGGCTTAATAATTAAAAGTCATTTTGTATTCCGGTGGGCGCGGAAAATGAGTGAGTGGTCAGAATTAAAAGGAATAACGTTCTTACTTCCAGGCTTGGCATTGGCTACTGCTCTAGTGGCAAAATGCAAATATATGTAGTCCGCCCACCCCTCTTAAAGGCGGTGTCCCCTTCCTCTTAGAATGTCTCTAAGGCTGTTTACCTCACAAACGACAAAAGCTTTGTACCGCATGCCCCCGCCTCTTCAGGGGTGGGCAGGGGTAGGAGACCACCGCATTAAAGTGCTCTTGGTTAAGGTTCAGAGGCCATGGTCCTGTTGCTGTGTGGTTCTTGGCACCTTCAAGCTATTGGAGTGTTCCTATAGAAATACCTGCATTCTTCCCTAAAAGTGGAGTTTCCTGAAAGAAAATTTGGAGGTTGTCATATCGCTGGCATACCTCACTTTTCCACAGCGTTTCTCAATTTTCACCTGGTGGTGTCTACCCAAGCAAGAGTTCTACAATAAGACCAGGGAGAGATACATACACAGTACTCCTCCTTTCATTAATTTTAGGAGTGACCTTATTGGTGAGCGATAGGTCATTGCCCCTCCCCCATCCAATTGTTAACCTTCACTTCTTTGTGAAGATATCTGTTTATATCACGGGTGTGAGTCTGTTTCTGCTACAAATTGCAATGGACATATCATTCCTATTATACTTACACACAGTGCTTAATTTGAGCCAGTGGTTTCCGGTACTCGGCACCCGCACTTAATTGTCACACTGGAGCTTGACAGTCTGCCACAATGTGGCAGTGCGTGGCTAATTTAGAGATTACCACAACAACAGTTAATTATTAATTCAATATACATTAAAAATGACTATTACATTCCGCCCAAGCCATTCTTATAGCTTTGGGGGCCTATAATAGTCAAAACTGACACACTTGTAAGAATGTAATGGTTAGTAGTTGTGTTGTTACTATCATTGGCAACATAGCAGGGGCAATGTGTGGTGCAAGCTGCAGTGACCTCATGAGAGCCTGGCACTTATTTTTTTTACAAATGAAGGACTCCTTACAAAACCATAGCACAGAATAAGCATAGTAAAAGCGCAAGCCCAAGACTGAAGGAGAGGACCTCCGCTGAGGTTGTTCCTCCCTACTAGAACTTCCCTACCCACTAGCTGCATTTAATCTCATTGCTTCCCATTTTCAAGCCTTATCTTAAAGGACACCTCCTGCTACAAGAGATGACAGCCAACCACATTTTACCCATTCCAAAATGGGTGCATTCTGGCCATTTATTTCAATGCATTTGCGGACTGACATTCGGCTTCAAAAACTGCCTCTTAGGGTGAAAAGGCAGATTTCGGATGTTTTGCGTACGTCATGCAGTTCATTTGCTTCTCCAAGGCCAGCAGAATGTGGTCCAGAGAGGACCACGCGAAGAGTAGGTACATGAACTGGCCTCCACCCAGGAAACTCGTGGTTCTTGGGCAGTGTGTTCGCTGTCTCGCTGCATGTATTTCAGCTGTGGCAGGTTATCGGCAAAATTTTGTGTATTCCTACCATGATCCGATCTGCTTACCGCAGTATGAAAACGAGTATTGGTAATGCTAATAGGTCCAGCTTCAAAAGAATGCTGTATGTTAATGTGACTCATTACCAGTAGATAGCATGGGAATGTATTTGTGTGGAAGCAAAGAACTGTAGAAGAATATTGATGTAGGTGAAATGGTCAGACAATTGCACGGACAAGCCAGACCTAAAAATCTATATAGATGAATGACTGCCCTCCTCCCATCTGTGCTGTTGCCAGAGAAAAACACCCTAAATTATCTAGTTATCTAAAATACTTTATTAGCTTTACAATGCCATGAGTTTGCCCCTGAAAGTTCAAGCCAATGCAGTGGGAGGAATAAACAAAAATGATCACAGCTTTGTGGAGACAAGCACTTTTTTGTGGAAGCACACAAATTCTGCCCCATCAAAACATGTACTCATGGCTCCCAACTTGTGGGTGGAGCCAAAGCCCCTTTTTAGTGATGCTCACATAATTTTCTGGTGACAGCTGCACTGTCAAGCCAGACCGTAAATAATGCAGCCCCCGGCCTCCGTTATAGAATGTGTTGCTGATTATACATATAATATGCTAAAAGCATGTACTGTTTTGTGATTGCAGTAACTTACTATAGCCTTATAGCCCACCGTAGCAGGCTATACCGGCCATTAAAGGCCCGCTCCAGCTCGGCTCGGGCCTTTAACAAGGGAGCAGGGCTTTAATGCAGGTATAGACCAACTATGGAGGGCTATAACGCTATTAGAACAGTCCACCACTAGAGGGCAGAATGTTGTAACAAATAAAACAAAGGCCTCAGGGAGCCCAAGGGGATTGAAATCCACTCGGGTTCTGTGAGGCCTTTGTTCACAGCAACAGCTATTACCGACAACATTGGAAAGTTGGTGCTCCTGGCTTCTACCAGCCATTAGAAGCCAAGATCGCTCCATTGTCTTCAATGTAGCTCTCAACATTCCAATGTTCTAATATTCATTAAAACTGACCCCATCTTGGTTGGTATTTTCCCATCTGAGGCCAGTGTACGGCGATCTTATTGCTATTGGCAGCTTAAATAAATAAATAAATAAATGAGTCGATGGAGAGAAAACACGCCTGGTTTCATTCCTTGAGCGATTAAACACTTCTTGTCTGCTCCTATGCGCCAGGAGGGAAAAAAATCCATCTCGCGACATCATTGTCTCGCTACTGCCTTAGCAGATTATTAGACGTCCCATCTGTCACTTCTATTATTTTGTATTGATCGGAGGAGCGCATTTGTATAGTGAGACTGTGCAGTGTTTGACAGTAGTTAGAAGTTTCATGTTCTGTGGCATTAAACAGCTGCTAGTTCTGCCTATAGCTCCCCATTCACTGCATGAACGGAAGAACCAACCCCTTTTGTTTTGTGTCTTTGGCCTCTTTTTGCTGCATCTTCTTGTGCGAAGATTTGTTATGATTCCCGTGTCTTCCGTCTCACTGCATCACTCTTCTCAGTAAATTACATTTCATTTCTACCGCATCTCCATCACTGTGTCACAACTTTGAGAAAATATTCAAAAGGACTTGATCCTATGTCACATTACTTGTGGAATGTAACTCATAAATACTGCAGACATTCTTCCATCATTGACCCCTTATTGTGTGTGATCTGTTTCAGTCGTCCCCGGATAGCATAAGGGGTGTAGCGCAGCAAGGATGCAATGTATACTGGTCAAACAAGGAAAATTACCCCTTTGAATGCTGCTGAGGTAGAAAAATATAGAAGTTATCAGAGTTCAATGGGCCCCTCCGGGCTCTGACCTGGTGCCACTGGACCTGCCACACTTATGGTAGCTACGCCCCTGATTATCCACATAGAAAGAATCCATTACTTTGCTTTTTTGCCAATTTAATATAATATAAGGGATGTGTGGCTTTGATTTGCTTACTCCTCTAAATATATTTGCATTTTGAAACAGCAATCACCCCTTTTCGTACATCTCAAGCAAGTGTGCTGTCAGAGGTAATATAAGGTCCCAAGGCCAATAATCCCTGCACTTTCCGGAAACATCCCAATTGTTGCCCAGATAAGTAATATTTTTCACCTGGGTAGTATCTGACCCAGAGTCCAACCAGATGTCAGCTATCCAAACCAGCTTCCAATTTGAACTTACTCCTACCAACTACAATGTGGTCTACTTTAAGAAAGCCAAATATTTAGCAGGGAAGATTAAGATATCTGGAGGGGTCAGTGCCTTGAAACCCCAAGAGCTATGAAACAGAAGACCCTTAGGCAAGCGTTCACCAGCGCGCCTGGAATCTGGGTACTCCCAACCACTCTCTATTAGTAAAGAACCTACTCTCCGCATATTTAAGGCAAAACTAAACACCTTCCTAAGAGTGCTTTGCATGGGAAAGGCAAAGACCTAACTTCCATTGAGTGGATCATGGCTTGAATTAAATCTATTGTACAGCCTACAACATTATGGATCTTCTATGATAATCTGGAACATTTTGCCCGAATCCTCTTTTCCTGTGCAGCAATTTTTCACCATTCTGAAATTCAAAAAATGTGTATTTCGATGTTTAATCATTCCATAGAGTGTATGTCATTTCCATAAAATGTTATCAATATTATCACGCTTACCGTTTTCCAGGAAGCATTGAAATTTTGAAAATCACCCAATTCCCAACACCAAGAATTAATCAAGCAAGATTTTTTATGTTATGAATTTGGAAGTTGTTAGACCTGTCAGCCTTAGGGTGGTCTTCCCCCAAACCTTTTGCCTTCACCCTTCCTATCTTTGCTAAATTTGTTTTTGTTGGCCTTAGGACTCTGTGCACTTTACCCTGCAACTGCTTACCAGTGCTAAAGTACGTGTGCTCTCTCCCCTAAACGTGGTGGATTTGGCTTATACCCAATTGGCACATTTTATTGACTGGTAATGCAACTAGTGGGCATGCAGCACTGATTGTGCCTCCCACTTAAGTAGCCCTGTAAAATATGTCTTAGGCTGCTATTGCAGCATGTGTGAGGCTTTGAAATTCAGACTTAGGACCCCAACAAATATGGTTGTGCTAACCCCTCTACTACAGACAGACAGTTTGAGGTCACTTTGTTCTTAAGGTAGATAACACGCTGACGACTTATGTAAGTCCAATAATACTCAGGCAGGTGTGACAAATTTGAATTGAAATCCTATATTTTCAAAATCAGGTGCAAAATACTCATTAATTAAAATCTAAAGGCAAGAGAGATACTACAGTCAGATTTATAACTAGGTATAACCATGAAAGCCCTGAGATTTATCAGAGACATTGGCATTTGCTGTTACTTGATAAAGATATTTCAAAACATATAAATAATAAGTTAGAGATAACTTTTAGATGTGGCAAGTCTTTGAAGAATGTATTATGTTTAAGTGACACTATTGGGTATTCTAAGTTGGCCAATAGAAAATAAACTATTTCAGACATAGTAGGCTTTAAAGAATGTGTGAATTGTATTTGTTGTGACTTCACTAATGGAAAACAGACAACATTTTTGATTGCCTTCGTAAAAAAAGTTATCCTATACAAAAGTCCTGGAACTGCAATACTAAGTTGTGTATATAAATAATAATGTGTTCCTGTCTTAAAATGATTGTGTGCTCTACTATACGGCCTGTGAGAGAGAGAGGAAAGGAGCATTTAAGAGCATTTAGAAATCCAACAGAGAAATATCTGATGCTGACAAATTCCACGTGTAAAGACAATTTAAATAAAGTTAGGTTTGTGATGATTGAGAGTATGAAGAGTCACAGAAGAGTGGGTGGCCAAATCCTAAAATTACGTGAAAGAGAGACTTTTTAGATCTTTAGGTTAGGTGCATTTGATCATTGCTTCAATAATGAGGAAGAGTTGCATTATTTGTTATAATATTATCAAATAGCACTAGTTAATTTTAGCTGTAATGATTTTTTGCACCTATTATGCTTAACACTTGGACACGAACCTATGGCTTACGTACATTTAACAACTGAGAGTTTAGATAAAGACTAATTTTCAGATCCTAGTAATTTGAAACTGTCGGACAATGTAGTAGTTAGTTTTTATTGTAGATAGCAATTATTTTGTATATTATATACTTTCCGCATCTAGTCATTAACTTATGAGATTAATAGTGGTCCTCATAAAAAGCAGTTTTGCCATCGACTTGTTCTAGTGTTAATAGATTTCTTTTAGTCAAAAGGAGTGATGTTTACTTTTTGGATATACTTGCCATGGTATTCTTGATAAAAATGGTGGATGTTCTGAGACGCCTTTGATCATGAGGTAGGGAGACTAATCGGCCGACAACGAAACTCATGCGTGGCGGGACGTTATGATGTATTGGATTACGTGGTAACTGTAGGTAGATAGGAGGTTGTCGGGAGGGATCGGCTCTTGATACGTTGGAAAATGATAGGTATGGTTGATACGGTTATCATGCCGGGACCACGCATCACCTAGGCCAGTGTTTCCCAAACTGTGGTCCGCGGACCCCCAGGGGTCCCCGACACATTCCCAGGGGGTCCGCAGGAAGCAGTTTTAAAAGCACTGCAAAGTTCCTTCTATAATTAGCCGTTTTTGAGCAACAATAAACATGTCAAGATAATACCAGTGATTAATGTACCTGCTGGAGTGAGATGAGTGTTTTGTCCAGTGGCAGCTTTGAGTTGTCTAATGTAGCACAGAGGGTTGATATGCCTACTGCAAAGAAAGTGTACCATGCATTTTAAAAAACAGTATTTTATGAGCATAGGTGAGTGGGCTACTGTTCTTGTCACAGAGATTCTTTTGGTACTGTGCAGTTCATAAGTGACATCCGTAATCTAGCACAGTGACCAATAAACTTTCAAAGAGCTGCTTGCAAACGGCATGGTACAAGTTAGTATCTTATGTTTTTTCCCAGTCTTTCATTATCCTGTTGCTGCTAAAAAGGTTTATTTGGGTGGAAATACATTTGTATGGTTAAAATCAATGCTAACCACTGTGTTATGTTCTGAATCCCACGTTTGTGCTTCTCCAGACCAAGCACTCTTTAAAAATGTCTACCAGTATGAATGACATGTGAATCCTACACCTTGTAGTCCCCTTTGCCTTATGTAACATTTTCTATACACTGATTTACACGTATGATTCATTGTCTCTATGTGTGTGATGTAAAGTGCTCTGACATCCTACAATGGTACGAGAGATGCTATAAAACAAATGAATACATGTGACAACCGGGGCTTTGGAGAGATGAGAGGCACTGTTGGAGGGTGATAATAAGGGAATCATTGACGAACGCCAACAAAGATTGTCGTATCCTGGTGCATAGTAAGGTCTTCATTTACTATTCGTTAAAAGCTAATACAATTCAATATATAATGATAAATGTGTTTTAGACTGCACCGTTGTTTCCTACATTTCTTGGGGGGAGAGCCTCCCAAAGCCCCCTTTGTTGTATTCAGGCTCACTCACTGCACTTGGTGTGCACCGTATGGGGACTGGTCTGAAAACATTTGCCAGGGCTGTTTTGGGTTTCCAGTCTGGCCCTGGCAGGAGCAGGAGCCTCGTACTATGAAATAAAACCAACCATTTAAAAGTTAGTCACAGAGATGCAGCACCAACCTTCCCATTAAAATGTTTTGTTTTTTGCAAATTCTTTCAATATAAAATACTAAGGGGGATATTTACAACAGAAGTGGCGGAGCGTGTCGTTAGACTCCTTGGCTTAACGACACGCTCTGCCACTTCAGCAACGCAGGACTGCACCATATTTACAAGAATATGGTGCAGCCCTGCATTTCCTCCTGTGCTGGCGCTACACTTAGCAGTGTAGCGGCAACGCAGGCACCCTTGCACCATAGTGCAAGGGTGTCTGCGTGCAGGGGAAGATTGTTTATATACAGAAAGGTCCCCCTTCCTGCACATAAACAATATTGAAATGCAGTTTTGTCACTTCTAGGTGTGCTGCTTAATGCAGCACACATGGAAGTTACAAAATGCCATTTTTAAAAGATTGTTTATGTGCAGGAAGGGTCACCTTCCTAAACAGAAACAATCCAACGCATTTTGCTTTTTCCATGTGTGCTGCACAAGGCAGCACACATGGAAAAAGCAAAAACGAGGAGAAATAAAGCATTTCTCCTTGTTTAGCCAAGTTAAGACCTGGTTTTCCCTGGTCTAAATTTTGGTGCTGCCTCCTATTTACGCTGCCCTTGTAAATAGGGGGCAGCGTCAAAATCAATGGGTGTTGCGGTGGAACGCCCACTGCAACACCCACTGCCCACCCCTTTCACGCTAAGCATTGCGTGAAAGGGGGCCTATTTACAAAGCCGTGTTGAGCCATGTTAAGTGGCTTAACACTGCCTTGTAAATAAGGCGAAGCCCCTATCGCCAAGGGATTGTCACAAAAAGTGACGTTCCCATGGCGATAGGGGCTTGTAAATATACCCCTAAAATCCTTAGTAATTTGAGTATTTGTTTTGTGTGCACGTGTGTTTATTTTTTTTCGAATTACTGTTTTAATGTTTGAAATTTAAATCATACAAATTGCTTGGGGGTCCCCGGCTTCCAGTGGTGACTCAATGGGGGTCCTCAGGAGTCAAAAGTTTGGGAACCACTGACCTAGGCTGCCCGACGCGGGATCTCGCAACACTTCACAACCAGGACATAAGGTACTCTTGTTCAACGGGCCTAACTTGGTCCCTGTAACTGGCCCATGCTCCATCACGATGAGCCTGAACTCATGACTTTGTCCAGGTCCAGCGTGACCAGATAACCACAGTTATCTTTTTGAAGGTATTTTCACTTAAATCTTTATAATTGCATAGCTCCAGTTCTACTGATTGGATTTTTGACGTTTTGATCTTAAATTATTCATTAAATTTTACTCCATTGTTCTAAGTTGATGTGGGATTTTTCTTGTGTTTGGTGTCACTTTATTACTTTGTCAATTGCTGCATAAATACTTTACACATGGCCTCTAAGTTAAACATGATTGTTCTGTGCCAAGCTACCAGAGAGTTGAGCACAGGTTAATTTTGAGTCTGCTTGTGACTTCACCCTGACAAAGATTGGGGTTGCTGCTTGAGTCGGGTTTCACCCACCTCAATCAACAACCCAATTTCTTACAGACGTTTTCTGCATTACGGCATTATCATAAATTCATTTGAGAGAACTTTGTCCTCTGTGAATGATGTAATGAATGTATAAGGAAAAGGTGCTCACAGCCAGATTTGGGAAGGAGGTTTGTTATGCTGGACTGTTACTGCTTTGCTATTTTCTTGAAGTTTTAATCTTGGGAAGAAAAATATGTGCTTCTTTTTCTCTTACATTCCTGCTCAACACTGAATTTAGATGAAAGGAACTGTTCCTCAAGAAATAAATGCATCTGGCTTGGCGTTTTTCTTCTTTTAGTTTGTCAATATCATGCTATATTGGATCTGAACTATACACCAATTGCCTCTCAGAGTAAGCTTTGAAAGCTTCACCAGAGATACCACTAGAGAGTCAAGGAGAGTAAGGGAGTCTTGGATATCCAACACAAACAATGGGGTTTGGCCACAGACACCAGGATGTGAGGTTGAAGAAGGAGAGCACAGCAGTTCACAATAAAACTTCAAAGTGGCCTTGGTAAAGACCAAGGGTCACTCAAGGAATGTGACGTCAAGTGGTGCTGAAACGGTGGTCATTTAATTCATGGCTACATCTTCAGGGCCTCAGATAGGGTCTTGGGGGGCGGGGGGGTAGACATTCTCATTGTAGATTCCAGTTTTTGGGTGACTGGAGAGGAAATAACTGAAATAACAATGAGGAGCAGAGTATGTTGATGTGGAAAGCACTCTTGGTCTCCCAATGAAGGAGACAGGCCTAATTGTATGAAGACCATGGAAAGAGAAGGGTTACCATCTGGGGAGCTTGGACAGGTCTTAACTGTGGTCTGAGGGGTTTGTAGGAGGGCCTGTGGCACAGCTTGTCCAAGTGTCCTGAGTTCAGAGGGATGAGGTGAATCTGTAAAATTTAAGCAGTGTGGCTAGAAACAAATATATTCATTGGGTTACAAAAAACAGATATACACAGAATAGGTTGAATAATACATAATACATCAATCTGCTGACGACTGAAGTTTTAATATAGATATTGGCAGAGTGAAATGTGTAATTGTGCGAACTGAGCAGACATTGAGCATCCTGAAGCAAGCAGACAGGGCTGTCGAATAAGTGAAGAAGGAGAGATGCATTTCAAAGTCAAAATTCTCTTTGAAGGTGTTGTGGGAGAAGGAAGGGAGTAAGGATTATAAAGTTAAATAGATGGGAAGAGGAATGGTTTGGGATGCAGCGTAGAATGAAAAGAATGAATAACAGCATTAGGCGGGAGATGACAAAAGGCTGTACACATCAAGTGGCGATTTACACATTTTGAATTATATAATTAAATGATTTAGTCTGTTTACAACAATTTATAGGCACAGAGACATTAGGGGGGATATTTACAATGAAATGGCACAGTGCGGTGCTGCAAGCAATTTAGCTGTGCTGAGCTGCGTCATTTCAGAAATACGGCGGCCCCCTGTGGTCTCCCCTGCACCGGCGCTAAAAAGCTGCCTAGCACCAGAGCAGGCACCCTTGCACCATGGTGCAAGGCTGCCTGCATTGCAGGGATGATTGTATTTGTGCAGGAACGGACACCTTCCTGCACAAAAACATTATTTTTAGTCAAATGCCAAAGCAGAGATTAGAATTAGGTTCCGTGGGTGCAATTGGCCCTAATTCAGGCAAGGAAAGTGTACCCCTGGCCCACTGGTGCTATAATTGGGGTGCAGTGGGCCCCTCTTGGTCCCGAGCCCTTGTTGCACCAATGCTGGCTACGCCCCTGTATGCCACATCTAGCTGATTTGTTCTAACATGTCATGGGAAAAAAACTAGTCTGGATAGTAAAGAGGGAAAGGCTATCACCTGTGATCTGTGCAGCACCCCCTAGTTATGTGGATGCGGTGGAGTTCGCAGAGAAAGAGTAGGGGTGGCATAAAAGTGGGAGTGAGGTCAGGCAGGTGCAGAAGGGAGGATTGAAAGATGACCAGATGGAGGAGCCAGTCAGGAAATGACAAAAATAGAACAGGACACACAAAAGGAAACAGGACGAAGGATTTTGAGGAACAGAGCAGGGGACAGAGAAACACGAGGCAGCTTTCACAATAGGACAACAGTGGAATGGGAGAAGAGAGATATGAGGCGAGGAGGAGAAAAGACAGAGAAAAGCTAGACAGGAAATGGGACAACAATAGGTAAATAGGTATGTTTTTATGAAACATAGACATAATCTGCCACATTATAAAGGCATGTAGGTTTTCTTATGTTAATGTAATGAATGAATTCTGCCATAGTGGATATAATAGGCATGTATTTTGAAGTAATAATAATCTTCATTTATCTGTGGCAAAAATGATTGGCTTATGTCATAGAAAAGTGATTGGTCCTTATTCTATGATAACATCTTTGCTCATTCTTTGAGATCCTAATATTATGTTCTTTGTGTATTAAAAGGCAGCAACCCGTTTTATGAGCCTAGCAGCTTAGTTTTGGTGGGGACATAGGAGCAAGCATAGCTTGATTCTGGATGCTTCTAAGGGGTCCAAAGATCTTTCCTAAATAGGCAGGTCTCTTTGGGGAGTGGGTAACTTTAGGTCATGAATGACACACCCACATGAACTCATTCCTAGAGAGTTGTTATCTATTTTCATCACCTCCTTGGAAGCTTTGAGCTTCATACAGATTTCCAAGAGCACCATCCTCTAGGTTCATGAAGGCTCATCAGTGTTCGGAAGGTTCCCCAGGTATTTTCAAAACTGATCTGATTATTAATTTTGTAAAGTGCATTGATACTCAAAATAGAACTGGTAATGACTACTAACAACTGACAGTTACTCTGGACCTGATCCACAAAGGTAAATGTACACTTTTGTGTCAGTTTACTATTTTTCAGGGGTATTCACAAACTTGGGGGCATATTAGCTAGGGTTGGCGATAATAATCGCCGAGCGCGCTTATCGCGCTTTTCTTTATCGCCGGCTATCGCTGGAATATCTCGCCAAGCTAGCGCTGTATTACCAACGCTCAGCGCTATGGCGATAAATATTCCAGCGATAGCGAGCAAATGGCCAAACATCGCCTAAAAAACAGCGATGTCCCTCCCAAAACGGCGATGATCTTGGTGATAAGGCCCTGTGGCCTTAACCCCATAATCCACCTCCCATGTTAGGTATGCCTAACACAGGAATTTAGCAGACGTTAAATTCCTGCGTTAGGCCAGAGGTAGCGCGATTATTATCATCGCTACCCCTCCTTGCTAATATCGCGAAGCTGCCTTCGCGATATTTTCCCATGTTGTTTCTGTCAGCCACGCCTACTTTGCATCTCATTATCGATGCGTAGCGAGTGGTGACAGAAACGGGAGTTAAGCGATACCAAAGGGGATGATGGACGGAGCGCTAGAGCAAATCAAACACTCACCCCCAGTCAACTGATCTGGGTTTAATCCATCATCATTCTTTAGCTCACTCCACCACCCCAGTTCAGAAACAGGAGTTAAATCAAGGATACACGCGCTAGCGTGTCCTTGTTAATAATGCGTTAGAATTATCGCCACTTTTCGGCCGAAAACGGCCGCTAAAGCGGCGATAATTCTCTTGATAATATGCCCCTAAGAGTTTAATTTTACTTATAGTAATATTACGACTTTGGATACCCTGCACTCATGGCGGAGACTGCTCACATAAAAAGGTAAGTGTCATATCTTTTTATGTGTCGAGGTCGCCACCCCAACAGCGGAATCTCCCCAGTCGTAAAATTACTATTAGTAAAATGAAACTAGTAGTTTGTGAATGCCCAAAAAAGTAAACTTATACAAAAGTGTAAGTTTACCTTTGTGAATCAGTCCCCCTGCTTTGCAAAAAGTGAAGTTTGCAAAGTTTTTTAAAAACAAACACATTGCTCTGCTGTGGTTGCTCTTTAGGGAGTTTATTCCATGGCATGAGTTCCAAGCAAATATGCCACTCTTTTCTGAGTGTGACAAATTCCTGGTACCTCTAAAAAGGGAACATATTATCTAAGTACTTAAAAAAGAAAATAGAGATATAGACAACCCGAGCAAAAGAAGGGCTCTTGTAGATTGTCCAAAGAAAAAGACAGAGGACCATAAAGCTTGTCCACCTCCTGACCAGAAACCTATGGAAATTGGCCAAATGCTGAGAAATAGATATCCACATGTTCAGCCTGATGGTCTGCCTAGCAGTTGGATTTTTAATGATTTGGAGTATTGCAGTTATTTGGGCAACCTCAAATACAAAGCTTTTTGCGTAGTCCAGAGAAAATGAAAGAATTGCCTGGACTGCGATTTTCCTGTCCTGGTTAGAAGAATAGGTCCTTTTTCAGAGTTTGGAGCGTGGGATACTCCTTCTCAAGTGTGACGTTTCTTCCGTCCTCTGTATTACAAGTCCATTACAGCCTATAGTACTTGTGATACAAGAAATGACATATCTGCCACATTTTGCCAGAGTATTCCATATGCCAAATGCCAAATACGGACCTTAGGTGCACATGCATCAAAAAAGTCAATAGCGATTCTTTAATTGCGATTTTTAAGGAATCGCAATTAAAGAATCGCTATTGCCTATGCATGTAGGAATCTCAAAAACAATTGCGATTCCTACACATTCCTTAATTGCGACTCGCAAATTGCGAGTCGCAATTAAGGAATGCCATCCCATTCATTCCTATGGGCCTACAGGCCCATAGGAATGAATTGAGATTGCATTCGCAATTTGCGAGTACCAGTAGGTACTCGCAAATTGTTCTTGCAATTTCAAGGGTGCAAGGGTGTCAAAATGACACCCTGTTGCACCCCTGAAATTGTGATGTGCACCCATTTGCGCACACACATGCCCCAAGGGCATGTGTGTGTGTAACCTAAAACATTAAAAAATGCATTTTAGTGCATTTTTCAAAGTTTTTGCAAATTACAGACAAGTTTGATTTGTCTGTAATTTGCTGGTCCCAAATAGCTGAAATCGCTATTTGAAAGTGCTTCTTGCATTGCATTTAAGGAATCGCAAATTGCGATTCCTTAAATGCAATCGTAATTTAGGAATTCGCAAATAATTGCGAATTCTTAAATTGCGCATAGGAAACACTTTCATGCATCTCCAAAGGCCAATTTGCGATCGCAAACGGCCGATTTTTGCGAATCGCACCGTTTGCGATCGCAAAAACATTTGATGCATGTGCCCCTTAGTACCTAATACAGGAAGAGATGACCTCAGCTGAGTAATCAAGCCAAAAAAAGACCACCTTTACTAAACTCCGTAGATACTCTATCACCCAGACCAGTGCATATGCTCCCCTATTCATTCAGTGGAATTTGGAAACAAAAATAGAACGGTTGATGTGGATGAATAAGGAAGGGTAGAAGATGACCACAGGTGGATACAACTGTAAAGGCAAATAAGTTACATGCATTGAACAGAAATACTTCAGTGGGATGTTGAGGGTTATTCTTGAGGCTCTGGGACAGACCATGGTGTGACCTCAGATGATATCAGGACTGAGCACAACTATCCAACAATCTGACTATATTTCAGGAGTAGTGCCTTGGTGAGAGAGATAAGGGGCTACCTCAGGCTCCATCTCGTGGTAGTCACGTTTGTGGACAGGTCGCCATCCATTTTGATTTCAGAAACACTGTTGTCTTTACCATCGTCTTGTGGACAGGTGGGCCATGTACAAGGCAAAGAGCTGTAAGGAGGTTAGTCAGTATCTTTTTGAAGAACACGCACTCCGAAATATCGTTTCTGTGGGCGGTGACCTGTGTCAATATTTTATGCAATTATGACACAGGTCAGTGGTTGGAAAGACATCTAAAACTTGCTTACACATGAATGTCATATACCAATAAGAAGTACCAAACATGGAGATCTGATTGACAGGAAGCACACTTTCTAGTGTTCAGCTTGTTGTTTTTTCCCTAACTCATTTTAGGACCCGATAATTAATGAGGACAAGTTCTGAGGTTAGATGATGATAGACGGAATCATTTACAAAGCCGCACATGCTCTTGGACATTGGGGTGCAGAGAGCATCCGCATGGGGCGTGTTCCTTTAGCCGATCTGGAATAAGTGAATGGCTCACTCCAGCATGTCACTCCCTGCTCTTGTGGTGCAGATTGCTTAGTTTAGTGTACATATTTCTTCAACGTTTGAAGTGAGGTTTTGGTGTTTAATTCAGGGAGACCTTGCGTATTCTGTGAATCTCCAACCCTGGAACTGTGGGTCATTACAGATTCTGTAACAAGCCCAAAGGAGGCCATAACTTTCACAATATTGGGATGACTTAGTGTACATGGTCCGAAGGATCTCAGCCTCAAGCTAATCGATGCAATCATCTGTCACCATGAGGAAGTACACGCCCTTAAAGAAGTTGCAGTAGTCTGAATTCGCTCTGGCACATCCATGGAAAGGTCAGGATATCCGCCTTGATGAACACGTTACACTGTTTTGAGTCCAATGTTGGGATACAAACAGCCATGCTCAGTAATGTTCATGTAGAGTGTGACTGTGGGTGAATTAGTCTTCCTCAGAAACATCTGGTTTCGTATTGACAATATCCTAACATATAGTGCTGGCGAGCAGGAATGTCCATAGAATCACTGTTGCTGCCAGCACTAGGTTGGTGCTCCTAAGGAGGAGGCCATTATCATAATTCCCGGTGAAAATTTACTGCATCCCGAACTATGGTGGAACTCCTGATGATGGCCTTAGTGGTAACGCACCATGCATCCAGGTTTGCTGCACAAGTGAAACTATTACAGTTTTTAATCAAAGGAGCCCCAGCAAGGCCTCATTATCAATGATCACTGATGGATCATACGCCAAACATGCAGGGGAAGGGTTGAAGGAATGTAGGATTCTTGCAATTTTTTTTAGATTGGTTAGGCAACTCAGTCTTTGATCTATGTGATGTTTAAGCAGTCAAGTGACAGGAGCCGTTTGCCCTGATGGGATAGCTCTGCTGTCTAAGGTTTGAGACTCTTAAATCAGTGTATCCTGACAGGCAGCTCTGCTTTGTGAGGTCTGAGCCTGGAAGGTAAGTCTTGCCTATGGGATAGCTCTACACTCAAAGTCCAGAGCCTGTGGGACTGTGTAACATGTGATATAGCTTGGCTCTGCAAGACCTCATGAAGATGGAAAATGTGGTACAAGGATGAGATGGGAGTGATGTGGGGCCCCCTCACCTTTTCTTGCATGTGGACCCCCTACAGATTTGTTACGGAAATGTAGGCATAAGAGGGGTTGTAGAGTTGAAGAGGGTTGAAGCCCTACGTGTGAGGAGTGTCTGGAAGAAAAAGCCAGAGAGGAGAACTTCGTGGCTGAATGACCCAGAGATGCCACCTGTAGTGGATGTGGGGTGATTGAGGGTCTTATTAAGTGAAGGGGTTGCCCAGTTTGGATTCAGCACCGCCTGGCTTCACCTCAGAGGTCCACTGACCAGTGGCGGCTGGTAGGGGACGGGGGTTTGTGGGGGGCGGAGGCGGGGGATAGAAAAAAAAAAAAAAACTTACCTGTGGGTCGCCAGTCACCGCCTCTCCTCCGTCCTCACTGTATCCTGCCTCCCGGAAGCACCCAGACTCCCCGAACCAATCACAACGCTGCGTGACATCAGCATTGTGACTAGTCTGAGCACTGTGGTTCGGCGCTCAGAGAGGGACTGGGAGTCTGTGCATGTTCTCCACCAAGGCTGTACAATACAGCCGGTGGAGAACATGCTGAATGTGCATGATGGTTTGGCAGGCCCAAGATGACCCGCCCAGCCCCCATGCGCACTTATGGTGCAGCAACCACTCCTCCTCCCTCTTACATCACGCTATCCCAGCCCCGCCTTAACATGGAGCTTGCAGCCAGACAAAAAATGAAATGATAATAACGTTCTGTTATTATCATCTTATTTTTCCTTTGCGCTGGTCTTAGAGCAGTGGTGCAATACTCCTCTGCCTTAGCGGATGAGCCGTCGCTGCCACTGACCCCTCCTCCTCCACACCTGACCCTGTGAGAATGGCAGGGAACAGATGAACAGAGTCTGGAGAAGGAAGCAGTGAGGACGAAGAGCAGGGCCGGAGCGTCACTGGGGGCAGGTTTTGCAGCAGTGCTGCAATATCGGCCCCCTTTAACAAAAGCGGGAGCGGTGTTTCTTGCAAGCACTCCCCCCCTCAGCCACCCCCGCTCCCAGGGCCAGTCAAGCGGCTATCTGCCATGGCTGGTTGCTGTTCCCAGTCCGGCCCTGACGAAGAGTGAAGGAAAAGATTATATAAAACCGGAGAGAAGCCCCAAGACACGGGCTCGTGAAATGCATCCTTAACAGTTTTCTGATTTGATTATTGTCTGGGAGCCACTCCAAAGGGCAGTGAGATTTACATCCCTGTGAATAAGTGCGCATTACCTTCAGCTGTAAATTGCCCCTGCGCATCCTTGACTCCCTCCGCCTGCGGCGCAGTTCAGTAAATTCAAATGCACCATAAACAGAGGGATTACTTAGCAAGGCTTTCGGCCTCCCGCCAGATTACGAGTGTTGCTGGCGGATGTGCCGCTCGTCAATGAAAGTGGTGGAGAGGTAATATTTTTTGGGACAATGGGTTAAACCCCTAATGAATTGCAGCTAATATCTATTTTGATTGGGGGATTGTCCACGTTTACCGTGGCCAGTGGAAATGTAATCCGAACGTGATTATTCGTAAATCGCTCTGAGGATTTATAGTATCTTTTAATCAGTCATAGAAAAGAAGCATAACTTGATGCATTAATCTGCTTTTTAAGGATACTGATTATTAGATATGTGTAAACTGAGAGATAGCTCTGTTGTTTTAGTCCTGAGACGCCGAGGGCCTGAGCTTGTAACTTTTAGTCTCACCTGGAGATAGATCTGCAAGTTGAGATCTGACTCTGCATACTTTGTGTATATCAAGGGGTAGTTCTGCTGTCTAAGGCCTAAATCAGTAAAATGTGCTGAACTGGGGGAGGGAGGGGTTTTGATCTAAAACCAAAGAATGCACATCCTGGGCCTTATTACGATGTTGGGCGAACGTATGGGAACTGCCCGAACATTAGCCGGCGGTTCTGCATACCGAATTACAAAGCGACCGCAAATGGTGCGGTTGCAAACTCTCATTTCCCTATGGGAGCTTGTGCTGCATCCATATACCGGCAGTGGCACAAGCTCCCATAGAGAAATGGGAGTTTGTGTGAATCCCTGCACTGTGTGGCAGGCACCTCACGGTCCCTGCCACACGATGCAGCGATTCAAAGGGGGGCACCATAGGTTCCCCCTCAGCACCAAACCAAAGGCCGCAGGGAGAATGGGGCCCTGCTAGGGACCCCCAAAGTCGCTTCCGACAGGCTTTCCATGTCGGAAAGCCCGGCATGGAAACCCTGGAAACCGACATTGTAATCCCTATGGCAGAAATGCTGTCCATAGGGATTACGTGCCGGTCTCTGACTGGCCGACGGGCTCCTTGAGCCCATCGGACTCCAGCCGGAATGACCGGCCGGTTTCACTTTCGACTGCCTGCATCGTGATGCGGCGGTCAAAACTGAAACTGCGATGAGGCTTAGAAAGCTTCCAACCTCAGGTCGGAGGCTTTTCAGAGTCTCATCGTAATCGGGCCCTCTGTGTTGCATAAGTGATAGGTATTCTGTCTAAGGCCTAAGAAGATGGTTGTTAGATAAACCTGAGATACAGCTAGGGGTGGACAAAGTGTGTAATTTGCATTTGCACAATTACCATAAATGTCAGCAAAAGTAAACAGAAGTACGCACTCTGTCATTTTTCACTACAATTTAGTGTGAAATACGTCCTTGTATCAAATTTTAGGGCTAGGACGCATTTAAACAAAACACCGCAACAGCCAACAGCCGCCCACATTCTGTTCTTTGTTTGCGTTCACAGTAAATCTTTATTGCAAAATGCGCATTCCGCAGTAACTTTTTATGTAATGGGAAATTTGAGGAATTTCGTTCTACAAGTGTAACGCAAACTTCCAGAGTATGTGCAGATTACCCCAGCTTAATTTAAATGTCACCCAGGCTGGGGTACATCTATCCTTTCCAGATGATGACACCTCAAAGATAGCAATGCTGTGTAAAGCTCATGCTCATAGCACACATGTAACCGAGAGATGGCTCTGCTATGTGAGGATGGAGCCTGTTTCTCTGTAACTCTTATACCTCAGATGTCCAGCTCTATCTCACTCGAGAAATAACACTCGTGCCTGAGGCCAGAGCCTGTATGATAGCTCCACTGCCTGAGAACAGGCTCTGTAAGATAGCTCTCCTTTCTGAGGCCAAAGCCTGTAAGTTAGCTCTCCTTTCTGAGGTCAAAGCTTGTAAGATAGCTCACCTTCCTGATTTCAGGGCCTCTAAGATAGCTCTTCTGTCTGAGACCGAAGCCTGTAAGATAGCTCTCCTGCACGAGGACACAGTCTGTAAGATAGCTCTCCTGTTTGAGGCCAAAGTCTACAACATGGCTTTCACGTCTAAGGCCAGAGCCTGTAAGATGTCCGTCTTGCCTGACGACAGGGCCTGTAGCAAAGTTCTCCTGTGGAAGTCCAAATTCTGTAAGAATGCTGTTTTTACCTGAGGCCACAGCTTGTAACATAGCTCTTCTGTCTAAGGCTAGAGTATGTAAGATAGCTCTCCTGCCTGAGGCCAAAGCCTGCAAGATGGCTATTTTACCTGAGACCAGAGCCTAAAAAACAGCTCTCCTGCCTGAGGCCAAAGCCTGCACGATGGCTATTTTACCTGAGGCCAGAGCCTGTAAGATAGCTATCCTGCCAAAGGACAGGGTCTATAAGATAGCTCTCTTTCTGAGGCCAGAGTCTGTCTGATAGCTCTCACTTCTGAGGACAAAACCTGTGAGATAGGTCTCCTGCCTGATGTCAGGGCCTGTAAGATAGCTTTTTTGTTTGAGGTCAGAGCCTATAAGATAGGTCTCCTTGCTGATGATTTTGAGGCCTGGAAGATCGCTCTCCGGTCTGAGGCCAAAGCCTCCAAGATAGCTTCTGACCTGAGGCCAGATACTGTGAGATAGCTCTACTTCCTGATTTTAGCTCCTGTAAAATAGCTCTTCTGTCTGAGGCCAAAGCTTGTAAGACAGCTTTCCTGCTGAAGGACATAGTCTGTAAGATAGCACTCCTGTTTGATTTTAGGTCCTGTAAAATAGTTCTCCTGTCTGAGGCCAAAGCCTGCAAGGCAGCTTTCCTCCCTAAGGACACAGTCTGCAAGAAAGTTCTCCTGTCTGAGACCAGAAGCCTATAACATAGATCTCCTTCCTGAGGTCAGAGCATGTAGGATAGATCTCCTTCCTGAGGTCAGAGCCTGTAGGATATATCTCCTTCCTGAGGCCAGAGCCTGTGTGAGTGTGTATGAGAGCTCTCATGTCTGAGACCAGGGTCTGTAAGGCCCACCTCCTTTAAATTCAGGCTCTCAGAATAGAATTCCTTTAATTTCACAAACTCCTTTAAAAACGTGTGATTGTGTGTTTTAAAACATGTGTATAGCTGTTTGCCTCAAGTTGCACCGAAAATTTTCAGACACTCACCCCCAGTCACAGATCAGGGTTGAATCCATCATTGTTCTTTAGACTTCGCCACCCCAGTTCAGACCCAGCCATATGCAAATCAGTCTTGACCCTGGGCCAGATGTACGACGGTATTTAGCATGCGCAAACGGGTTTGCGACCCGTTTGCGCATGCTAAAAACCTGTGGCCAATGTACAAACACTATTTTGCGAGTCGCAAATAAATTGCGACTCGCAAATTAGTGTTTAGCGACTCGCTATTAGGAAGGGGCGTTCCCTTCCTAATAGCGACCGCAAAGCCACCTTCCAATGTTTTGCAACCGCAATTGCGGTCGCAAAACACTCGCAAATTACCACCCTCTTCAAGAGGGTGGCTATGTGACTGGCTCAGAAATATTTTTTAAGGGCAGGCAGTGGTCCCAGGGACCACTACCTGCCCTTAAAAAATGAAACGAAAACGTTTCATTTTTCTTTTTTTAATGCATCCCGTTTTCCTTTAAGGAAAATGGGCTGCATTTTTTAAAAAAACCTGCTTTATTGAAAAGCAGTCCCAGACATGGAGGTCTGCTGAGCCCAGTAGACCACCATCCCTGGGAGGGCCAGCCATTCCCAATGGGGTCGCAAATTGCGAGTGGCTCATTAATATTCATGAGCCTCGCATTTTGCGACCCCATTGGGAATCGCTAACAGTGTCTCTGACACTGTTGTACATTTGCTTTTGTGACTCGCAAATTGCGACTCACAATTTTTCGCAATTTGCGAGTCGCAAAAGCAAATGGTCGTACATCTGGCCCCCTGTTCCTTATGGGAACAGTCCAGCCCAAACTGCCAAGCAAGGTCTTCCCTGGACTGGAAACAAGCATCCTCGGACCGGTTTCAGGGTAACACCCCTCATCATCAGCCAGGCTAGCTTGATTCCAGTGGCAAAGTGAGCAAGGGTCCCACATCTGGGCATTCCCTGCCAACTTAGGGCGAACAAAGTAAACACAAGGAGATGGTGGATGGAGCGCTGAAACTTTTCAGACACTCACCCCCAGTCCCAGATCTGGGTTGAATCCATCATCGTTCTTTAGCTCACTTCGCCACCCCAGTTCAGACCCAGCCATATGCAAATCAGTCTTAAGGCAAGCAAGGCGAATGCCCTTCCAGCTTCTTAGATGATAATGCACATGCCTAATTGGGGTGCTCTTGGCCCCTCAAGCCCCCAGCATCTCACCCATGGGGGAATATAAAAAAAAATCACGTGCCCCCAATTACACATTCCACCAAACATGCAGAGACTGAAAGATTAATGAAGAGGCAGTGCTACTTTGCAGAAAAGCAGGGAGGGCGCGCTTTGAGGTATTCCTCCTCCCAAGAACACTCCTGGGCTATACTGGGGAGTTGTGGAACGGGTACTTGGTCTCCCCTTAAACTATGGACCATGAGACATGCCAGAATTTGGGAAGCTGCCATGGACCATCGAAAATTGAAATGTGAAAGCTGTGACAAGCAGCTTCAAGTTTTCCTTCCAACATCAAGATGCACAAGGCCTTACTTCATGTCTGCTCTCCAGGAGTGTGGCTTACATTGGTGAAGCAGGTGCAGTGGCACCGGGCCCAACAATGTAAGGAGTTCGCTGCTTCACCTGGTGTCTTTTACTAGCCAACGAGTTCACTGTATCTCTGCTGTCTTTTACTAGCCAACGAGTTCACTGCATCTCAGCTGTCTTTTACTTGCCAACCCTCGGCCAAAGATTTTTGTTTTTGCATTAGGGTCCACCCCCAGCTATGCTGCTCCTCCTCATACAGATGCCTTCTTCAATTCCTTCAACCTTGGTCATAGCCAAATCCGCAGATCCATCCTGAAAGACCAGCAGGCTTCAGGGGAGCTGGCCGCATGCCAGGCTGGTCGGGGGCCAGGTGTTCAGCCCCGCCAATATGACATGAATATTTCATTCTGTTCAGCCCCTATCCGCGGACCTACCGCGGCACTGCGCCAGGGGACCGCGTTGTCCAATTACATCAGCGCTGCCCTGTGTGTCTCTCAACAGAATTCGGAGCAATTAAAAACAAGAAGACGAGATGACGGGGTTTAACGACCTGCGCCTGGAAACCTAAACAGAAATCAATACATGAGCTATGGATTTGAAATGGTCCGGCTCACTTCGAGCGGAGGGGCCTGACAGAGGTGAACTGGACTACAGGGAAATCAGGCGGTTCGAAAACAGGCCCAGGCCTCTGAAAGGATGTGGGGGGTGGGAGCGGGCAGTCACTTAATTTATTTACGAAGGGTGGGTATGCGAAATCGCTGAATAAATGAATGAGAACTTACAAAAAAATACAAAGAAGTTTGCTGGACCCTTTGGCTTTGCCAATGCTTGCCTTCTCACTGGTACATATCTACAGCATAGCTCCATTTAACAACAGTACCTTTTTTACATAGTTCTCCGTTGTTTCTAAGCACTGTGAGTAACAGATATGTGTTTTTTACTAGATTTATTTAGCATTCAGGTAACGTGCCTGTGCAGAATTTTAAATGTGCTACATTGATTTATCCTTGAAGAAGGAAGTCTGGAGCTCTTTTCGGAATTGTAGGATGAAAGGGTGAGTCTGAATAGGGGAAGGCGGAGGCGTTATTCCACACTCTTGGAAAAAGCTTACCTCGGGTTACTTAAAGCTGTAGTGATTTTGTCCTACCTGTCCGGCGAGGGTTGAGTCCTGGTGGCACAGTTGTGCCCCAAGGTAGTGGGTTCCTCTGCAGGTGCTCAGCGTTCTTCCTCATGGGAGCCTTGCCCTAGGTAATGCCCCAGGTGATGGGCTCGAACCTGTGGTGCACCTGGATGCTGGTGCACATGGGACATCGTCAGTTACATCTCTTGCATGTTTTCAATAGGCTGGTGTTGTAGGATCAGAGTCAATTGCAGTGGCGGCTCCTCCACTAAGGCGGAGGAGCGGTGCCCCACTGCTCCATAGCAGGAAACATAAATTGATAATAACTCTCACGTTATTATCATTTTATGTTTCCTTCTGCTGCAGCAGCTTTCTGGGCGGGGCTGCACCGAGGACAGAGGGCAGGGGAGGAGTAGTTGGCCCACTCCTAAGTGCACATGACTGTTTGGCTGCATTACAACTTGCATGGAGAACATGCCCAGGCCCCCATTCTCTGGCTGAGAGCCGATCCACGATGCTCAGACCAACCACAGTGCTGCATTGCAGCGTTGTGATTGGCTATCGGGAGCCTGGGAGCCGGGTGCTTCCTGCTGCTTCTTGTATCCTGCTGCAGGACCAGAGCAGGAAGAAGAGGATGGAGGAAAGGAGGCGGCCGGCCTGCCGTCACAGGTAGGTGGTTTTTAAAAAAAGTTGTTTCAGACCCCCGCCCCGCCTGCCCCCACCCCACCACGCGGTTCTAGAAGCAGCCGCTACAGATTGCATGACACAGTAGTACCTCTGGAAGGCCAGTGCGGCTGGGCCTGAAACAGTCACATATTAGGTCAGTACCTCTGGATAGCCGATGTAGCTGGGGCAGAGTCAGTTACGTGTTATGATATACACATTTGTATAACATATGCCTACCATTAGTGCCATATTGTAACACTTTCACATAGTACAGCTGTCTATGGTACGTGTTTCGGTCTCTTGAAAATGCACCGTAGGTTTCTCTTCCTATTACCGACCTCTCACAGAAAGACGGTCGTCCAGGCCCTTATTACCTCCAGATTGGACTATGCCTACGTCCTCTATCTGGGCCTTCCAGAGTTCATACTCAATAGACTGCAAGTCGTGCAGAACGCGGCAGCCAGGGCAGTCTTGAGACTCGGACCTAGAGACCGGATCTCCCACCACCTGAAGAATCTGCATTGGCTGCCTGTCCGTTGCAGAATACTCTTCAAAGCACTGGTCCTGGCTTTCAAAGCTCTGCATGGCATGGGGGCGCATTACATCAGCAGAAGAGTTTCATATTACGTACCTGGCAGATCCCTTAGGTCAGCACACCAACACCTAATTGTCATTCCTAAGTGTCTTAGAGCCCGTCGTGGTGGACGTTCGTTCCAAGTGCAAGTGGCTAGATTCTGGAACAAGCTGCCTCTTCCGCTCAGGCAGGCCATGAATATACTGGCTTTCAGGAAACAACTGAAAACCTGGCTGTTCCAGCAAGCAGTATAATGGTCGTCCACCCCGGGACCGATGTTCCCCTTCTGGCCTCTGTATCTTTCTGTCTCAGCGCCGGGATACTCTGCTGAGTAGCTGCGCGCTCTACAAATCCATTTTAACATAACATAACTTAACATATGGAGGGCTATTGTGCCTGGGCTGATCAATTATGTCTCCGGCAGAGTCATTAGAAGGGTTATAAGGTTGGATCAAAGTCAGTTTCATTAGACCAGTGCCTCTGGTGTTCCGGTGCAGCTGGGTCAGAGTCACTTATAAGCCACACTAGGCTTACGTAGCTTGGGCAGAGTCAATTGCGTTTTATGTTATGCGCTTTTGCAATGGCGTACCAAGAGTGCCATGAGTCCAAGGCAAGCAAGGAATTTGCCCCTTGCTCCATGGTTTTGTAGCAAAATACAGCCATTAATTGGGGTAAAGAGAGCCCTCACTTGCTGGGCCCTGGTGCTAGTACACCTGCTGCACAGTTGATAGCTCTGCCTCTGTTCAGTTGCATATTAGGCCTGGAAGTGATTTTAATTATGCCAGAGTATTCGGAGCAATTTCAGTAATTCCGCATTACTCTTTTACGGAGATTTACCGATAATATAACAATTACGCCCACTCGTGTAATTAAGAATAATTTGGAAGAAAAAATACTACTGCAAGAGCACGTTTAGGGAGCGTGAATGGCTGCTCACGCTGCTGTTCATGCTCTGTTGCAATTAGAGTTATTTCTCAGAACAAATTGCATACTTGTGTCCATTTCAGATGGACGGGGCATTTTTGCACTAAGAAAATAATGCTAAATGCAGAATTACTCTTCTCATATAATTAAATGTAATTTCTCTCAATTTATAGGCAATTTCGCATGATTGCACACACAGAATTATGCAAGTCGCGCCCACCTGTATTGCATATTACATTTCTGTTAGTGTGGCTTGATGGCACTTAAAGAATCAGTCACATGTGAAGACAGTACCTCTAGGATGCTTATATGGCTGGGGCAGGGCCAGTTACTTGTTATGTTATGTGGATTTGTTTAGAACATTTCTATCATGAGTGTGATTAAGTAGCGCTTTCTCTCCCTAACGCAACATTGCCTCAAGAAGGCTAGTGGGGCCGGGGCAAAATCACCCATGTTAAGTCAGTGTCTCCGGAAGGTGGGCATAACTGGAGCTGAGTTAATCATGTCAGTGGCACAATGAAACTTGAGGGGGCCCCCCTGCAAAGTACATGCAGGGGGCCCCCAATGCTCTGGATCCAGATCAGAGCTCTCAGTCCAGGAACCTGCCAGTGCTGGAGGGCTCCCACCGGAGCTCGGGCCCCCGTGCACCGCGGGGGCTTTTGTTACGCCACTGAGTCATGTGACGGAAGGCTGAGGCAGCAAGGGACGAATCCGTCTCATATTGTGCCAGCGAATCTGCCAAAAGGAGTGGTTTAGGGTGAGTAAGTTGGGTGGCTGGCTCTATGGCAAGGGACACAACGCCTCCTTCTCCCAGTTTTCAGAAACATCTTTAAAGAGCAAGTCCCTATGTGCCAACTAGTTGCTCACCCAATGCTTTTAAACCTGGCCTCTGCTCTAGCATAGAAGTATTTTATTGGCGCACGTTTGGTCAGAACGCCTCTGAGCACATCCACTTTGAAGGTGGGAGGCAGAAGATGTACCAAACCCCCCAGAAGACAATGTCCTTTCCAAGCATGTGTCATTACTGTAGATGTAAATGCTACCTCTCAGCTGCCCAGAAGGATCCCTCTCGAAGTTGAATGCTAAGGGATCAACAAGACGCCTTGGCAAGGAAATTACATTGGAGCTGCAGAGGCCACTGGAGAGAAATAAGATCAGAGGCGACCGAGAAAGCTACTTCTCAAGCTCTCTTACCCAGCGGGAGCACCTCTTGAGTAGAGCATTAGAGTAGCATGGATGCCAGAGGCCCTGGTGCAAGCAAGGAAAATTCTCCCTTAGACTGCAGTTGGGGTAGAAGATACAGCAATTTACAGGTGTCAATGGGCCGGTCAGGGCTCTGGGCCCCAGTGCCACAGCACCTGCTGCACCAATGCCAGCAGTGGTTGATCCATTAGGGCGGAAGAGCGTCACCCCCTGCTGCCAGTGCAGCAAACATGAAAAATAAAATGGTAATAAAGAGATCGTCAGGGTGGGTTGGGGCCATTGCTGCTGATTGGCAGCAGGGAGTAGTTGTGGTTGCTGCTCCAGTTTATACTGTGCATATCACTTTGGCTGTCTGTCTTGCAGCTGCCAGCCTGACATGTACATTTTAAACCTCCCCACCCAGCTGTCTTGGACAGCTGGGTGGAGAGCAGATACAGTCCCCCCCAGTGCCTGAAGGAGCTCCAACCAATCCTGGCACTTCTCTCATGCTGGGTAATATTATCAGCAGCATGAGACCACCGTCAGGATTGGTTAGGTGGGTGGCTCTGAGACTCCTCGCTGCCTTGGATCCTCGAACTGTAGGACCAAAGAGGAACACGAGGTAGTGGGTAAGTAAGCTGTTTTATTTTTAATAATAACTGCTTTTATACCCACTTGCACACAGTGTGCGAAACTTGCACTGCCTCGGCTTCAGCCTCGACTCCAGAGCTCTGAATCGTGGCCCATTATAAACACTCTTTATAATGGAACACGAGTGAGAGCTTTGCTGGTTTCTCACAGTGCCTGTAAGTGGGTCAAAATGTCCGCCCCAACATTTTAGAATGGAAGCAGCTGCTACTGACTAGGACAGCAGGCTCTAAGTGTCTCAAGGACCCAACAAACCATAAGCATGCTCAGAAACACCAGGGTCGGTATCTCCAAGAAACAAACAACCATCAGCATAGATTGGTCCACTATGTTTGGCATATCCAAGAATAAAAAACATCAAAATAGCTTGGACTTGGCAACTCCAAGTCCCATCTAAACAACAGCACTACTGCTTGGTCACTAGAGCCTTATCATCATAGACAACCTAATATAGAGCACTTGGCTTACCATCCCCACAAACTAATGAGACAGTACTTGGCATGTGCAGGGGAAAAGAGAACTCCCACATCACCCAGAACCAACCCCAACCCCAACCAGCAACACTATAGAAACTATACCCAGCATGGTAGTCCAACAACAGCAGACTTTGCATCTCCATGATCCAACCAATCATCCGCCTGTCTTGCGACACCAGATGCAACATCACCGAGAACCAACCAACCAGCAACACATGACAGAAACTATACCCAGCGTCTCTGAGAACTAAACATGGACAGTCTGGGTAAACAACGTTTACAACGCATCGTTTACAACGCATGCCATTACAATGCAAGTCGTTACAACGACGCATTGTTACATCGCGTGCCATTACAACGCAAGTTGTTACAACGACTTGCTGTTGGGGGCAGAAGGTGTTGGATTTGGTTGATTTTCAATCCAACACCTTCCCTACTGTTGCACACACTGGAGTTGGAATAGTAAATTATACTATTCCAAACTCCAGCGCCCCCCCCTACAGCAAGTCGTTGTAACAACTGGCGTTGTAATGGCATGCGATGTAACAACGCGTCGTTGTTACGACTTGCGTTGTAATGGCATGCGTTGTAAATGCATGCGTTGTAACGAGTGCTTTTCACAGTCTGACAATAGCAGACTTTGCATCTCCATCACCCAACCAATCATCAGCCTGTCCTGGGACACCAGCTGAAAGATTTCCAAATAGCAATCAATCTTCAGCAGACAGATGGAAACTAGAGTCTCAGTAAGTATAAGATGCTCGGTCTGAGGTGACAAAAACCTCTCAACAGGTCCAAGATTCAACCACCATGCCTATCCCAAAGGATACTGTTTTAGGTAGATTCCTGCTTTGGGTCGCCGGGACATCACTACACAGTTATCTTTCATGTGAAAGAGCATTTATCTAGCACCACCTGCTTATTGTGTTGCCTCGGGGTGCATCTAAGATATTTCACGAATAAACAGTCTTTCTGACAACATACTTGTATGTAACACACTTGAGATTTTCAAGCATGCACCCAAAACCTTCTCTTTTGCAGCCCATCCCATCAGCAACGAACTGTCTCACTTCATTAGGGTCTCACTCATCCCTCCATCACTGAGCTTTAGTCACGCATCCCTTCACCACCAAACTACTTCACTTCAGTTGGGTCTCGCCCATCCCTCCATCACTGAGCTATAGTCACCCATCCCATCAGCAACAAACTGTCTCACTTAAGTAGGGTCTCACCCATCCCTCCATCAATGAGCTATAGTCACCCATCCCTTCAGCGCCGAACTATCTCACTTCAATAGGGTCTCACTCATCCCTCTATCACTGCGCTATAGTCAACCATCCCTTCACAACCAAACTATCTCACTTCAGTTTGGTCTCACCCATCCCTCCATCACTGAGCTATAGTCACCCATCCCTTCACCACCAAACTACTTCACTTCAGTAGGTTCTCGCCCATCCCTCCATCACTGAGCAATAAACACCCATCCCATTAGCAAGAAACTGTGTCACTTCAGTAGGGTCTCACCCATCCCTCCATCAATGAGCTATAGTCACTCATCCCTTCACTACCGAACTATCTCCCTTCAATAGGGTCTCACTCATCCCTCCATCACTGAGCTATAGTCACCCATCCCGTCACAACCGAACTGTGTCACTTCAGTAGGGTCTCACCCATCCCTCCATCACTTAGCTGTAGTCAAAAAGACCCTCACCACGATCTATCTCACATCAATAGGGTCTCACCCATCCCGCCACCAAGGAGCTATCTCACTACAATAGGGTCTCAGGCAGATTTTCAATCACTAATTCCACCTCTCCATCACTGATCTGTCCAGCTTCAATAGTCTCACCTTTTCCTGCAATACTCAGATACTTGACTTCAATGTCTTACCCAGTCCTCCTCTACTGAGCTACGTCACTTCAGTGAAGTCTCACCCAACCGCCCATCATTGAATTTTCACCAATCTTCAGTGACGTTAACCCCTCCCTTATCAATGTGCTGTGACACTTTAATGGAATCTCACCCAGTCCACCATTAGTGACTTATTTCACTCTCCAAGACTCCATCACAGAGCTTTCACCACATTTCAGTAGAGGCTCACTCCTTCCTGCATCACTGAACTATCTCAGTTTAGTGAGGTGTCACATGTCAATGATGCCTCACACACCTCTTCATAAAAGAGCTCTCACATTTAAAAGGAATGTCACTCCTTTCTGTATGACTGAGCTAGCTCACTTAATTGGGGCCTGAGCCTTCCTACGTCAGTAGCGTCTCACACTGCAAAGAGGTCTCATTTGTTCCTTTATCACTGCTCCATCTTCTAAATAACCCCGGGCGGAGACCTCCGCTCCGCCCGCAGAGTATGCGGAGATTTGCCTCCTCCATGTTCCGCGGAGAACCCAGAGAAGGCAAATCTCCGCACACTCTGCAGCGGAGCGGAGTTGGCCAGCCCCCGCCTCCACCTCCCCTATATTATCAAGTAAATCTACATTACGTAATAGTAAAGTAAAACCACTTACCTGGCATGCGGCGTCCCCGGGCTGCCCTCCCCCTCTTCCTCGCAGTATCGGTAATCCTTGAGAAAACTGCGCATCTAAGATTATTAGCTCTATAGGCTAACATTAGAGTATCTTATTTAATTACAAATATTGCTAGGAACAAGCTAAAAATGTCATTCAAAGAGTTAAAAAATGGGCAATGATAATTCCAACAACCTGCCATGGATGAATTTATCATAACTAGTACGGAGAAGAAGTTGTAGAACTTTCTCTTCTGCAAACCAAAATCCAGCCTTCTAGCAGTCTTTGCTGACTGGTCAGCCCTAAGAGGCTTAGCCAGGCTGCTTTGATGAGGGGAAAAGTGGCCAGCAGGGAGCAGAGGTTATCTGATGGAGGGAGTTTCTGCATCTGCAGAAAAACAGTCCAGGTCAGGGGCTGGTTAAATCAAACTGGGCTTCAAAGAGAGGAGGATACTAAAGGAATGCCAGGCCTACCTACCCCCACATCCTGTACCCCCCAGCCAGATGGCAGGGCCAGGAAAGGAATTTGCAGACGGGCAGGGGGAGTGCTAATGGAAATGAGCCACATCAGTAGGTTGGTTTAGCCAGGTCTTACTCTCTTGGAAAGTATTCGTCCATCTTTAATTTTAAAGTTTAGTGCTATGTGGAACAAGAAGATGCCACACTTTGGAGGAAGCTGTCATGCTTTTGGATGGCACTCTGCACCACATTGGCCAGGGTCCACCCCTACGTGTTGCCACCAATCATTGAATAAATAGGTGAGAGCTGCAGAGCAGCTCAGTTCTGCATTTGAATTTGCTGCCTGAAACTACAAGAAGACGGATTGCCCTGCTGAAACCCTGGTCTGCACCACACAGGTATTGCTCCATGAAGGACTGCGTCCAGTGGACTTTTAAGGATTTGGCCAGGTGCACTGAGGGAACTGAAGTCCAAACTTCCAAGGACCATCTTAGAGTTTCTAGACACTTGGATTTGTGTTTTAGACACTTTGAACCCTCAAGAGGAACTTGAGGAAGTAGTTCCAGAAGTTTGGAGAAGATTGAAGGAACTTTTGGAAAAAGCTCCATAAGTGGACCGGCTTGACATCAAGAGTCAAACTGGCTACCTTCAACCACCTCCCGGCCTGGATTTCAGGTTGTCCCGCTGAAAGGTCCGGAGCTCCAGACTTCCAGGATTTGACCGAGGCCTCTCTGAAAATCAAGCCGATGACGTTCCATCAAAATCGGCCTTCTGGATGGGACCGCACGACATTGTGAGAAAATCCTCCCAAAAAGTTTCTAAGTGTGAAGGTTAAATTTTGACCGGGATCTCCCACTTAGTGTATCTGTTCCATTGCAGCCGGCCTCAAACTTTGACATTGTCCCAGTCAAATGCAACCAGACGTCCCAGGGTGGCGCTATATGTTTTTAGCACTGTTAGAAATGGGGGTCTCTTGTTGGCAGAGGTAGGTACCTTTGTCCAAATAGGGATCCTTGCTTCTAGTCAGGTTTAGGGGATGCACACTTTAGATAACCCCTGCTCACCCCCTTGGTAGCTTGGCACGAGCAGACAGGCTTATCCCAAAGGCAATATGTAAAGTATTTGTACCAACACTCACAGTAACACAGTAAAAACACCACAAATGGACACCGCACCAGTTTAGAAAAATAAAATATCTTTAACTAAACTAAACAAGACCAAAACGACAAACATCCAACATACACAGTTAAAAATATGACTTTCAAAAGGTTTCAAGAACTTGTACCATAGAAAAGAATGGATGCGTGACTTTTCACCAAAGTACCTGTAGATGCGTCAAAATTCACAAGGCCAAACAGCAGCAGAGAAAGGAAGCATTGGAGAACACAGCGATGCGTCAGTTCCTGAGTCCTTGGGGAGGCAAGGCGACAGTTCTGCTGCACACAGGAGACGTGATGCGTCGAATCCGGACTTTAGGGGGAAGCGAGGCGTCGAAATCCAAGACGATTCTGGTCTGCGGGTGATGCGTGGAAAAACTTGGTGCACAGGTATGATGTGTGACACACCGGAGGTGATGCGTCGCTCTGCGGGGCTTCGCGCCGTCCGGCGTTGGTGCTGGGGGCAGTGCGGCGAGACTTCACGCCGCCCGGCGAGACTCGACGAGGCTTTGCGTCGTCCGGCGTCATTTCTGAGAGACTTTGCACGGCTTTGCGCTGGTTCTTGCAGAGATTAGCTGCAAAACCCACCTCTGAGGCCCTGTAACTGGAAGGAGGCACCTCAGGCAAGGGTAGGACTCACAGATGGCAGAGTCCAGCAGCACCAGCAGGTTTGCAGGAAGTCTTTTGTGTCCCTGAGACTTCTTAACAGGAGGCAAGCACACACAAGCCCTTGGAGATCTCCTTCAAGCAGGGGACACAGCACACAGCAAAGTCCTTCTCCTTTCCTTGGCAGAAACAGCAACTGCAGGCCAACCCCAGACATACAGCAAGGGCAGTACTTCTCCTCAGTCTCTCCAGCTCTTCTCCTTGTCAATGGTTTCTCTTGAATTCCAGGAATGATTTAAAATCTGGGGTTTTGGGTCTGATACTTATACCCCAAAATGTCTTTGTTCTCTTTGTGCAAGGGGCTCTGAGCCCAGTTCAAACCAGTTCTGGGGGGCACTCTGCAAGTGCACAACAACATCCATTGTCAGTGTGTGCCTTGGCTCCAGACACTTCACAGGGGGGCGGAGCCAGCATTGTGGAAGGCAGGCACAGCCCTATTCAGGTACAGGTGGTACTCCTCCCACCACTCCAAATGCAGATCAGGCCTATTCAGCCTAGTGCTGACTCATCCAGACTCCTGGAGCCACTGCACCTCCCCAGCCCCTGTCACTCCAAAGCCAGACAGTCAATCCACAAACAGGCAGAGGCACACAGGATGGTTGAACAAGAAAATAGCCACTTTCTAAAAGTGGTATTTTCAAACACACAATTTAAAAAACATCTTTTCAGGGCTTCTCATGTGTGTGGCACAATCAGTGCTGCAGGTCCACTAGTAGCATTTGATTTACCAGCCCTGGCACACTCAGTGCACTTTACTAGGGACCTACTGGTAAAACAAATATGCCAATCAGGGAGAACCAATCACAATACCAATTTATACAGGGAGCACTTGCACTTTGACACTGATCAGCAGTGGCAAAGTGCCCAAAGCATCTAAGCCAGCAAACACAGGTCAGGAAAAAATAGGAGGAAGAAGCAAACTGTTTGGGGATAACCCTGCAAAAAGGGCCATTTCCAACAGGCACTATAAAGTGGTTAATCTTTCAAAGTACATGTCTCTGGTTCCCTACATTGGATTTTTGCCATTTTGTTGTTATTTTAAAAATATAAATATTTCCTATTATTATAAATTGGCGTGGGATTTTTCTTGTGTGTTTTGTCTTACTTATTTAATGTAGTTTTTTTTAAATGCTTTACATACCTGTCTCCTGAGTTAAGCCTGCCTGCAGCCAGCTGCCAAGGGTTGAGCCAGGGGATAATGTATTGAGACCTTGTCTGAACCTTTAGTTGTGTAGGTGGCCTTATTGCTAGTGGTAGGTGCATACCTACCACTGCTAGTAATCCATCCCCCAACAAGTCAGCAAATTCCTAGGCGAGAACTGAGCCAGGGGCTGGCACAACCCTAAGAGCCCAAGCATGAGCTGCACCACTAAAAGATTTCAGAAGCAAATGACACAACAAACATCATCTAAAAATGTCACAAAGACTCTTGAAAATTCAACAAGGGTTATTTCTTCAACAGTGTGTTTGTCTTTAATGTAATACATTAGATTAGTGCATGACTGCTTGGAGTGACATTTATCAAAAGTAGGGGCATATTTACAAGCCCCTTGCGCTGCCGGTATGTCACTTGTTCCCATATTAAGAGTGGCGGCCCGGCGGCGCATGGGGCTTGTAAATTAGCCCCAAAGTTTCTAAACAGAACTGCATTGAGTAGGGAATGGGGCAGTGCATGGTGTGCTTGGTCTGGTTCTCTCCCTTGGATAACAGCCGAGACAGTGCCGGAATTTGGCCTGACTTTTGCTTGGCTTCTCTACATCTCGGGAAGAATAGTAAGGTCTGTGATGAAAGAATGGAAACCTCACATTCTACACATCACAGACCTCATACTTCAGACGTTTGTCAAACTCTTTCCTCACATCACTGACATCATGACGAGATAGAGTCACAGTAGAACTTAATGAGGAGCACTGAGGGATGTTACATATCTGCTCAAACGTAGAAATAAATACATTTGAACAAAAACTGTCCAGCCCTGGTCCTCTTGAAAAATGATACTTATGCTATAACTTCCCCCATCTTACCTTGTCCAAAGGCTGAAATCACCCATAAAGTCTGGGTGTGTCGAGTGGCACAATTTCCACTGTTCATAGTCATGTAGGAGTCGTCCAGTGCGGCAGTGATAAGGGATTCAATGCATGACCTTGGCAAAATCTAGCTTGGGAGGCATCTAACAAAGAAATAGATTTCAGATTGATGGAAAGCTCTGAATTTATTGCACTTTCCGGCACCTTAGAAGCAAGGATCAACAATGGTCTTGTAGGTACTTGGTGGGGGCTGCTGCAAGAGTGGTCGCTGTAGAATATGTTTTCAACTTTTTCCACAACATCTATATTAGATGGATTGTAGAGTTAGGTAAGCATTAGAGTACATGTGCACGTGGCCCTCTGAATAATTTTAGGGGATAACATTCTAAAGGTGACCCAGATTTAGCATTGTTAAGTTTGACTGGAGTAAAACTGTTTTGTCAAGAACAGAAAAAGAGGTAAGGTATTTATATACAACTGGTCAAAAAACACTGATTTGAACAGAAGATTGATCAGAGCAGGAGTCACATGGAATGGTTAACATTTTGTTCGATCTTGTCTAGAAAAATATCGACAGGTTGGAGCATCAATGTTGTGCTGGAAATATACTGGTAAGAGCAATTTTTAACATTGTTGTTTTCAGAGTAGTAATAGTCAACTGTAGCAATGCAATAGCTCATTGTAATGGCAAATTTGTAGGTAATTTTGAAGTCAGGTCTGAAGTCTTTGCACTATTTCCATATGTTATTTGTGTACAAATTTTCGTAATAGCAAGAATGTTTTCCGTGGACCAAGGAGCCTGGATCTTGGTCCGCTTAGTGAAGGAGAGCAACCGAGGGAGGGAATTAATAGCCAAAGTGATCTACCTCTTATAGTTCTGGGAAAATAGGTCCACATCTCCTGAGTTTTTGAATTGTTCGGTACTTCAGTTGGGTGAGGATGTAGAATATTTGCACCATGAGCCCTTCCCGGTGGGATTCTATTTTTAGAATTAGAAGATAAGATACTCTTTGGAGGAAGAGTTAAAAAGGTAGGATTGATCAGAGCAAGGTACCACATGAGTGGGTTTGAATGCAGTGTTTCCATTGGAGAAAGAACCCTTGAGTTTGATCAGCCCTGCGAGTGGGGCCATCCTTGATTTAGCCAGCAGTGGCTCCCAGTAGCGGCCCGTGGAGGGAGTTCCGTGGGGCGGTGAGGCGGGGCGGGGGAGGGGCAGGGTGGGGGGTAGTAAACACCGGAATATGGATGAACGGAGGTAAGTAAACAATTAAATAAATAAAACGAAATTCGTTTTATTTAATTGTTTACTTACCTCCGTTCATCCATATTCCGTGTTTACACCCCACCCTGCCCCCCGCCTCGCCACCGCCCACGGAACTCCCTCCACGGGCCGCTACTGGTGGCTCCTCCGCTAAGGTGGAGGAGCGTTGCCCCACTGCTCTCAGAGCAGTGGATAAAGGAAATATAAAATGATAATAACAATGTTATCATCATTTTATTTATCGAACTGGCTACGGGGCTATGTTAGGGCGGGGCGGGGCTGGGGTTACTGGAAGGAGGAGTGGTTTGTGCACCATAAGTGCACATGACAGTTTGGCCAACCGTCTTGGGCCGGCCAAACAGTCATGGCACTTAGAATTTCTCCACCTAGCTGTGTTTCACAGCCGGGTGGAGAACCGTCCCAAGGCTCCAAGGACTGTCTGAGTGGCCAAACAGGTCACTCAGACCAATCACGACGCTGCTTTCATGATGGTGACGGAGGAGTTGTGATTGGCTTAGGGGAGCCTGTCTCTTGCCAAGAGCCAGGAAGAGAAGAAGATGGATGAGAAACTGCGGCAGTAATCAGGTAGGTGTTTTTTATCCTTTACCCCCGCCTCACCCCACCACCCCCGCTCGGTAGCAGCCGCCACTGGATTTAGATAACTTTGCAACATTTAAACACACTTGTTTGACAAAAAAAAAAACACAACATGACACCGAAGCCCAATGAGTGTCACCCAGGTGTAGGCACATGTTTTGTAACCTGTTGGTGTTGTTTCCAGCCTGGAAAATCATTCGAGGAAGCAAATGGATCATTTTCAATGGGTTTTTCTATTAAAGTGCTGAGGCTCAGCCATTATTGCAGCTTGAGACTTCTGACTATGGTCCTGTTTGGGGTCACGTGTATAGTGCATTAGAAATCCTGGATTATATTTTCAGAAAATCTATAGTTTACCAGAGAAGGATAAAAAAAGGGAACCTACCGGGTGTCCTAAAAGAAGGGAAAAAATAACACTTTTGCCAATAAAAGAATTCAAGAGATGAAAATGAAAGCAATTTACCACAAAGGGCAGCAGGGAGGTACATGATGTTTAAAGTCATTAAAAACTATTCCCCAGGGTTCGGTAGAAGCTAGTGGGCAAAAAAAGCATAAAGCTGGCGCGCAGAAGTCATTAGGAATAGCGAGAAATATGAATCGTTTCACAAAAAGGCTTGTCCCACACAGAGTCGTTCTTTTAAAAAGGAAAGCTGTATTGTCGCCTCTGACGCTCCGGTTAATCCGCGCAGTTGCTGGTGTTTTTCTTCGGTACATCCAAGTTTTGTCCACTTCTGTTCCTCACTTTTGCCTTCTTCACGCTAACATTCAATTCAAGGAAACGGGCTCTTGCTTAAAGAGTGACACAAGCCGGCCGAATTCTTTCTTTTGAAATATTTTCTCTTTATTGCAGTGCACTCTGCTCTAGCCTTAGGTTTCTCCAGGATGTGTGAAAAAAATTATATATTTTTTTCCCAAAAGTTTATACATTTTCACAAAATAAATTAAATTACACGTTGGGAGCAAGATGTGGGTTGCCTGTAGCTTGCCTTACTTTAGAGAGTGCCGACCTTGCATTAAAAAGTCTTGCAAGATATTGACAGGAGCCTGGTTTGAGCATAAAATTACCCTGGAAGAGGTTTTCTGTGGAAACTAGTCTCCTGCTGGTGTTTCTCAAGACTGTTTAGGAAAGACGTAACCTCGCTTAAAAATGTGTAATGCAAGACTTGAGGAAATAAGTGACCAGATGTATCATGCATTTTACCGGTCGCAAGCGGCCCGGTTTGCGACTAGTAAAATGCATTTTGGTATGTATGAATTCCAATTTGCTATTCGGTAACATGTTAATGAATCGCAATTTGGAATTGCGAATTCATACTGATTTGGAACTAGGAAGGGGCGTGTTTAGGGTATCCGTTCCTAATACCGAATCACAGCGGTATGTAGGAATGTTTGCAACCGAAATACGGTTGCAAAACATTCGCATTTTACCACCTACTTCAAGTAGGCGGCAACCCATTCGCAAAATGGAAGAGGTCCCCAAGTGAATGTTTGTAAAATTCTTTTTTAAGAGTAGGCAGTGGTCCCACAGACTACTGCCTTCTCTTGAAAAAGTAAAAGAAAACTTCAGTTTTCTTTTTTAAACCAACACGTTTTCCTTTAAGGAAAACTGGCTGCATTTAAAAAATGATTGCTTTATTTAAAAGCAATCACAGACATGGTGGTCTGCTGACCCCAGCAGGCCACCATCCCTGTGATTTTAGCGATTCCTAATAGGTCGCAAATTGCAGGTAGGTCGTTTTGTGACCCATTAGGAAATGCTAAATGAAACTCATGTAGTTTCATACATTCAAATAGAGACTACCTAATTGCGATTCGCAGAGAATTATAATTAGGTAATCGCTATTAGAAATAATGATACATGTGGCCCTTGGTGAATTTCATGTAATGCTATTTTTACCAGCAGAATTAAAATTTCACACTGGCATGTTTCCACATGTGGAACAGGTAAATCATCTGTTTTTCAGCAGGACGCCAGTCCACCCCTGTCCCTGAGGCTTCCCTCTCCCTCCCTGCCCACCATAACCCCCTTTCTCCTCTATCTCTGTCTCACAATCTTTCCTCCTCTTTCTAGCTGGTCCTCTCCACCACACTCCCCTGTCTATTCCTCTCCATTTCTTTCTCTGTCTGCCTTTCTCTCTTTATTTCTCTTGCCTCTCTCTCACTGCCTTTGAGAGTGTCATCTTCCCTCCTCCCCACACCATCTCTCTTCTCTCTTAGTCTCTCTCTCTCATTCTGCTTCTTTCATTCTTACCTTCCACTCGGCGAGGCACGGGCAGCGGGTAATTCCACCTGTGTGTGGCACAGGACGGGGTACATATCTCTCTAAATAGTGTAGCTTAGTTCTGGGTGAGATAGGTAATGGTGCTAGTGTGAGGCATGCAGGTTCCAACCACCCAGCAGATACTTTATTCCGAGCTAGTATCCAGCTTTACCTTGGTGGTACACCCCAGTGCACTGCACCACTCATACAAAGAGAACAAAGGTGGTATTCTTCGTTCACACAATACTGGTGATTATAAATTGATGGGGAAATGTATACAAGAATCGCTATTTCCACTGAGATTTGTCTGTGGTTTTTTATCCATTTTCATTTGTATTTTCACTAGGCATGGGTGAAATTTACATTTTATGCGAAATGCCGATCCAGCATTTTGTGCTATTTTTTTACGTAAAATGCGTCCTCACATCCATTGTAGACACGAGGATCCATTGTGTGCTAGACAAAATAGAGCAAATGACACAAAGAAACAGCCACTCATGTTCTGGTCATTCATCTTGCCCCGTGCTACTGCAATAGGATTATTACGTGAATTAAATCACAATTATGTGACATGGGTAAGGTCAGGTGTTGGACTTGGCCCTTTCTGCATGGTCATCCCCAGACTTTTTACTTTCATCCCTCCATTTTTGCTGAACTCGTTTTTGTTGACTTTAGGACTCTGTGAACTTTACCACTGCTAATCAGCGCTAAAGTGCTTGTGCTCTCTCCTTAAACATGGTGACATTGGCTTATACCCAATTGGCATATCTAATTTACTTGTAAGTCCCTAGTAAAGTGGCACTACCTGTGCCCAGGGCCTTTAAAATAAATGCTAGTAGTGGGCCTGCAGCACTGGTTGTGCCACCCATTTAAGTAGCCATTTAACCATGTCTCAGGCCTGCCATTGCAGAGCCTATGTGTGCAGTTTAAACTGCCATTTCGATGTGGCAAAATAAACTTTATGCCAGGCCCAGGCCTTCCTTTTTAATACATATAGGTCACCCCTAGGGCAGGGTGCAATGGATTCGAAAAGTAGGACATGTACTCTTAAATTAGTTTTTCACTACTGAAAGGCCTATCTCTCCCATAGGATAACACTGGAGTTGCCTTATTACATTTTATAAGTGCAGTTTCCAAATGGGAAGAGAGAACCAGTTCACGTTTGGTGTCTCTGGAATCACAATTTAAAATCCTAACTTATGTGAAGTAGGATTTTAACTTGCAATTCAGAAAATGCCACTTTTAGAAAGTTGCAAAAGAAACAATTGATGGACGGAATGCTGGACAATGCAAACATTCACCCCCAGTCACAAGAATCTGGGTTAAATCCATCCTTCTTTTGCTCACCACACCACCCCAGTTTGGACCCAGCCATATGCAAATCAGTCTTGACCCTGTTCCTTGTGGGAACAGTCCAGCCCGAACTGCCAAGCCAGGTCCTCCCTGGACCGGAAACAAGCATCCTGGGACCGGTTTCAGGGCATCACCCTTCATCAGCCAGGCTAGCTTGAATCCTGTGGTGTAGTGAGCACGGGACACACGTCTGGGCATACCCTTCCCACTTAGGGCGACATATGCAAAAGAAACAATTGATGGACGAAATGCTGGACAATGCAAACATTCACCCCCAGTCACAAGGATCTGGGTTAAATCCATCCTACTTTTGCTCACCACACCACCCCAGTTTGGACCCAGCCATATGCAAATCAGACTTGACCCTGTTCCTTGTGGGAACAGTCCAGCCTGAACTGCCAAGCCAGGTCCTCCCTGGACCGGAAACAAGCATCCTGGGACCGGTTTCAGGGCATCACCCTTCATCAGCCAGGCTAGCTTGAATCCAGTGGTGTAGTGAGCACGGGACCACGTCTGGGCATACCCTTCCCACTTAGGGCGACATATGCAAAAGAAACAATTGATGGACGGAATGCTGGACAATGCAAACATTCACCCCCAGTCACAAGGATCTGGGTTAAATCCATCCTTCTTTTGCTCACCACACCACCCCAGTTTGGACCCAGCCATATGCAAATCAGTCTTGACCCTGTTCCTTGTGGGAACAGTCCAGCCCGAACTGCCAAGCAAGGTCCTCCCTGGACCGGAAACAAGCATCCTGGGACCGGTTTCAGGGCATCACCCTTCATCAGCCAGGCTAGCTTGAATCCAGTGGTGTAGTGAGCACGGGACCCACGTCTGGGCATACCCTTCCCACTTAGGGCGACATATGCAAAAGAAACAATTGATGGACGGAATGCTGGACAATGCAAACATTCACCCCCAGTCACAAGGATCTGGGTTAAATCCATCCTTCTTTGCTCACCACACCACCCCAGTTTGGACCCAGCTATATGCAAATCAGTCTTGACCCTGTTCCTTGTGGGAACAGTCCAGCCCGAACTGCCAAGCCAGGTCCTCCCTGGACCGGAAACAAGCATCCTGGGACTGGTTTCAGGGCATCACCCTTCATCAGCCAGGCTAGCTTGAATCCAGTGGTGTAGTGAGCACGAGACCCACGTCTGGGCATACCCTTCCCACTTAGGGCGACATAAGGTATGGGTATTCCCAGACGTGGGTCCCTTGCTCACTTTGCCACTGGATTCAAGATAGCCTGGCTGATGACGGCTGTAAGCCAGAAACCGGTCCCAGGATGCTTGTTTCCGGTCCAGGGAAGACATGGCTTGGCAGTTCGGGCTGGACTGTTCCCATGAGGCACAGGGTCAGACTGATTTGCATATGGCCATGTCTGAACTGGGGTGGCGGAGTGAGCTAAAGAATGATGATGGATTAAACCCAGAGCATTTGACTGGGGGTGAGTGCTTGCAATGTTCAACACTCCGTCCATCATCCCCTTTGGTTTTGCTATGTTTGCCGTAAATTGGCAGGGTATGCCCAGACATGGGTCCCTTGCTCACTTTGCCGCTGGATTCAAGATAGCCTGGCTGATGACGGCTGTAAGCCAGAAACCGGTCCCAGGATGCTTGTTGTCGGTCCAGGGAATACATGGCTTGGCAGTTCGGGCTGGACTGTTCCCATGAGGCACAGGGTCAGACTGATTTGCATATGGCCATGTCTGAACTGGGGTGGCGGAGTGAGCTAAAGAATGATGATGGATTAAACCCAGATCAGTTGACTGGGGGTGAGTGCTTGCAATGTTTAACACTCCGTCCATCATCCCCTTTGGTTTTGCTATGTTTGCCCTAAGTTGGCAGGGTATGCCCAGACGTGGGTCCCTTGCTCACTTTGCCACTGGATTCAAGATAGACTGGCTGATTACGGCTGTAAGCCAGAAACCGGTCCCAGGATGCTTGTTTCCGGTCCAGGGAAGACATGGCTTGGCAGTTCGGGCTGGACTGTTCCCATGAGGCACAGGGTCAGACTAATTTGCATATGGCCATGTCTGAACTGGGGTGGCGGAGTGAGCTAAAGAATGATGATGGATTAAACCCGGATCAGTTGACTGGGGGTGAGTGCTTGCAATGTTCAACACTCCGTCCATCATCCCCTTTGGTTTTGCTATGTTTGCCCTAAGTTGGCAGGGTATGCCCAGACGTGGGTCCCTTGCTCACTTTGCCACTGGATTCAAGATAGCCTGGCTGATGACGGCTGTAAGCCAGAAACCGGTCCAGGGAAGACATGGCTTGGCAGTTCGGGCTGGACTGTTCCCATGAGGCACAGGGTCAGACTGATTTGCATATGGCCATGTCTGAACTGGGGTGGCGGCGTGAGCTAAAGAATGATGATGGATTAAACCCAGATCAGTTGACTGGGGGTGAGTGCTTGCAATGTTCAACACTCCGTCCATCATCCCCTTTGGTTTTGCTATGTTTGCCCTAAGTTGGCAGGGTATGCCCAGACGTGGGTCCCTTGCTCACTTTGCCACTGGATTCAAGATAGCCTGGCTGATGACGGCTGTAAGCCAGAAACCGGTCCCAGGATGCTTGTTTCCGGTCCAGGGAAGACATGGCTTGGCAGTTCGGGCTGGACTGTTCCCATGAGGCACAGGGTCAGACTGATTTGCATATGGCCATGTCTGAACCGGGGTGGCGGAGTGAGCTAAAGAATGATGATGGATTAAACCCAGATCAGTTGACTGGGGGTGAGTGCTTGCAATGTTCAACACTCCGTCCATCATCCCCTTTGATTTTGCTATGTTTGCCCTAAGTTGGCACGGTATGCCCAGACGTGGGTCCCTTGCTCACTTTGCCACTGGATTCAAGATAGCCTGGCTGATGACGGCTGTAAGCCAGAAACCGGTCCCAGGATGCTTGTTTCCGGTCCAGGGAAGACATGGCTTGGCAGTTCGGGCTGGACTGTTCCCGTGAGGCACAGGGTCAGACTAATTTGCATATGGCCATGTCTGAACTGGGGTGGCGGAGTGAGCTAAAGAATGATGATGGATTAAACCCAGATCAGTTGACTGGGGGTGAGTGCTTGCAATGTTCAACACTCCGTTCATCATCCCCTTTGGTTTTGCTATGTTTGCCCCAAGTTGGCAGGGTATGCCCAGACGTGGGTCCCTTGCTCACTTTGCCACTGGATTCAAGAAAGCCTGGCTGATGACGGCTGTAAGCCAGAAACCGGTCCCAGGATGCTTGTTTCCGGTCCATGGAAGACATGGTTTGGCAGTTCGGGCTGGACTGTTCCCATGAGGCACAGGGTCAGACTGATTTGCATATGGCCATGTCTGAACTGGGGTGGCGGAGTGAGCTAAAGAATGATGATGGATTAAACCCAGATCAGTTGACTGGGGGTGAGTGCTTGCAATGTTCAACACTCCGTCCATCATCCCCTTTGGTTTTGCTACTTTTAGAAAGTTGGCATTTTCTTGCCTTAGCCATTTAGTGAATGCAGCCTGTCTGTAGTCACATGACTGGGTGTAGCTGACAGTTGAGTTTTGTATATTCCTCCTAGAAGGCCCCACACCATAGGGAGCTTAGGTGTTCCTGGATGGGCCATCACTGGCAAGATGGGAGGGAGGAGCTGGGCACAGCCCCACTTACACCTGAATAAACTGTGTCCTGCCTCCACACAAAGGGCCGCATACCCCATGTAGTTAATTTGAAGGGAGGGTGTTTGTGCACTTTAAAGGCATGCCTCTAGAAGCTTCTCGTCACTTCAAAGGCACAACTGTGTATAAAAGAAGGACCTCAGACACCCACTCTTCAGTACGCTTCTGGCCCTGTGGATACTCTGCCAGGAATAAGGACTACTACAAGGACTGCCACTCTGCTGGACTACTGCTCAGAAGGAACTGATGCCCTGCAGGACTGACCTGCTGCCTGTTGCCCTCTGTCTGGGTGAGAAGAACTGGACCTGCATCTCTTGAACCCAGAGTGACTCCTAGGGCTAGTTGGCTGGCCGCCTGATCTGAAACCTTAAGGACACAACAGGCTTCCAACAACCTTGCACCTGCACCTGGACTCTGAAATCTGTGAGTATATTCTGCCAAGTGGTGCCACCACAGTCTTGAACCCTTGGAAGTGGATTTAAGGTGCTTACCAGCCTCTGTGGATCCAGGGGATCCAGCACATTCTTTCTGCTGTGTGGTGCAAACCCGAGCAGAACTGGTGCATCTCCAATGTTGCATGGATTGGACCCCTCACAAAGACCAGCATTGCCGTCACTACCCACAATGCCTTTGGAAATGCCACTGTGCAATGCAGCCTCTGTGCATGCCCTCATTGACAGCAGCCTCAACAACGACGATGGACTCCGCATCACAGCCTCGCAGCTCGTTGTAAGCAGCGCACCGCCCTCTCCCTAATTTTTGACTGTACTTCACGAAGCACCTCTTCCTGTCCCTCCAGCTGCAATGTGGAGAGCATCTTTCTCTAATCCCTCTATACTCAGTGGCAAGCGCCTCTACAGACTCCTTTGGATAGAACTGTGACAAGCACCTCATAATAATGTTTGTGTGCACTGTCTAGAATACCTTTCCCTACTACCTGTCTGTACTGTAGAGAGTGCATCCCCCTAATCTTTATCAGCACTGTGAAGATAAATTCTCTTTAATCCCTGTCAACAACACTGTAGAGATCATCTCATCGTGCTCTGTCTGCACTGTTTAGAACATGTCCCCCTAACTTTGGTTAACTATTCACTGTAGAGAGTACTTTGCTCTCATTCCCGCCTGTCCTGCAGGCAGCTCACATCCTACTCCCTGTCTACAGAGTGAAGAGTTTCTTTCCATAAACCCTGTCTGGATAATGAAGGACACTTTTTCCTAATCCCTGTCAGCATTGCAGAGAACACCTAACTTCAACTCCTCATCCTAATCCCTATCTACATAGTGAAGAATATTACCTCCTAACGTCTCTCAGCACTATGAAGAATGGCGCCGCCTAGTACCTATCAGCACTGAGAAGAATACTGCTGCATAATCCTTATCTGCACAGTGAACAATGCCACCTCCTAATCCCTATCTGCACAGTAAGGAATATCACCTCCTAATTCATATTGGAG
>CAWUFW010018598.1:0-215365 GCA_963921515.1 Calotriton arnoldi
GGAATCAAGCTATCCTGGCTGAAGAGGGGTGAAACCCCGAAACCGGTCCTAGGATGCTTGTTTCCAGTCCAGGGAGGACCTGGCTTGGCAGTTCGGGCTGGACTGTTCCCATGAGGCACAGGGTCAAGACTGATTTGCATATGGCTGGGTTCAAACTGGAATGGCATGGTGAGCAAAAAGCAATGGATTTAGGCCCAGATCTCTGTACTGGGGTGAATGTATGACATTGTTCTGCATTCTGTCCATCAACTGTTGTTTTTGCATTTGTCACCCCGAGTGGGACGGGTATGCCCAGACGTGGGTCCCGTGCTCTCCATGCCACTGGAATTAAGCTATCCTGGCTGAAGAGGGGTGAAACCCCGAAACCGGTCCTAGGATGCTTGTTTCCAGTCCAGGGAGGACCTGGCTTGGCAGTTCGGGCTGGACTGTTCCCATGAGGCACAGGGTCAAGACTGATTTGCATATGGCTGGGTTCAAACTGGAATGGCATGGTGAGCAAAAAAACGATGGATTTAGGCCCAGATCTCTGTTCTGGGGTGAATGTATGACATTGTTCTGCATTCTGTCCATCAACTGTTGTTTTTGCATTTGTCACCCCGAGTGGGACGGGTATGCCCAGACGTGGGTCCCGTGCTCTCCATGCCACTGGAATCAACCTATACTGGCTGAAGAGGGGTGAAACCCCGAAACCGGTCCTAGGATGCTCGTTTCCAGTCCAGGGAGGACCTGGCTTGGCAGTTCGGGCTGGACTGTTCCCATGAGGCACAGGGTCAAGACTGATTTGCATATGGCTGGGTTCAAACTGGAATGGCATGGTGAGCAAAAAAAAGATGGATTTAGGCCCAGATCTCTGTACTGGGGTGAATCTATGACATTGTTCTGCATTCTGTCCATCAACTGTTGTTTTTGCATTTGTCAGCCCGAGTGGGACGGGTATGCCCAGACGTGGGTCCTGTGCTCTCCATGCCACTGGAATCAAGCTATCCTGGCTGAAGAGGGGTAAAACCCCGAAACCGGTCCTAGGATGCTTGTTTCCAGTCCAGGGAGGACCTGGCTTGGCAGTTCGGGCTGGACTGTTCCCATGAGGCACAGGGTCAAGACTGATTTGCATATGGCTGGGTTCAAACTGGAATGACATGGTGAGCAAAAAAACGATGGATTTAGGCCCAGATCTCTGTATTGGGGTGAATGTATGACATTGTTCTGCATTCTGTCCATCAACTGTTGTTTTTGCATTTGTCACCCCGAGTGGGACGGGTATGCCCAGATGATGGGTCCCGTGCTCTCCATGCCACTGGAATCAAGCTATCCTGGCTGAAGAGGGGTGAAACCCCGAAACCGGTCCTAGGATGCTTGTTTCCAGTCCAGGGAGGACCTGGCTTGGCAGTTCGGGCTGGACTGTTCCCATGAGGCACAGAGTCAAGACTCATTTGCATATGGCTGGGTTCAAACTGGAATGGCATGGTGAGCAAAAAAACGATGGATTTAGGCCCAGATCTCTGTACTGGGGTGAATCTATGACATTGTTCTACATTCTGTCCATCAACTGTTGTTTTTGCATTTGTCACCCCGAGTGGGACAGGTATCCCCAGACGTGGGTCCCGTGCTCTCCATGCCACTGGAATCAAGCTATCCTGGCTGAAGAGGGGTGAAACCCCGAAACCGGTCATAGGATGCTTGTTTCCAGTCCAGGGAGGACCTGGCTTGGTAGTTCGGGCTGGACTGTTCCCATGAGGCACAGGGTCAAGACTGATTTGCATATGGCTGGGTTTAAACTGGAATGGCATGGTGAGCAAAAAAACGATGGATTTAGGCCCAGATCTCTGTACTGGGGTGAATGTATGACATTGTTCTGCATTCTGTCCATCAACTGTTGTTTTTGCATTTGTCACCCCGAGTGGGACGGTTATGCCCAGAGGTGGGTCCCGTGCTCTCCATGCCACTGGAATCAAGCTATCTTGGTTGAAGAGTGGTGAAAGCCCGAAACCGGTCCTAGGATGCTTGTCTCCAGTCCAGGGAGGACCTGGCTTGGCAGTTCGGGCTGGACTGTTCCCATGAGGCACAGGGTCAAGACTGATTTGCATATGGCTGGGTTCAAACTGGAATGGCATGGTGAGCAAAAAAACGATGGATTTAGGCCCAGATCGCTGTACTGGGGTGAATGTATGACATTGTTCTGCATTCTGTCCATCAACTGTTGTTTTTGCATTTGTCACCCCGAGTGGGTCGGGTATGCCCAGACGTGGGTCCCGTGCTCTCCATGCCACTGGAATCAAGCTATCTTGGCTGAAGAGGGGTGAAAGCCCGAAACCGGTCCTAGGATGCTTGTCTCCAGTCCAGGGAGGACCTGGCTTGGCAGTTCGGGCTGGACTGTTCCCATGAGGCACAGGGTCAAGACTGATTTGCATATGGCTGGGTTCAAACTGGAATGGCATGGTGAGCAAAAAAACGATGGATTTAGGCCCAGATCTCTGTACTGGGGTGAATGTATGACATTGTTCTGCATTCTGTCCATCAACTGTTGTTTTTGCATTTGTCACCCCGAGTGGGACGGGTATGCCCAGACGTGGGTCCTGTGCTCTCCATGCCACTGGAATCAAGCTATCCTGGCTGAAGAGGGGTGAAACCCCGAAACCGGTCCTAGGATGCTTGTTTCCAGTCCAGGGAGAACCTGGCTTGGCAGTTCGGGCTGGACTGTTCCCATGAGGCACATGGTCAAGACTGATTTGCATATGGCTGGGTTCAAACTGGAATGGCATGGTGAGCAAAAAAACGATTGATTTAGGCCCAGATCTCTGTACTGGGGTGAATGTATGACATTGTTCTGCATTCTGTCCATCAACTGTTGTTTTTGCACTTGTCACCCCGAGTGGGACGGGTATGCCCAGACGTGGGTCCCGTGCTCTCCATGCCACTGGAATCAAGCTATCCTGGCTGAAGAGGGGTGAAACCCCAAAACTGGTCCTAGGATGCTTGTTTCCAGTCCAGGGAGGACCTGACTTGGCAGTTCGGGCTGGACTGTTCCCATGAGGCACAGGGTCAAGACTGATTTGCATATGGCTGGGTTCAAACTGGAATGGCATGGTGAGCAAAAAAACGATGGATTTAGGCCCAGATCTCTGTACTGGGGTGAATGTATGACATTGTTCTGCATTCTGTCCATCAACTGTTGTTTTTGCATTTGTCACCCCGAGTGGGACGGGTATGCCCAGACGTGGGTCCCGTGCTCTCCATGCCACTGGAATCAAGCTATCCTGGCTGAAGAGGGGTGAAACCCCGAAACCGGTCTAGGATGCTTGTTTCCAGTCCAGGGAGGACCTGGCTTGGCAGTTCGGGCTGGACTGTTCCCATGAGGCACAGGGTCAAGACTGATTTGCATATGGCTGGGTTCAAACTGGAATGGCATGGTGAGCAAAAAAACAATGGATTTAGGCCCAGATCTCTGTATTGGGGTGAATGTATGACATTGTTCTGCATTCTGTCCATCAACTGTTGTTTTTGCATTTGTCACCCCGAGTGGGACGGGTATGCCCAGACGATGGTCCCGTGCTCTCCATGCCACTGGAATCAAGCTATCCTGGCTGAAGAGGAGTGAAACCCCGAAACCGGTCCTAGGATGCTTGTTTCCAGTCCAGGGAGGACCTGGCTTGGCAGTTCGGGTTGGACTGTTCCCATGAGGCACAGGGTCAAGACTGATTTGCATATGGCTGGGTTCAAACTGGAATGGCATGGTGAGCAAAAAAACGATGGATTTAGGCCCAGATCTCTGTACTGGGGTGAATGTATGACATTGTTCTGCATTCTGTCCATCAACTGTTGTTTTTGCATTTGTCACCCCGAGTGGGACGGGTATGCCCAGACGTGGGTCCCGTGCTCTCCATGCCACTGGAATCAAGCTATCCTGGCTGAAGAGGGGTGAAACCCCGAAACCGGTCCTAGGATGCTTGTTTCCAGTCCAGGGAGGACCTGGCTTGGCAGTTCGGGCTGGACTGTTCCCATGAGGCACAGGGTCAAGACTGATTTGCATATGGCTGGGTTCAAACTGGAATGGCATGGTGAGCAAAAAGCAATGGATTTAGGCCCAGATCTCTGTACTGGGGTGAATGTATTACATTGTTCTGCATTCTGTCCGTCAACTGTTGTTTTTGCATTTCTCACCCCGAGTGGGACGGGTATGCCCAGACGTGGGTCCCGTGCTCTCCATGCCACTGGAATTAAGCTATCCTGGCTGAAGAGGGGTGAAACCCCGAAACCGGTCCTAGGATGCTTGTTTCCAGTCCAGGGAGGACCTGGCTTGGCAGTTCGGGCTGGACTGTTCCCATGAGGCACAGGGTCAAGACTGATTTGCATATGGCTGGGTTCAAACTGGAATGGCATGGTGAGCAAAAAAACGATGGATTTAGGCCCAGATCTCTGTTCTGGGGTGAATGTATGACATTGTTCTGCATTCTGTCCATCAACTGTTGTTTTTGCATTTGTCACCCCGAGTGGGACAGGTATGCCCAGACGTGGGTCCCGTGCTCTCCATGCCACTGGAATCAACCTATACTGGCTGAAGAGGGGTGAAACCCCGAAACCGGTCCTAGGATGCTCGTTTCCAGTCCAGGGAGGACCTGGCTTGGCAGTTCGGGCTGGACTGTTCCCATGAGGCACAGGGTCAAGACTGATTTGCATATGGCTGTGTTCAAACTGGAATGGCATGGTGAGCAAAAAAACGATGGATTTAGGCCCAGATCTCGGTACTGGGGTGAATGTATGACATTGTTCTGCATTCTGTCCATCAACTGTTGTTTTTGCATTTGTCACCCCGAGTGGGACGGGTATGCCCAGACGTGGGTCCCGTGCTGTCCATGCCACTGGAATCAAGCTATCCTGGCTGAAGAGGGGTGAAACCCCGAAACCGGTCCTAGGATGCTTGTTTCCAGTCCAGGGAGGACCTGGCTTGGCAGTTCGGGCTGGACTGTTCCCATGAGGCACAGGGTCAAGACTGATTTGCATATGGCTGGGTTCAAACTGGAATGGCATGGTGAGCAAAAAAACAATGGATTTAGGCCCAGATCTCTGTACTGGGGTGAATGTATGACATTGTTCTGCATTCTGTCCATCAAATGTTGTTTTTGCACTTGTCACCCCGAGTGGGACGGGTATGCACAGACGTGGGTCCCGTGCTCTCCATGCCACTGGAATCAAGCTATCCTGGCTGAAGAGGGGTGAAACCCCGAAACCGGTCCTAGGATGCTTGTTTCCAGTCCAGGGAGGACCTGGCTTGGCAGTTCGGGCTGGACTGTTCCCATGAGGCACAGGGTCAAGACTGATTTGCATATGGCTGGGTTCAAACTGGAATGGCATGGTGAGCAAAAAAAAGAAGGATTTAGGCCCAGATCTCTGTATTGGGGTGAATGTATGACATTGTTCTGCATTCTGTCCATCAACTGTTGTTTTTGCATTTGTCACCCCGAGTGGGACGGGTATGCCCAGACGTGGGTCCCGTGCTCTCCATGCCACTGGAATCAAGCTATCCTGGCTGAAGAGGGGTGAAACCCCGAAACCGGTCTAGGATGCTTATTTCCAGTCCAGGGAGGACCTGGCTTGGCAGTTCGGGCTGGACTGTTCCCATGAGGCACAGGGTCAAGACTGATTTGCATATGGCTGGGTTCAAACTGGAATGGCATGGTGAGCAAAAAAACGATGGATTTAGCCCAGATCTCTGTATTGGGGTGAATGTATGACATTGTTCTGCATTCTGTCCATCAACTGTTGTTTTTGCATTTGTCACCCCGAGTGGGACGGGTATGCCCAGATGATGGTCCCGTGCTCTCCATGCCACTGGAATCAAGCTATCCTGGCTGAAGAGGGGTGAAACCCCGAAACCGGTCCTAGGATGCTCGTTTCCAGTCCAGGGAGGACCTGGCTTGGCAGTTCGGGCTGGACTGTTCCCATGAGGCACAGAGTAAAGACTGATTTGCATATGGCTGGGTTCAAACTGGAATGGCATGGTGAGCAAAAAAACGATGGATTTAGGCCCAGATCTCTGTACTGGGGTGAATCTATGACATTGTTCTGCATTCTGTCCATCAACTGTTGGTTTTGCATTTGTCACCCCGAGTGGGACGGGTATGCCCAGACGTGGGTCCCGTGCTCTCCATGCCACTGGAATCAAGCTATCCTGGCTGAAGAGGGGTGAAACCCCGAAACCGGTCATAGGATGCTTGTTTCCATGAGTCCAGGGAGGACCTGGCTTGGTAGTTCGGGCTGGACTGTTCCCATGAGGCACAGGGTCAAGACTGATTTGCATATGGCTGGGTTCAAACTGGAATGGCATGGTGAGCAAAAAAACGATGGATTTAGGCCCAGATCTCTGTACTGGGGTGAATGTATGACATTGTTCTGCATTCTGTCCATCAACTGTTGTTTTTGCATTTGTCACCCCGAGTGGGACGGGTATGCCCAGACGTGGGTCCCGTGCTCTCCATGCCACTGGAATCAAGCTATCCTGGCTGAAGAGGGGTGAAACCCCGAAACCGGTCCTAGGATGCTTGTTTCCAGTCCAGGGAGGACCTGGCTTGGCAGTTCGGGCTGGACTGTTCCCATGAGGCACAGGGTCAAGACTGATTTGCATATGGCTGGGTTCAAACTGGAATGGCATGGTGAGCAAAAAACGATGGATTTAGGCCCAGATCTCTGTACTGGGGTGAATGTATGATATTGTTCTGCATTCTGTCCATCAACTGTTGTTTTTGCATTTGTCACCCCGAGTGGGACGGGTATGCCCAGACGTGGATCCCGTGCTCTCCATGCCACTGGAATCAAGCTATCCTGGCTGAAGAGGGGTGAAACCCTGAAACCGGTCCTAGGATGCTTGTTTCCAGTCCAGGGAGGACCTGGCTTGGCAGTTCGGGCTGGACTGTTCCCATGAGGCACAGGGTCAAGACTGATTTGCATATGGCTGGGTTCAAACTAGAATGGCATGGTGAGCAAAAAAACGATGGATTTAGGCCCAGATCTCTGTACTGGGGTGAATGTATTACATTGTTCTGCATTCTGTCCATCAACTGTTGTTTTTGCATTTGTCACCCCGAGTGGGACGGGTATGCCCAGACGTGGGTCCCGTGCTCTCCATGCCACTGGAATCAAGCTATCCTGGCTGAAGAGGGGTGAAACCCCGAAACCGGTCCTAGGATGCTTGTTTCCAGTCCAGGGAGGACCTGGCTTGGCAGTTCGGGCTGGACTGTTCCCATGAGTCACAGGGTCAAGACTGATTTGCATATGGCTGGGTTCAAACTGGAATGGCATGGTGAGCAAAAAGCAATGGATTTAGGCCCAGATCTCTGTACTGGGGTGAATGTATGACATTGTTCTGCATTCTGTCCATCAACTGTTGTTTTTGCATTTGTCACCCCGAGTGGGACGGGTATGCCCAGACGTGGGTCCCGTGCTCACCATGCCACTGGAATCAAGCTATCCTGGCTGAAGAGGGGTGAAACCCCGAAACCGGTCCTAGGATGCTTGTTTCCAGTCCAGGGAGGACCTGGCTTGGCAGTTCGGGTTGGACTGTTCCCATGAGGCACAGGGTCAAGACTGATTTGCATATGGCTGGGTTCAAACTGGAATGGCATGGTTAGCAAAAAAACGATGGATTTAGGCCCAGATGTCTGTACTGGGGTGAATGTATGACATTGTTCTGCATTCTGTCCATCAACTGTTGTTTTTGCATTTGTCACCCCGAGTGGGACGGGTATGCCCAGACGTGGGTCCCGTGCTCTCCATGCCACTGGAATCAAGCTATCCTGCCTGAAGAGGGGTGAAACCCCGAAACCGGTCCTAGGATGCTTGTTTCCAGTCCAGGGAGGACCTGGCTTGGCAGTTCGGGTTGGACTGTTCCCATGAGGCACAGGGTCAAGACTGATTTGCATATGGCTGGGTTCAAACTGGAATGGCATGGTGAGCAAAAAAACGATGGATTTAGGCCCAGATCTCTGTACTGGGGTGAATGTATGACATTGTTCTGCATTCTGTCCATCAACTGTTGTTTTTGCATTTGTCACCCCGAGTGGGACGGGTATGCCCAGACGTGGGTCCCGTGCTCTCCATGCCACTGGAATCAAGCTATCCTGGCTGAAGAGGGGAGAAACCCCGAAACCGGTCATAGGATGCTTGTTTCCAGTCCAGGGAGGACCTGGCTTGGCAGTTCGGGCTGGACTGTTCCCATGAGGCACAGGGTCAAGACTGATTTGCATATGGCTGGGTTCAAACTGGAATGGCATGGTGAGCAAAAAGCAATGGATTTAGGCCCAGATCTCTGTACTGGGGTGAATGTATGACATTGTTCTGCATTCTGTCCATCAACTGTTGTTTTTGCATTTGTCACCCCGAGTGGGACGGGTATGCCCAGACGTGGAGCCCGTGCTCTCCATGCCACTGGAATCAAGCTATCCTGGCTGAAGAGGGGTGAAACCCCGAAACCGGTCCTAGGATGCTTGTTTCCAGTCCAGGGAGGACCTGGCTTGGCAGTTCGGGCTGGACTGTTCCCATGAGGCACAGAGTCAAGACTGATTTGCATATGGCTGGGTTCAAACTGGAATGGCATGGTGAGCAAAAAAACGATGGATTTAGGCCCAGATCTCGGTACTGGGGTGAATGTATGACATTGTTCTGCATTCTGTCCATCAACTGCTGTTTTTGCATTTGTCACCCCGAGTGGGACGGGTATGCCCAGACGTGGGTCCCGTGCTCTCCATGCCACTGGAATCAAGCTATCCTGGCTGAAGAGGGGTGAAACCCCGAAACCGGTCCTAGGATGCTTGTTTCCAGTCCAGGGAGGACCTGTCTTGGCAGTTCGGGCTGGACTGTTCCCATGAGGCACAGGGTCAAGACTGATTTGCATATGGCTGGGTTCAAACTGGAATGGCATGGTGAGCAAAAAAACGATGGATTTAGGCCTAGATCTCTGTACTGGGGTGAATGTATGACATTGTTCTGCATTCTGTCCATCAACTGTTGTTTTTGCATTTGTCACCCCGAGTGGGACGGGTATGCCCAGACGTGGGTCCCGTGCTCTCCATGCCACTGGAATCAAGCTATCCTGGCTGAAGAGGGGTGAAACCCCGAAACCGGTCCTAGGATGCTCGTTTCCAGTCCAGGGAGGACCTGGCTTGGCAGTTCGGGCTGGACTGTTCCCATGAGGCACAGGGTCAAGACTGATTTGCATATGGCTGGGTTCAAACTGGAATGGCATGGTGAGCAAAAAACGATGGATTTAGGCCCAGATCTCTGTACTGGGGTGAATGTATGACATTGTTCTGCATTCTATCCATCAACTGTTGTTTTTGCATTTGTCACCCCGAGTGGGACGGGTATGCCCAGACGTGGGTCCCGTGCTCTCCATGCCACTGGAATCAAGCTATCCTGGCTGAAGAGGGGTGAAACCCCGAAACAGGTCCTAGGATGCTTGTTTCCAGTCCAGGGAGGATCTGGCTTGGCAGTTCGGGCTGGACTGTTCCCATGAGGCACAGGGTCAAGACTGATTTGCATATGGCTGGGTTCAAACTGGAATTGCATGGTGAGCAAAAAAACAATGGATTTAGGCCCAGATCTCTGTACTGGGGTGAATATATGACATTGTTCTGCATTCAGTCCATCAACTGTTGTTTTTGCATTTGTCACCCCGAGTGGGACGGGTATGCCCAGACGTGGGTCCCGTGCTCTCCATGCCACTGGAATCAAGCTATCCTGGCTGAAGAGGGGTGAAACCCCGAAACCGGTCCTAGGATGCTTGTTTCCAGTCCAGGGAGGACCTGGCTTGGCAGTTCGGGCTGGACTGTTCCCATGAGGCACAGGGTCAAGACTGATTTGCATATGGCTGGGTTTAAACTGGAATGGCATGGTGAGCAAAAAACGATGGATTTAGGCCCAGATCTCTGTACTGGGGTGAATGTATGACATTGTTCTGCATTCTGTCCATCAACTGTTGTTTTTGCATTTGTCACCCCGAGTGGGACGGGTATGCCCAGACGTGGGTCCCGTGCTCTCCATGCCACTGGAATCAAGCTATCCTGGCTGAAGAGGGGTGAAACCCCGAAACCGGTCCTAGGATGCTTGTTTCCAGTCCAGGGAGGACCTGGCTTGGCAGTTCGGGCTGGACTGTTCCCATGAGGCACAGGGTCAAGCCTGATTTGCATATGGCTGGGTTCAAACTGGAATGGCATGGTGAGCAAAAACGATGGATTTAGGCCCAGATCGCTGTACTGGGGTGAATGTATGACATTGTTCTGCATTCTGTCCATCAACTGTTGTTTTTGCATTTGTCACCCCCGAGTGGGACGGGTATGCCCAGACGTGGGTCCCGTGCTCTCCATGCCACTGGAATCAAGCTATCTTGGCTGAAGAGGGGTGAAAGCCCGAAACCGGTCCTAGGATGCTTGTCTCTAGTCCAGGGAGGACCTGGCTTGGCAGTTCGGGCTGGACTGGTCCCATGAGGCACAGGGTCAAGACTGATTTGCAGATGGCTGGGTTCAAACAGGAATGGCATGGTGAGCAAAAAGACGATGGATTTAGTCCCCGATCTCTGTACTGGGGTGAATGTATGACATTGTTCTGCATTCTGTCCATCAACTGTTGTTTTTGCATTTGTCACCCTGAGTGGGACGGGTATGCCCAGACGTGGGTCCCGTGCTCTCCATGCCACTGGAATCAAGCTATCCTGGCTGAAGAGGGGTGAAACCCCGAAACCGGTCCTAGGATGCTCGTTTCCAGTCCAGGGAGGACCTGGCTTGGCAGTTCGGGCTGGACTGTTCCCATGAGGCACAGGGTCAAGACTGATTTGCATATGGCTGGGTTCAAACAGGAATGGCATGGTGAGCAAAAAGACGATGGATTTAGGCCCCGATCTCTGTACTGGGGTGAATGTATGACATTGTTCTGCATTCTATCCATCAACTGTTGCTTTTGCATTTGTCACCCCGAGTGGGACGGGTATGCCCAGACGTGGGTCCCGTGCTCTCCATGCCACTGGAATCAAGCTATCCTGGCTGAAGAGGGGTGAAACCCCGAAACCGGTCCTAGGATGCTTGTTTCCAGTCCAGGGAGGACCTGGCTTGGCAGTTCGGGCTGGACTGTTCCCATGAGGCACAGGGTCAAGACTGATTTGCATATGGCTGGGTTTAAACTGGAATGGCATGGTGAGCAAAAAAACGATGGATTTAGGCCCAGATCTCTGTACTGGGGTGAATGTATGACATTGTTCTGCATTCTGTCCATCAACTGTTGTTTTTGCATTTGTCACCCCGAGTGGGACGGGTATGCCCAGACGTGGGTCCCGTGCTCTCCATGCCACTGGAATCAAGCTATCCTGGCTGAAGAGGGGTGAAACCCCGAAACCGGTCATAGGATGCTTGTTTCCAGTCCAGGGAGGACCTGGCTTGGCAGTTCGGGCTGGACTGTTCCCATGACGCACAGGGTCAAGACTGATTTGCATATGGCTGGGTTCAAACTGGAATGGCATGGTGAGCAAAAAAACGATGGATTTAGGCCCAGATCTCTGTACTGGGGTGAATGTATGACATTGTTCTGCATTCTGTCCATCAACTGTTGTTTTTGCATTTGTCACCCCGAGTGGGACGGGTATGCCCAGACGTGGGTCCCGTGCTCTCCATGCCACTGGAATCAAGCTATCCTGGCTGAAGAGGGGTGAAACCCCGAAACCGGTCCTAGGATGCTCGTTTCCAGTCCAGGGAGGACCTGGCTTGGCAGTTCGGGCTGGACTGTTCCCATGAGGCACAGGGTCAAGACTGATTTGCATATGGCTGGGTTCAAACTGGAATGGCATGGTGAGCAAAAAACGATGGATTTAGGCCCAGATCTCTGTACTGGGGTGAATGTATGACATTGTTCTGCATTCTATCCATCAACTGTTGTTTTTGCATTTGTCACCCCGAGTGGGACGGGTATGCCCAGACGTGGGTCCCGTGCTCTCCATGCCACTGGAATCAAGCTATCCTGGCTGAAGAGGGGTGAAACCCCGAAACCGGTCCTAGGATGCTCGTTTCCAGTCCAGGGAGGACCTGGCTTGGCAGTTCGGGCTGGACTGTTCCCATGAGGCACAGGGTCAAGACTGATTTGCATATGGCTGGGTTCAAACAGGAATGGCATGGTGAGCAAAAAGACGATGGATTTAGGCCCTGATCTCTGTACTGGGGTGAATGTATGACATTGTTCTGCATTCTATCCATCAACTGTTGCTTTTGCATTTGTCACCCCGAGTGGGACGGGTATGCCCAGACGTGGGTCCCGTGCTCTCCATGCCACTGGAATCAAGCTATCCTGGCTGAAGAGGGGTGAAACCCCGAAACCGGTCCTAGGATGCTTGTTTCCAGTCCAGGGAGGACCTGGCTTGGCATTTCGGGCTGGACTATTCCCATGAGGCACAGGGTCAAGACTGATTTGCATATGGCTGGGTTCAAACTGGAATGGCATGGTGAGCAAAAAACGATGGATTTAGGCTCAGATCTCTGTACTGGGGTGAATGTATGACATTGTTCTGCATTCTGTCCATCAACTGTTGTTTTTGCATTTGTCACCCCGAGTGGGACGGGTATGCCCAGACGTGGGTCCCGTGCTCTCCATGCCACTGGAATCAAGCTATCTTGGCTGAAGAGGGGTGAAAGCCCGAAACCGGTCCTAGGATGCTTGTCTCCAGTCCAGGGAGGACCTGGCTTGGCAGTTCGGGCTGGACTGTTCCCATGAGGCACAGGGTCAAGACTGATTTGCATATGGCTGGGTTCAAACTGGAATGGCATGGTGAGCAAAAAGACGATGGATTTAGGCCCAGATCTCTGTACTGGGGTGAATGTATGACATTGTTCTGCATTCTGTCCATCAACTGTTGTTTTTGCATTTGTCACCCCGAGTGGGACGGGTATGCCCAGACGTGGGTCCCGTGCTCTCCATGCCACTGGAATCAAGCTATCCTGGCTGAAGAGGGGTGAAACCCCGAAACCGGTCCTAGGATGCTCGTTTCCAGTCCAGGGAGGACCTGGCTTGGCAGTTCGGGCTGGACTGTTCCCATGAGGCACAGGGTCAAGACTGATTTGCATATGGCTGGGTTCAAACTGGAATGGCATGGTGAGCAAAAAAACGATGGATTTAGGCCCAGATCTCTGTACTGGGGTGAATGTATGACATTGTTCTGCATTCTATCCATCAACTGTTGTTTTTGCATTTGTCACCCCGAGTGGGACGGGTATGCCCAGACGTGGGTCCCGTGCTCTCCATGCCACTGGAATCAAGCTATCCTGGCTGAAGAGGGGTGAAACCCCGAAACTGGTCCTAGAACGCTTGTTTCCAGTCCAGGGAGGACCTGGCTTGGCAGTTCGGGCTGGACTGTTCCCATGAGTCACATGGTCAAGACTGATTTGCATATGGCTGGGTTCAAACTGGAATGGCATGGTGAGCAAAAAAACGATGGATTTAGGCCCAGATCTCTGTACTGGGGTGAATGTATGACATTGTTCTGCATTCTGTCCATCAACTGTTGTTTTTGCATTTGTCACCCCGAGTGGGGCGGGTATGCCCAGACGTGGGTCCCGTGCTCTAGATGCCACTGGAATCATGCTATCCTGGCTGAAGAGGGGTGAAACCCCAAAACCGGTCCTAGGATGCTCGTTTCCAGTCCAGGGAGGACCTGGCTTGGCAGTTCGGGCTGGACTGTTCCCATGAGGCACAGGGTCAAACTGATTTGCATATGGCTGGGTTCAAACAGGAATGGCATGGTGAGCAAAAAAACGATGGATTTAGGCCCAGATCTCTGTACTGGGGTGAATGTATGACATTGTTCTGCATTCTATCCATCAACTGTTGTTTTTGCATTTGTCACCCCGAGTGGGACAGGTATGCCCAGACGATGGGTCCCGTGCTCTCCATGCCACTGGAATCAAGCTATCCTGGCTGAAGAGGGGTGAAACCCCGAAACCGGTCCTAGGATGCTCGTTTCCAGTCCAGGGAGGACCTGGCTTGGCAGTTCGGGCTGGACTGTTCCCATGAGGCACAGGGTCAAGACTGATTTGCATATGGCTGGGTTCAAACTGGAATGGCATGGTGAGCAAAAAAACGATGGATTTAGGCCCAGATCTCTGTACTGGGGTGAATGTATGACATTGTTCTGCATTCTGTCCATCAACTGTTGTTTTTGCATTTCTCCAGTAGGATAGCCTTATTCCATTTAATACGTGATAACTTTCAATTGGGTGCAGGTACAAATGTCAAGTTTGGTGTCTAGAGAATTGTAATTTAAAACCCTCTTTAATGGTAAAGTCAGATTTTAAGTCTGAAATCTGAAAATGCCACTTTTAGAAAGTTCAAACACGAAAAAATACCTGGCCCGGTTTTGCTTTATGCTCTTCAATGTAGCGAGCTACAAACAGACATCCACTATATCTATTTGAATGGACTATTTATTTATCCACTTCGATTTGATTTATTTTCTCAGACAAAATTTTTTTATAAAAAATTCAATGTACAGAAAAGAAAATGCTTCAATTTCAAATGACGAACATCAAATTATATCTCATTAACCATAAACCATATTTTTATAAATACAAAAAACATGAATACAAACATTAAAACACCAACCACATTCACTCAATCACATCATCCACCCTACAACTGAACCTAATCTATCATACGTCAAACACTCACTTTGACACACACGGGGAAATATTCTTCAATACGACTGGGGGATACAACTCATCACAATCCCTCTCAAAGTACACAAATTGAATCCTGTTTTTAATTCCTCCGTGGACAATAAGCCAACGCGTTTCGAGACCCAGGCTACAGCTGCTGGGACTCTCCTCAGGGCTGCCTCTTAGTGGATATCAACTTTTTTTCTGTGGGGAAATAATGCAGAAGCACAACATCAGAACCCAATCTCCTATTACTCACTCCGACTCAACTTGTGTTAAAGATTACAAAACTGAGGGGCATATTAGCAAGGAATAGCGATATTCATCGCTAAACGCGCTTTGCGCGAATCCTGTTAACGCCGCCTATCGCTGGAAAATATCGCTGAGATAACACCCTATTAGTAAAGTTTATCTCCATAGCGATAATATTTCCAGCGATAGCGGCAAAATGCGAGAATATCGCTGGAAAACCAGCGATATTCTTGCATTAACGCTAATGTGGATTCAGCATTAGAATCCACCTCCTATACCTTAAACAGGTAAGTCATAGTCAGTAGCAGGTGTTAAAATCTAGCGATAAACGCGCTTAGCGCGATTTATTTTATCGCTTCGCCTGCCTTGATAATAGGGGTTAGTGGTGTTAGCGACTGTTTACAGTCGCTTTTAGTGGATAACGCCTACCTTGCATGTCATTAGCGATAAATATCGCTGACATGCAAGGCGATGTAATTCCCGGCCTCTAACGCCTGAAAGCTGTCGCTAACGCCTGTTAGCGACAGCTTGCTAATAGGGCGTTAAAAATATCGCCGATTTAGCGGCAAAAAGTGCCGCTAAATCGGCGATAATGCCCTTGATAATATGCCCCTGAATACCTCAGAAACGGCCTTGTTGTCCGAATCGACTGTGCTTAAAAGCGATCAGGATTCACTTCCATCTAAACTTTATCGACGCTGTTCATCAACCACGCTGAGCACCAAAAATGCAGCCGCACCTTTATTGCTGGAAAATAATTCCAATAAATGCTCACGATATCTCCTAAAGTAACATATGACACTGAACAAGCCCACTGAATCTTCGATTTCCTGGGCTGTAAAAAGCTGCCCGTCCGGTCAGCACATTTGCGTCACCGCGGAAGCCTGCAACCTATAATATGAAAAAGATGCACTAAATGGCTGAATGCCGTTCAAAACTCTAGTATCACTTCAAGTTTCTTTCATAAAAATAGGAGAGGGGAGAAACTCTGTCACACCAACTCACCTAATTCTCTCAACCGCACCGCATGGGGGTATCCAAATCAATCCCTTGTCAAGCGGTGCCGACTGCGCTCTTTGTTAAAAAAAAAGTTTCAAACGATGTCTCTAAAATTCAAACATCGAGTATTACAACCCAGGCAGGAAGCTTAATCAATTCTTAGTCAACAAAAAGGAGGGAGGGGAAGAGGGGAAGCTCTCACATTCGGTTTACTTACGTGTTCGAAAGCTCCGATTTCATTTACTGCAAAAACGCCATTGTTGAAACTGCATTTGGCGCGAGCACTACCGACGTGGCCATTCATAGACACTGTGGTCTCGCATGACAGCCAATCAGAATACAAAGATTGCCAACAACTCGTAACGATCCGCACTACTGGATTCTGGGACATGAAGTCTCTAGAACACTCCTTTAAGTTCTCGACAATTCAGTCATCCCATTTAAACCCGAGACAGCACAGTTAAACTTCAAGATGAGATACGCTTCCTTATGCAGCAGGGTAGCATCTATATCCAATGCACGTTTAGATGTATCTAGCACACTCAGCACAGTCCATTTAAAATCACGTTCATTATGTGATTTATCTACAAAGTGTTGCACCATCGGCGCAGTAACCACCTTTTTTTTAATTCGAGACCGGTGCTGCGTTATTTGCTGATTTATCTGTTGGTTAGTCTTCCCTATGTACAATTTCAAACACGAGCAAACCACTGCATAAACAACATTCTTAGATTTACAGTTAGTAAATTCTGTATGGCGCCATTTAATTCCATCATGGACAAATTCAGTCCCTTCAATCGTGGAGTCACAGGCCACACATGTTCCACATTTATGGTGACCTTCCACTGGCTTCAATTGCCATTCCGATCTCAAATTGCCTTTAGGTTGTGATGGAAAAATGTCAGCTCGCACAATTTGCTGGCCAATACTTTTTCCTTTTTTCATGGCAAATAATGGTCTCTGGAACGGACACTCCAGATTTTCCAATAAATGCCAGTTTTTTAACATTAGTTGGCGAAATTTGTTGGTGTCAGGCCCAAAGGTGGTAACACACACTAATCTTTCTAATGGTGGTTTTACTCTTCTTCGCAACAGTTCTTCCCTTGGCGTGAACCAAGCCCTCTTTATGGCATGCTTTAGCATTTTTTTAGGGTAACCTCTTTCAATCATTTGTTTTTGGAAAATAGCTGCATGATATTCAAAGTCCACTTTTAATGAGCAATTGCGTCTTATACGCAATAGCTGACCATATGGCATGTTGTCTTTCAAGCTACGGGGGTGAGCGCTTTTGTGATGCAAAATCGTATTCTTGTCGGTGTTTTTCCTATACAATGTAGTTGTCAGTTTGGAATCATTAACTGACACTTCAACATCGAGAAATGTCAACCTAGTTTGGCTTGCACTTAGGCTGAACTTAATAGCCAGGTGGCGTGTATTAAGCCACCCATAGAAAGTGTCTAGCTCCTCCCTACACCCACTCCAAATGAACCAAATGTCATCTAAGTAGCGCATCCAATGCGCAATATGTTCTTTAAAGGATTATTATTGAAGACAAATCGGTCCTCATATTGGGCCATGAAGAGGACCGCCATTTCTGGGGCGAAAGGACAACCCATGGTGGTCCCCTTCACCTGCAAATAAAATGCATCCTCGAATTTAAAATAGTTCTTTCTTAATGCAACATCCGCTAGCTGTAAAATAAAAGATGTTGGCACCCTATGCGGACGAGTTCTTGCCTCCAAGTAGAGTTCAATCACCTGGAGTGCTTCAACCTGAGGTATTTGGGTATAGAGGGAAGTGACATCAAAGGATACCATCCATTGTGATGTTTCATCAAACGACTGTCCTTCGATTTTATTTATAAAATCCGTGGTATCTTGTAAATATGATGGTACATCAACCAGAAAGGGTTTTAAAAAGAAATCAACATACTTTGAGATCGGTTCCAACAAGGAATCACTTCCCGAGACTATAGGCCTTCCTGGGGGGTCTTGCAGCCGCTTATGTATTTTGGGCAAAAAATAAATGACGGGGATCCTAGGGAATTTCTTAGAAAGATAATCAAACTCCTTGGGTCCCAAGAATCCACCATCTAGTCCCATTTGAAGGATACCACAAATGATTTCCTGAATAGATCGAGTGGGATCTTCTTTCACCTTTCGGTACCACTCTTGATTATACACCTGACTTCTGCCTTCCGATAGATACATTTCTCGAGGCCAAATGACTAGGGCGCCGCCCTTGTCAGCTTGTTTTATAACCACTGTCGTATCCTGCTGTAGACTGGTAATAGCTAGTTGTTGTTTGGCAGTGATATTCCTTTGGACAAATGATTTTCTCTTTTCAAGCTGGCTGATGCCTGACAGAACCGCTTGCTCAAAGGCTAAAATCTCTTTAGCCACACTCTGGTTTGGAGGAACAAATTTGGACTTGTTGGAAAAGCCAGAAATTTCTTTAGTGTTTCTCCAACTTGGAGGCGATTGAGTTTTGTCGGAAAGTCCGACTTAAAGCATTTTTTTCCCGTAAAGAATATGTCAACACTAAAGAAATTTCTGGCTTTTCCAACAAGTCCAAATTTGTTCCTCCAAACCAGAGTGTGGCTAAAGAGATTTTAGCCTTTGAGCAAGCGGTTCTGTCAGGCATCAGCCAGCTTGAAAAGAGAAAATCATTTGTCCAAAGGAATATCACTGCCAAACAACAACTAGCTATTACCAGTTTACAGCAGGATACGACAGTGGTTATAAAACAAGCTGACAAGGGCGGCGCCCTAGTCATTTGGCCTCGAGAAATGTATCTATCGGAAGGCAGAAGTCAGGTGTATAATCAAGAGTGGTACCGAAAGGTGAAAGAAGATCCCACTCGATCTATTCAGGAAATCATTTGTGGTATCCTTCAAATGGGACTAGATGGTGGATTCTTGGGACCAAGGAGTTTGATTATCTTTCTAAGAAATTCCCTACGATCCCCGTCATTTATTTTTGCCCAAAATACATAAGCGGCTGCAAGACCCCCAGGAAGGCCTATAGTCTCGGGAGTGATTCCTTGTTGGAACCGATCTCAAAGTATGTTGATTTCTTTTAAAACCCTTTCTGAGTTGATATACCATCATATTTACAAGATACCACGGATTTTATAAATAAAATCGAAGGACAGTCGTTTGATGAAACATCACAATGGATGGTATCCTTTGATGTCACTTCCCTCTATACCCAAATACCTCAGGATGAAGCACTCCAGGTGATTGAACTCTACTTGGAGGCAAGAACTCGTCCGCATAGGGTGCCAACATCTTTTATTTTACAGCTAGCGGATGTTGCATTAAGAAAGAACTATTTTAAATTCGAGGATGCATTTTATTTGCAGGTGAAGGGACCGCCATGGGTTGTCCTTTCGCCCCAGAAATGGCGGTCCTCTTCATGGCCCAATATGAGGACCGATTTGTCTTCAATAATAATCCCTTTAAAGAACGTATTGCGCATTGGATGCGCTACTTAGATGACATTTGGTTCATTTGGAGTGGGTGTAGGAGGAGCTAGACACTTTCTATGGGTGGCTTAATACACGCCACCTGGCTGTTAAGTTCAGCCTGAAGTGCAAGCCAAACTAGGTTGACATTTCTCGATGTTGAAGTGTCAGTTAATGATTCCAAACTGACAACTACATTGTATAGGAAACACCGACAAGAATACGATTTTGCATCACAAAAGCGCTCACCCCGTAGCTTGAAAGACAACATGCCATATGGTCAGCTATTGCGTATAAGACGCAATTGCTCATTAAAAGTGGACTTTGAATATCATGCAGCTATTTTCCAAAACAAATGATTGAAAGAGGTTACCCTAAAAAATGCTAAAGCATGCCATAAAGAGGGCTTGGTTCACGCTAAGGAAGAACTGTTGCAAGAAGAGTAAAACCACCATTAGAAAGATTAGTGTGTGTTACCACCTTTGGGCCTGACACCAACAAATTTCACAACTAATGTTAAAAACTGGCATTTATTGGAAAATCTGGAGTGTCCATTCCAGAGACCATTATTTGCCATGAAAAAAGGAAAAAGTATTGGACAACAAATTGTGCGAGCTGAAATTTTTCCATCACAACCTAAAGGCAATTTGAGATCGCAATGGCAATTGAAGCCAGTGGAAGGTCACCATAAATATGGAACATGTGTGGCCTGTGACTCCACGATTGAAGGGACTGAATTTGTCCATGATGGAATTAAATGGCGCCATACAGAATTTACTAACTGTAAATCTAAGAATGTTGTTTATGCAGTGGTTTGCTCGTGTTTGAAATTGTACATAGGGAAGACTAACCAACAGATAAATCAGCGGATAACGCAGCACCGGTCTCGAATTAAAAAAAAGGTGGTTACTGCGCCGATCGTGCAACACTTTGTAGATAAATCACATAATGAGCGTGATTTTAAATGGACTGTGCTGAGTGTGCTAGATACATCTAAGCGTGCATTGGATATAGATGCTACCCTGCTGCATAAGGAAGCGTATCTCATCTTGAAGTTTAACTGTGCTGTCTCGGGTTTAAATGGGATGACTGAATTGTCGAGAACTTAAAGGAGTGTTCTAGAGACTTCATGTCCCAGGAATCCAGTGAGTCGGATCGTTGCGAGTTGTTGGCAATCTTTGTATTCTGATTGGCTGTCATGCGAGACCACAGTGTCTATGAATGGTCACGTCGGTAGTGCTCGCGCTAAATGCAGTTTCAACAATGGCGTTTTGCAGTAAATGAAATCGAGCTTCGAACACGTAAGTAAACCGAATGTGAGAGCTCTCTTCCCCTCCCTCCTTTTGTTGACTAAGAATTGATTAAGCTTCCTGCCTGGGTTGTAATACTCGATGTTTGAATTTTAGAGACATCATTCCAAATTTTTTTTTTAACAAAGAGCGCAGTTGCGCCGCTTGACAAGGGATTGATTTGGATACCCCCATGCGATGTGTTGAGAGAATTAGGTGAGTTGGTGTGACAGAGTTTCTCCCCTCTCCTATTTTTATGAAAGAAACTTGAAGTGATACTAGAGTTTTGAACGGCATTCCGCCATTTAGTGCATCTTTTTCATATTATAGGTTGCAGGCTTCAGCGGTGACGCTAAATGTGCTGACCGGACGGGCAGCTTTACAGCCCAGGTAATCGAAGATTCAGTGGGCTTGTTCAGTGTCATATGTTACTTTGGAGATATCGTGAGCATTATTGAATTATTTTCCAGCAATAAATGTGCGGCTGCATTTTGGTGCTCAGCGTAGTTGATGAACAGCGTCGATAAAGTTTAGATGGAAGTGAATCCTGATCGCTTTTAAGCACAGTCGATTCGGACAACAAGGCCGTTTCTGAGGTATTCAGTTTTGTAATCTTTAACACAAGTTGAGTCGGACTGAGTAATAGGAGATTGGGTTCTGATGTTGTGCTTCTGCATTATTTCCCCACAGAAAAGAAGTTGATATCCACTAAGAGGCAGCCCTGAGGAGAGTCCCAGCAGCTGTAGCCTGTGTCTCGAAACGCGTTGGCTTATTGTCCACGGAGGAATTAAAAACACGATTCAATTTGTGTACTTTGAGAGGGATTGTGATGAGTTGTATCCCCCAGTCGTATTGAAGAATATTTCCCCGTGTGTGTCAAAGTGAGTGTTTGACGTATGATAGATTAGGTTCAGTTGTAGGGTGGATGATGTGATTGAGTGAATGTGGTTGGTGTTTTAATGTTTGTATTAATGTTTTTGTATTTATAAAAATATGGTTTATGGTTAATGAGATATAATTTGATGTTCGTCATTTGAAATTGAAGCATTTTCTTTTCTGTACATTGAATTTTTATAAAAAAATTTGTCTGAGAAAATAAATCAAATCGAAGTGGATAAATAAATAGCCCATTCAAATAGATATAGTGGATGTCTGTTTGTAGCTACGCTACATTGAAGAGCATAAAGCAAAACCGGGCCAGGTATTTTTTCGTGTTTGTACTTTAAAAACGGCCCTACCTGACCCGGGTCCAATTAGGGCCTATCCCCTTTTGTGATTATACTTTTAGAAAGTTGGCATTTTGGTGTCCCAACCATTTGGTGCCTGCAGCCTACATCCTGGTTCACATGACTAGATGTAGCTGGCAGTTGGTCTTTGTGTATTACTCCAAGACAGGGAGACAAAGGGGGAATAGGTAATGGCAGGATGGGCCATCTCTGACTGGATAGGGGGCATAGCTGTCACCTACCACACCTGCACATCACAAGCCTTTGCATCAGCACACTGACAAAGGGTTTGACACTAGTCTTTGGTGACCCCAGAAAAGTTGGGGCCAGGGCTAGGAGGCAAGAAATTCCAAGCATCTCTGGGAGTAGAAACCTTCAGAACCTTCTCCTGCTTCAAAGATGGCACAAAGTATAAATAATGTACCCTCAGACCCAACTCTTTAGTGCACATCTGTACCTGTGGAAGTCTCAGAAGGGCAGCTCACCCGCTCTGCTGCAGGAAGCACTGCTACTCTGATACCCTGCTGCCATGCTGCCTGGATGAGAAGGACTGGACCTGCATCTTGAACTCAGACCACCAGAGTGACTTTAAGGGCTTGTTGCTGGCCTACTGATCAGAGCCTTAGGGACATAAAAGGCTACAACTTTCTTCAAGCCTGCACCTTGACTCTGCCTGCTGAAAGTCCTAACCCCGCAAGGTGCCCCTCGAATCCTGGACTCTTGGAGGTGGGGATAGAGGTGCCTTGCCAGCCCAGATGTGGTGTTCCCAAATCCAGTGTGAAGCAACGCAAAGCCCCACAAAGCCTTGCCACACATCTACAAGCTTCATCAGAACCCACACCGAGCAACTTGGAGTCTTACAGAGCCTCGCCGCACGGCTGCCATCCTCAATGGAACTTACGCTCATCGATACAAAGCCTTACCACCAAGAATCATTGTCCGGTTTTCAGCACTTTGGAACCAATGTGACCCAACACCAACCCTTGCAAAGCCTCGTTACACAGCTTAATAGGAACTGATGCAGCACAACGCAACACGACGCGGGACTCCTCATAGTGAATGTCTCAGCTCTTCAGAGTTGGAACCAGACGATGAAAAGCAACGCTGAGCAGATTGCACACCTGTATTTAAGATACTTTGTTCAGCAGGCCTAACTGGGTCCCTGCAGCTGTCCGTGATTCATGGCAGTTGACTTAAACTTGTGACTTTGTCCAGGTCCGGCACGACCAGATAACCGCAGTTGAAGATTTTTGGTTTTATACACTATTTGTACTTAAATCTTCGAAATTGCATATCTCCGATTCTACTATTTGGATTTTTGTCATTTTGGTCTCAAATCATTTGTTAAATTGTATTTTCTACATTGGTATGGGACTTTTCTTATGTTGTGTTTTAAATGTATTACTTTTTGTAGTGCTGCATAAATACTTTACACATTGCCTCAAAGTTAAGCCTGACTGCTTTTGTGCCTAGCTAATACAGGGTTGAGCACTGTTTAATTTGGGGTTTGCTTGTGTTTCACCCTGACAAGATTATTTTTTTTTTTAATAAATCTTTTTATTGATGACATTGTGTGTTAAATATAAACAAATTCACACAGTATTGTACAGAGCTTTACAATAATTTGTGTCTTGGTTTTCCTCACCTGACTCTATCTGCTACTAATCCACAAATATTCTATACTAAGACATTCTTCTCATTCTGCAACAGAGGTTGGATTAGGATTTGCCTGCGGAGGTTCACAAATATTTCCCATATAGTCATTCCACAATCCCCATATTTGCGACCAATTTTTAGGACAGCCCATTGATTCGTATATTGTTCGCTCCATCAACATACACCAATCGAGATGCCTTTTCCATGTTGTGAGTGTTTGCACCTCCTGTGCCCCCCAAAGCTTAGCTATGTTGCGTTTCGCTATCATCAATCCCAACCTCACCCAGGTCCTTGCTTTGCTACCAAGGTCAGTGGGTCCTCAGACATTCAGGAGGCACAATCCTGGCTTGTGTTCTATTTGGATTCTTAAGATTTCCCCCATGCATCAAGTCACCTCGGACCAATATCGCGGAATATGGACACAATCCCAGATGATATGTATGAATGTGCCCTCCGTACCACACCCTCTGCAACAGTCAGGGCTTTCTCTGTAGCCCATGTTTCGAGTGCTGAACATGATAGGTATGCCCTATGCAGGACTTTGAGCTGTACAAGTCTTAGTCTTGAGGAGATCGCGATTTCCCGGGGGGACGCAAGCGCTTCCTGCCAGTCCTCTTTTTCCATACCTTCTACATCCCGCTCCCAGTGCTCGAGCAGCCGTTGTAGGGGATCAGTCATATTGTTAATTAATTTTTGGTACGTCAACGAGATAGCTTTTTGGGGCATATGTCCTTCGAGGATTCTGTCCTCGAGCGGGGTAGACTCCACTAGATATTCCCCTTTTGGTATTATAGCTGGTAGAGCATGTCTAACCTGTAGGTACCGGAAATACTCTGTGTTTGCACAGCTGCAAAGGGAGTTTGAACTAGCAAAGAGGATCACTCCCCCTTTTTTCCACAGGTCCCCGACCCTTGAGATGCCTATCATATCTCATCGGTCAAAGCCTCTAGTGTTTCACAGTGTGCCAAATCTGTCTGCGTCCCACAATGGGGTCATCTGTGTGGTTTGTCCTGCCCCTCCCAAGCTTTTGTTTGCGGTGTGCCATATTCGAACAGCGTGTTCAGTGGGGCCCGTCAAATGCAATTTTGCCGGATTAGGGTATAGTACTCTAGTATAGTCCCCGCCTGGGAGAAGCCAGCGGTCCATATTATATCCCGGGTCATCTCGGGGTCTATATATGCCTTGATTTATTGCGGATAGATGTGATGCCCAGTAGTACCTTCTGACATCCAGCAATCCAATGCCCCCGTTGTACCATCCCCTGATTAACTTTTGGGTTGCTATACGGGGCAGTTTTCCCTCCCACAGGAGATCTCTCTGAACCCCCTCAATGGCCTTAAAGTATTCAGTGGGAACCGGGTTTGGCGAATTTTGTAATATATATAGAAAGCAAGGCAGAGAAATAATTTTGAATAATGCGGCTCGGCCCAGTAAGGACAGAGGGAGAGAGCCCAATGCTTCACATTGCTTCTGAGTCGCTGCAGCGAGGGCAAGAGGTTGCGCTCATAGTATGCTGAAGGGTCTTTAGTGACGTATATTCCCATGTACCTAAAACCCTCCTGCGCCTTTTCTATCAAATAGTTTTTGGGTAGGGGGGAAGCTCCCTCTTAGCACATAGATGACTGATTTATTCCAATTTATTGTGTATCCGGAAAATTTCCCAAAATTAGTGAAAATATGAAGCGCTCTATTCATCGAGGCTCTCGGCGAGGCTAAATACAGCAAAATATCATCGGCATACAATGAGATGCAGTCCTCCCAACTTCCGACCACCGCAAGCCGCTTATAATAGGGTCTTTTCTTATCCACCACGCCAACGGTTCCAGCAGTAGAGCGAAGAACAGGAAGGACAGGGGACAGCCCTGCCTAGTTCCCCTCTCAAGGGTAAATGTTGGTGATTTTTGGTTGTTAACCACCACCTATGCCAGGGGCTCAGTGTATAGAAGTTTTATCCAGCTTAGGAATTCGGGGCCAAATCCCATTCTTTTGAGGACAGCATACATATACGGCCACTCGTTAGTATCAAATGCCATAGTGGCATCTAAGGATACCACTACTACATCTTCGCGCAAGGTGTCGGTTCTGCTCAGCACACCATGTTGACACAGGAGGTTAAGGGAGGTATTTCTGGCTGGCATAAAGCCCGACTGATCTGGATGTACCAGGTTTGTTATAACTTGAAGCAGGCGGGAGGCCAACAGCTTCGCCAAGATTTTGACTTCAGCGTTGAGCAACGATATCGGTCTGTAGGATAAGCATTTGTTTTTCGGTTTACCACTCATGTAGATGATCACAATTGTAGCAAGTCTCTTGTCAACGGGAAGTTTCCCCTGCTCGCGACTTTCTAAGAGCATCTTGGTGAGGTGGGGAGCTATTTTGCTAGGGGCCAGTTTGTACAATTCAATGGGCAAACCATTAGGGCCCATCGCCTTTCCCGCTTGTAGGTCCCCGATGCCTCTCTCAACTTCCATTACAGTAAATTCGCTGTCCAGTACCTCAAGATCATTTGTTGACAGGGGTGGTAGCGGCATATCCGATAGTAGGGACTTCGACTCTTCCTCTGTGGAGTACATATGGGACTTGTATATTTGTATAAAATGTTTCGCGAACTCGTCCACGATTTCTTGGGGGTCTTTGATCTGCCTGCCCTCTTCGTCGGTTATCTCAGTGACTAATCTATTGGCATGCTCCCTACAGTTCAGCCAGGCCAATAACTTCCTAGCTTTATCACCTGCATCATAGATTCTACAGAGCGTGGTTCCGATGTGGGCCTGCGCAGCATTTGTGGCTATGTCTTTATATTGGGGTGGGGTGGGGCGGGGCCAGGCTGATGTTCTTCCGGGCTGGACTTTTGAAAAGGCAGGGGGGAGAACGGACGCGCAGCGGCAAACGGGCTATGAGGTAGTGGCTGGCTAGTGCTCTATCCTCTCTCTCACGAGCAGCTTTTTAACACTATCTTACTTGTTTGATCACTGTTTTTAGTTCGGCTAAAATTATTGCTTTTAACCCGTTTTAATTCTTGTTACTTGTGGGGACCTGTATTTTAAACGGTGCACTTACTGGGGACTTGCATTGTACTCCCGGCGCCCTCCGGTCCACCGCGGTTTCCGTTTGTGTGGAGGGGGCGCGGGAGCAGGAGGCGGGGTGGGGCGGGGCCAGGCTGATGTTCTTCCGGGCTGGACTTTTGAAAAGGCAGGGGGGAGAATGGACGCGCAGCGGCAAACGGGCTATGAGGTAGTGGCTGGCTAGCGCTCTATCCTCTCTCACACGAGCAGCTTTTTAACACTATCTTACTTGTTTGATCACTGTTTTTAGTTCGGCTAAAATTATTGCTTTTAACCCGTTTTAATTCTTGTTACTTGTGGGGACCTGTATTTTAAACGGTGCACTTACTGGGGACTTGCATTGTACTCCCGGCGCCCTCCGGTCCACCGCGGTTTCTGTTTGTGTGGAGGGGGCGCGGGAGCAGGAGGCGGGGTGGGGCGGGGCCAGGCTGATGTTCTTCCGGGCTGGACTTTTGAAAAGGCAGGGGGGAGAATGGACGCGCAGCGGACGCACGAAGCGGGCGCGCCGCTGGCGCGCCGAAGGCAAGCCCGTCTGCGCCCGTCCGAGCCCGTCCGGGACCAGGGGCCAGAAACCCTGTCCCACGATCCTCCCATAAAGTGATGTATACCTCTTTGCAACTTAGAGAGCTTAGGGACCTGGACAAAACAGACTGCCTCCACTCTGTGTCCCTAGGTCATGGGGACTCTTCTTGTACAAAATGCCCTTTTACACTGAATAGCAGTTTGGGACATCACAGACAGAACCTTGTATATACAACCTACAAAATGTTCTCACTCAATTGTAGGTCCCTTCCTAAACACTCGGGAGAGCTTAAAATGCTTATTGAGGACAGGAAGCCGGATGCCCTCTTCCTAACAGAAACATGGATGCACAAAGACTCAGCCCCCGATGTGGTCTGTACGCTACCCCCAGGCTATAATATCCAGCATAATGATCGAGAGGGAAAAAGGAGGTGGCGTTGCCATAATCTACAAAGATATTTTTAATTGTAGAACCAAACCTAACCAAGTACCTAACTGTGAGAGTCTTTTTCTCTCTCTCCCTATCAGCTACCCTGTCCTTCACGGGAATTCTTATCTATCGGCCGCCGGGCCCAGGGGCCCTTTCTTTGGCTCACTCCCAGAAGTGGCAGCGGCGCTTGCAAAATCAGCCAGCAATTTTACTTTGATAGGGGACCTAAATCTTCACTTTGAGGACCCTAGTAAAAGAGAGGCATTTGAGCTGATGCAAGATCTTGCCGCAATACAACTTGTACAAAAGTTAATGTACCAACACACATAAAAGGTCATACCTTGGACCCAGTGTTCACTAATATCTTGGAGTTGACAGTAGAGACTCCCACTCCGCTACCATGGACTGATCATTTGATGATCCCTTTCTTGCTAAAATTCCCCCTTCACTGCGAAGCTAAGGAGCATAAGTCGGCGAAAGTCCGACCATGGTCCAAGCTTTCCGCTGAGACATGGTCAACACAACTTCTTAACACAAAACCTATTTTCGAGACTGACACTCTCTCGGCGGCTGAGGCACTCAACCATTGGTTAGAATCTACACTGGATAAAGTCATTCCGGTAAAAAAAATTAATCATAGTGTGAGAGAAAATATTTCCCCATGGTACTCACCCCAGCTTAGATCGCTCAAACAAAAATGTAAACAACTAGAGAGGATTTGGAGGAAAGATTTCAGTGAAAGCACAAAACATACTTAGAGAGAAGCCATAAAGCGATACCAAGCGGAAATTAAAAGGGCACAGTCATCCTACTATGAGGATAAAATTAAAGCAGCATCTAACGAACCCAAAGAAATTTTCAGAATTACTAAATCTCTCCTTGAGCCCTCTCTCCATGATACCTCTAGAAATTCATCCAAGGGACAGTGTAACGAACTGGCGAGTTACTTTCAGGGAAAAATACAAGCTATCTATAAGACCCTCCTGTATCCCCACTACCTAGTGATTTAGATATCCCCTTGATGGAAGTAGTTGGGCAACAGGATCAGGGAGTAGTGGTAGCAGTTACTCCCACCTTGGAGAAATTTCCTCTCTTGGATATGGAGACTCTTGTTAAAATCTTTGCTAAAATAAAATCTGGATCTCCTCTAGACCCCGCCCCTCCACATATCCTATCTAAGGCTAAAGGTGTGATTTTTCCAGCTATCCAGGAGGTGCTTAACATGTCCATTACCAATGGACTCGTGCCATCGATATGGAAGCATGCCATGGTAAAAGCACTACTTAAAAACCTAGCCTGGACCCAGAAGCACTGAGCAACTACCGGCCCATATCCCTCCTTCCTTTGCTTAGTAAGATCTTAGAAAAACATATAAATTCTACCCTATCAGCCTTCCTAGAAACCCATGAACTACTTCACCAATCTCAGACGGGTTTCCGCCCACAACATGGCACGGAATCCGCACTAACGGCTGTGGTTGAGGAAGCTAGGAGGATAGTGGATCAGGGAGGAGTGGCGGCCATTGTCCTCCTGGACCTCAGTGCGGCATTTGATACGGTCAACCTCAATGTTCTCATTGAACGGTTAAGGAGAGTCGGGGTAGCAGGAAGTGCCATCTCCTGGATTCAATCATTCCTTAATGGCAGAACTTTTCAGGTCTTTTCGGAGGAATCCATTTCCAGCCCTCTCCCTCTGAATTATGGAGTGCCCCAGGGATCTTCCCTAAGTCCTACGTTATTTAACGTATATATGAGGCCACTGGCGGAGGTCATCCAGCCATATGGGATCAAAGTGGTCACCTACGTGGATGATACTCAGCTGGTGATATCTCTTAATCATCCACGGACTGACCCTGCAGACCTGGAGCTCTGCCTAGGAAAAGTAGCCACCTGGATGCAACACTCCTGTCTCAAATTGAATGGAGAAAAAACAGAAATCATGTATGTGGGCAACACTGCCAAGCTAACTCCCACACTATACATGGCCTCAGTGATTGGGCGCCCCTCCAGTTCCGAAGTCCAAGATCAAGAGCCTCGGTGTGTGGCTGGATGACTCACTTAAATTTGACCAGCAGGCAGTGGCAGTGACGGGGCGTGTCACGGCATCCTTAGGAAACTACGGAAGGTCCTCCCCTATTACCCACTGAAGCTAAGACAATAGTAGTCCAGGCCCTTATTCTTTCGCGGCTGGACTACTGTAATTCACTGTATCTGGGAGCCCCAAAGTCCACCCTAAGGAAACTCCAGGTGGCCCAGAACTGCGCAGCACGACTTCTGACAGGCTGCAGTAGCATGCAGTCAGCTAGCCCCAGTCTGAAAGCCCTTCACTGGCTACCAATAAAGGAAAGAATCTCCTTTAAAGCCTTATGTACTGCTCATAAGACCCTTATGGGCACAGGCCCCAGAATCAATCAGCCTTTGATCACCGCCTACCTCCCCAGGAAATCTCTTCGCTCGGAGAATTTAAATTTAGCCTGTACTCCTAAAATTAACTGGCAGCGGAGTGGAGGCCGCTCCTTTTCATATAACATAGCTGGACTGTGGAACTCCCTCCCTCTCAATCTCCGCCATGAAACTGCCCACCTCTCTTTCCGGAAGGGTCTTAAAACATGGCTATTCCAGAAGAGTACCTGCTAGCCTTCCCTTATTAGCCTTAATTGCCGCCAGGGGTAGCCATGCGCTCTATAAATGCTAATTAATAATAATAATATTCTTTCATCTTTAGCTTTAATAGATGCTCATGTTCTTCCGAGCTCTCCCCTAGTACCCTCCTCTCCAGTTCCAGGATGTCAGCCTCCAGCTTAGTGAGTTGTGCATTTTTCTCTTTCCAATACCCGGCGACCAAAGAGATTGCCTGTCCCCTGGCAACTGTTTTGAAGGCCTCCCAGAGCGTCAAGGCGGAACTCACCAAGCCCTCAATTTCCTGAAAGTATTGGCCGATTTCTAGCTTTATTTTTGTCTTAATTGCGGGGTTTATTGGAGCAAGACGTCTCACTTGTGATTCACCAACCCCCATTATGGCCCATACTGGGGAATGGTCTGATATGCCCCTCGCTAGGTGGCGTACTTCTTTTATGTGACCCATCTGACCTGCTGGCACTATTATTTATCAATTCTTGAGAGGGTGTTGTGTGCTCCTGAATGGAAAGTAAACTGTCTTTCAACGGGGTGTAGGGTGCGCCATGTGTCAACAAGTCCCATTGCTCCCATGAAACCGTGGATCTGCGTTCTTGAGGGTGGCACCTACCTTGGGGGACTACGGTCCATCTGACCCGATACTATTGAGTTAAAATCACCTCCCATGATGAGCCACCCCTCAGGGAATGTGAGCAGGAGATCCCCTAAGTCCCTAAAAGCCGACGCATGAAGGCCTGGTGGGATATACACTGCCCGAACATGAGTATTTTCCCCTCCCAATTCCCCATGACAGCTACGTATCTACCTTGTTTGTCCTTCCAAATTTGATCTATGGTCATTAGAAACGTTTTCCGCATCATTATTCCGACTCCCCTGGATCCGTTGGTGAATGCCGAGTGAGCTATCAGCCTATACCCCCATCTTGTCAAGGCCCCACATGTGTTTCCAACTTAATGCGTTTCTTGCAAGAGAACGATGTCTGGGGCGTGTCGTTTTATATACTGAAGTACTATTCCCTTTTGAGCTTGTCCCCTAAACTGTTTACATTCCAACACAGCAGTTTGATCCCTTTTTTAGTACTCAAGTCCATTACCACCGATTCCCCTGGTCACTTGCGGTCTATACGAGTGAATTAGACTGGTCTGTGACTCCTCCCATACGTTCGAGCTCTCTATAGAGGAGGACCTGCATCTGTCCCGTGAGGTGTTGTGACAATGTAAAGTTCCCATCTCTGTTCTATGATACTGTCATCTAAACTACTCTTGAAACACAATAAACTTCCCATACCCCCCTCTCTGCCTTCCTGCATTTCGGGCTTAAAACTGCCCCTATCCCCAACTATGCAGAGTGCCTGTCGCCCCATTGAGAACTAAGTTAGAAGCGGTGGGGGGGTGACTGCTCTGCACCCATGCCCGCCGCTACTACATACTAGATATGACATGTTAGTGTAACATTTGTTGGTCATAATAAAAAATCACTTAGCCCATTGTACGGGTGTTCTAACCCTGACAAGACTTAAGGTTGCTGCTTGAGCAGGATTCCCCCTCTCCTCAACCAGTAAAGCAATTTCTTACAGGCAGGGGTCACCTGGAGAATATTATTTTAGAAAATTGCATTTTTCTTATTTAGGTCAATCAGAAGAAACTCATTGATGGTAATTGGCACTATATGTAGAAGTTCAGCAGTGGACTTGAGGGCATCCAGGAGGCCATCAAGAAAGTCTGGGATGGACTTGGATAGATACTGATCTTTAAAGAAATTGCAATCTTCCTTAGTGTCCATCCTGTCATATCTCCTGATGGAGCGGGTGTAAGAAAACAGGGGCCAGATTTATCAAGGGCTCGCATTTTCCTTGCTTCACGCAAGGTGACACAAAGGCAGCGCAAGCCCTTACGTGAGATTTACTATGCCACGCATAGCCAACTTGTCTTGCACAGTAAATCTGGAGTCATGTAAGGCAGCGCAAGTTGCTGCCTAGCGTTACTCTGCCCTGGGAAGGCGTTCCATGGGTGAAGCATGGTTTTTGGTGTATTCCCAGCTGTACTAACACTAGTAAACCTGCGTCATTCCCATTGCATGTGGGAATGCATCAAAATGGTAGCCTTTCCCAGTGGAGGAGTAGTGAGGAAAAATATGTGTATTTCTCCTCTGTTTCCTCTTTCTATATGTGCAGCACACATACAAACAGGAAAACGTTTCAGAGAATTGTTTTTGTGCAAGAAGATGTCCCTTACTGCACGAAAACAATCCTGGCTGTAATGCAGGCACCTTTGCATCATGGTGTAAGCGTGCGTGCGTTGGCACTTGGCAGCCAAAAGTGCACAAGCACTGAGGGACAGCAGGAAGGAGCCATATCTTAGTAAACATGGGACATTCCTGCCCTCTCCATTTGATGAAGAACAGCAAGATGTCTTGCTGCAATATGACAAATATGAGTAAATCTGCCCGCAAGTTACTTTTTAGGGATGATGCAAATCCTTCCCAAGCAATAATTCCAAAATCTTGTTGGGTCCAACACACAAGTTCAATAAATACATTTTGTTCTCAACTCATAGTAGATGTGGCAAAAGACAAGCAGGCTTTACTTAAGGAAAAACGTGTAAATATTTTACCAGTAAAAAAAGAACAAAAAAGTCAAAATACAATGCAATAAAAAATCCACAACCAATTTCTAAAAATAGAGAACCATTTACTTAGAAATAGTACACAAAAATGACTGGATACGTGAGTCGTGAGGATTCCATGAAGTCTTCATTTGACGGCAAAAAGCTCTGAGCAGGCATATAAGAAATTGGGTTATTGGTTGAGAGTGGTGGAAGCCCCACTCAGGCAACAACCACAATCCTTGCCAAGGTGAACCACAAAAGTTACTAAATTAACCTGTGCTTAATCCTCTGGAAGCTTGTCTCAAAAGAAGTCAGGCTTAACTTAAAGGCAATGTGTAAAGTATTTATGCAGTACACAAACAGTAATAAAGTGAAAACACGAGACAAGAAGGATCCCAAGAAAAGAGAGTACATTTTAATAAATTTAGTGATACCAAAAAGACAAAAATCCAATCAATGAAATTGGAGATTTTAAACATTTTAGTGAAAATATCGCCTAAAAGCAAAGGGCTACTCACAGTCATCTGGTTATGCTAGATCAGGGAAAAGATACAAGTTCAGGCCGCCTGCGTTGGAGCGCAGGTAGGATTCTGGCACCTAGTTAGCCCTGCTGAAAAGTTACTGTTATACCTGCAATTGTGATGCATTGGAATGTTGGGTGGCTGTGAGTGTCAGTTGGAGTATGGGCTGAGCAGCAGAGAGGCTGCTCCTGGTGGGGCTCATTACTATAGCTTACAATAGAGCTTACTATTGGAACTTATTACTTACCTGCAACCAAGACAATAAACCATCTTGCAGAACTTACATCTCGGCTTCCAGACCATTCTTTGCATTACAACAGTTACCTTCAAAGTCCGGTGAAAGAGGTATGTTTGCATTGAAGGAGGCCACATGGAGCAGGTTAAGCAGTGTGGATGGTCTTCGCTGTAGCGCGAAAAGCAGGTCAGATGTTGCAGATGGTAATTGCTATAGCACAAAGAGCCGGTCTTACGTCATTGCTATAGCTCATGTTGGCGGTTGCTGCAGGATATCATTGCTCTAATGCGGACTCCCAGTCTAAAGTTAGCACCTATTAAATGCAATAAGTTAACCCAGTGTTAGTCAATGGGCGAGGTAGGTCTCATAACAGTGAGAAACGCCTTTGGGAATCTTTCACTGCCAGGACATATAAAACTTAAATACACATGATCTACCTTTTAAATACAATGCACTAAACCATAAGAGCATTTAGGGCCTTCATTATGGGTGACTTATAAGTATTAAAAAATGTTTTTGGCATGGCAATTCATTTATTATACCAGATCGACATGACAGTTTAAAACTGCACTACAGGCAGCAGTGGGAGGCCTGAGACATGTTTTGAAAAGCTACTTTTGCTGATTGGACAATGAGTGCTACTGCCAACTAGTAGCATTTAATTTACAGGCCCAAGATACATGTGATTTAATTTACTAGGGACTTACAAGTAAATTAAATGTGGCAATTAGGCATTTAAAACAAGTTAGCAGGGAAACAAGTCCTAATAACAACAAAACAGGTATAGCAACAGAAGGCAAGACATTTGGGGCAACCCTGCAAAAAGGGCCAGGTCCAACATAACCTCCCTCCTAATCAATTCCATGATGGGCTTTCCAGCGTAGGCGATAGAACGTGAACAATGGCCCTCTTCTGCAGTGTCACTTCTGCCCATCTAAGCATAACTGTATCCCCCTAGCACTATCCTCTGGAATCACTGCACTAGCCCATGGCGCCTTTCTCCTCATCGCTGGACCCCATCTGTGAGGTGACTGACCTTAGTTTGCTTACAGATGCATCCCAGTAGACAGACAATACCACCATAGCCAAAAAGGTGATAAGGGCCATTCCACCCATTGGGTCAGTCCTTTGTCCCTAACCCAAGGAAAGCTCTACCCATGAACACAACCAGCAGAGACCAATGTCAGTGTCAAGAGCCAGGCCCGGGCCATCCACTACCAGTTGGAGGCTCTAAGCGGGGGGCCTTGGGAAGGCCTCAGATCCAGCCTTCTGGTGGGCAAGGAGACCCTTCTTGTTCCTAAGGTTTCTAAGACCTCTGTAGTTTCTCAGAGTGGGGGGCAAGAGCCCTGTGTGTTAGAAAACCTACTTCCGATCTTTTTCCCGCCAGTCCATTGGTGGCATCCTGAGAAAGGCCACTCAGCCCAGGGTCTGTACCCTGAGGGTGAATAGGTGCCTGGCAAGCCAGGACTTCTAGGGAGGATTCGCTCCTCCCCTGGCAAGCCAGGACTTCCAGGGAGGAACCGCCCCTCCCAAGGGTGAAACACTCTGGGGCATATTAACAACCAGGCGATAGTCAATTATCGCCGCTTTAGCGTCCGTTTTCGGATGGAAAGCGGCGATAATTCTATCGCCTAATCAGCAAGGTCACGCTATCGCGTGAATCCCTGCACTATCGCCCTTTCCCCCAACGCCCATCCTGCATCTCTAATGAGATGCAAGGTGGGCGTTACTAGCGTACCCCAGATAGGCTACGTTGTAAATATCGCCGATGTGCACATCGCGATATTTACAAGGCAGCCCATAGGATGATAGCAGATGTTAGATTTTGGCAAAAACGGCCGTTTTGCCAAAATCTAACGTCTGCTATTATCCCGACTTAGCCATCCCTAACATAGGGGTGGATTGTGCTGATACGACCACAGGGTCGTATCAGCAAAGGTTATCGCCGTTTTGCAGGGAACATCGCTGGAAAACCAGCGATGTTCCCTGCAAAACGGCGATAACCTCGCTATCTCTGGAATTTTTATCGCCCTGGAGAAGCGTGTTGTTAATAACGCGCTACCAGGGCGATAATTTCCGGAGATAGCCAGCGATAAGAAATCTATCGCTAAGCACGGCCAGCGATAATTATCGCTGGCCGTTGATAATATGCCCCTCTGTGTCTTGCAGTTCTCCAGCCTTCTCTCTGTGATAGCACAGGGAGCACCTCCAGGTAAGATGTGGCCTTACCAGGGTCAGTCTTGAAGAGCTCTGTTTTCAGAGCTGGCAAGCCCTGATCCTCTGGTCCTCTCACTGTGGACTCTCCGTACTCACTACCCCTCCATCTGGGCCTTCGTACTCTTCTCTCGGGAATAGTACTCCTAGACATTAGAGCTTTCAGGGCTCCCTGGCTGGCAGACCTCTCAGCTCTTCTAACACTGGTTGTATCTCATTTGTTAGAATGCAGTTAATGGCATCTAGGGACTAGCTATGACACTTCTCTGGGTCACCTCCCCACCCCATTCCAGGAACACTCGAGCCATATTGTGGAAAAAGTCCTTCCTATAAGTGACCCAACACACCTGTCCGGTGTTCTGTTCTGGAGAAACCAGTCTTCTGACCACCATGGTCTGACTGGCAAAGGTTTCCCTTAGGACAGATACAGGTGTCCCATTGACTGTGACCTGATTGAAGTGACGAGTTCCACTGTTAGGGATCACAATTTTACCATAGTAGTCCGTCTCCCAGCTACGGGACCCAGGCCATGTTCTCCCCTCTGGTCCTGGGGACTACCTCCATTTAAGGCCACACTGGCCACCCATTTGGAACTCCTACCAGTGGATGGTCTCTTGGTACAGACCGGGTCTTTTTGCTTGTGCCCCAACTGGGAGCAATCAAAGCACTGGGGTTGGAAATGGAATGCCATGGGCCACAGCCCACCAGAACCTCACCCCTATTATTAGAATGGGCATGGAAACCCACTCTGCTCACGCAAATTTGGAACCTGCCTCGGTCACTGTGGACCTCCCTCTCACTCTTCTGGCAGGAGCCTGAACCACCCCCCATATCATTGCCACCAGATACCGTCTCATAGACCCTGGTGCTTAGCGAGAGGCCAACTTCGTTGGCATGCTGCCTGGGGTAAGTGAGCTTGCTATCTGTCAGGTGGGGGTCCAGCTCTGGAAAATAACTACTGAACATGTGCTCTCTTGCAATTAGATTGTACAGCTCCTTATACTTACTCACACATTACTGCCCTTCCACCAACCATTAATTGCATTACCTAAGTAATCCATGAAATCTACCCAGGAGTGGTGAGACAGTTTCTGACTGTCCGTGAATTTCAACATGTACTTCTTGAGAGTGACACCATACTTACTGACATGTGCTTCATTCATCAGTGGGTATTTAATCCTGTCACCCTTCTCTCCAGATATTGACCCCCTAGTTCTCCTCAGGGACCTTATACATCTTCAGAGCTACTTCATATGCCTCTTCCTCAAAATGCACAGCTTTCTCTCAGGGTCATTGCCCACCCACTCCCTGGTGGCATCCAGCATCCTGCAGACCTCCTCCTAGGCTCTGAGGGCAATTTCAAAGTCTAATTTGTGGCTCCCTTCTCCAAGGTTAGCACCTCTCCTTGCAGAGCTTTATCAACTCTGCCATCTTAAGTCTGCCAATGATGCTAAGCTCCAGTTCCATTTTATCAAGCAGGTATCACAGGTGGAGCAAATGGGAGTCAGGAATTGAATTTTGAAAAAGGAAACACGAATAGTCAATCAGGGAGAATTTAAAAGGGCTGAGTCTTATGTCAGATTATGTATATGATATTTTTAGTTTTGCACAAAATCACTGAGTGACACTGCACAGACACAAATCCTGGATCACACCACTGAACACCAATGTATGAAATTGGGTCATTGTTTGAGGAGGGTAGAAGTCCCACTTAGGCAGCAACCACAGTCCTTGTTAGGGTGAACCACAAAAGTCACTAAATTAATGTGTGCTTAACCCTCTGGTAGCTTAGCACGGAAGAAGCTATACTTAACTTAGAGGCAATGTGTAAAGTATTTATGTAGCACACAAATATTAATAAAGTGAGAACACAGCACAAGAAAAATCCCAAACCAATTTTAAAAAATAGCGTACATTTTAATGATTAAAATTATACCAGAACGACAAAAATCTAAACAATAGAAGTGGAGATATTCAATTTAATGTTTTTTAATCAAATTAGTGCCTTAAAACACAAAGCGCCACTTGCAGTCATCTTGTCGCGCTAGACCAGGGAAATGTCACAAGTTCAGTCCGATCAGGATGAAGAGAGGGTTGGCTACAGGGGCCAAGTTAGTCTGATTAGAAAGTTATCTTCAAAGACTGGCATGAAGAATTCCGTTCGCGTCAGAGAAGGCCGCGAGGAGCAGGTTTAGTGTTGCAGAGGGAAACATCCTTTACATCGCGGTGATTACACCGTGATGCATTTAGAACGCTGCCATTACAACGCAAGCTTTACATCGACTTGCACTGGAGGGCGCTATAACCTAAGGAATAGTAAGATTTACTATTCCAACACCTTCCCTACTGTACGTAGACTGGTGTTGGAATAGTAAATCTTACTACTCCTAAGTCCAGCGCCCTCCAGCGCAAGTCGTTGTAACGACTTGCGTTGTAAAAACTGCGATGTTACATACCGCGATCATTTTGATCTCGTTGTAACATCACATATTCGTTGCAGACGGTTGTCACTGTACCACAAAAAGCAGGCTGGACGTAGTGGATGGTCATCACGGCAGTGCAAAGAACTGGTCAGGCACTGCGGATAGTCTTGCTGCAGCTTCACGTTAGTGGTCAGCACAGGCTTTTGTAGTTATAGCGTGAATTGCAGGTCTCAGGCTGCAGGTTGTTGCTGGCTCATAATCTAAAGTTAGCACTTCATATATTAAGGTAACCCAGGGCCTGATTCACAGAACTAACTTACGTCAAAAACGTAAAGTTAGTACTTTTAGTATTTACAGAATACACTTACTCATTTTGGTATTCACAGAATGAACTTACTCATTTCGGTATTCACAGAAGTTAGTAGTCCTAACTTTAGGATTCCTAAATGCCTTCTGTGAATACCGAAAGTCTTAAAATTAGATTTTTCTCAGTTTAGGAGTAGTAAAGTTAGGACTCCTAACTTTAGGACTCCTAAATGCCTTCTGTGAATACCGAAAGTCTTAAAATTAGGATTTTTCTCAGTTTAGGAGTAGTAAAGTTAGGACTCCTAACTTTAGGACTCCTAAATGCCTTCTGTGAATACCGAAAGTCTTAAAGTTAGGATTTTTCTCAGTTTAGGAGTAGTAAAGTTAGGACTCCTAACTTTAGGACTCCTAAATGCCTTCTGTGAATACCGAAAGTCTTAAAGTTAGGATTTTTCTCAGTTTAGGAGTATTAAAGTTAGGATTTTTCTCAGTTTAGGAGTAGTAAAGTTAGGAGTCCTAACTTTACTACTCCTAAACTGAGAAAATCCTAACTTTAAGACTTCGGTATTCACAGAAGGCATTTAGGAGTCCTAAAGTTAGGACTCTAACTTACTACTCCTAAACTGAGAAAAATCTAACTCAGACTTTCGGTATTCACAGAATAACCTATCCCACATTGCAATATTCTCAGGGAATCAAAATGTCAGTACCTTTCTGCCCATGGAGGAGGCTTATGACCAACTCAGGAGTGAGTCTTGGGAAAAGAGCAGTCCCTTGCTCCTCAACCACACCTAACTGACTTCTGGGACTAGTTCCCCCTCCCACGAGCCTCGAACTGGGCTGGCTACAGTTGGCCTTGGACCAAAGAACCCCTTCTTCCTTTTCCAGGTCTCAATTTACGGATAACTATGAATGCAAAGGTCGAACTCGGATCCCTTTCAAGTTAATGAAGTTAATGAACCCTTCCCAATAGCTCTTCATGGCAGTGGATGAGTAATGTACCTCACACCCAGGTCTTCTTGGTCAATGGACCAAGCCATTGTCTCTGCTCCTGGAGCAGCTTTCACACCTTATAATGTGGAACCCACTGGCAGGGAGACAGCTTCAAGCAAGTTAATGCTAATCTGCCTACTGGAGCTTTAGAAAGGCAAAATTTAACTTTTTAAGAGTTAATTTTCTTGTCTTTGTATTAAACATCCAACCTCACCATTTAATTAGGTTTCTAATAAACATTAAATTAGAAAAACAGCGCTTGAATGGCCTCTGTAGCATATTCCAACTGCCAAATTTACTAAAAATAAAAAAGTGCTACAAGACTATACACTAAGAGTAGTTTTGGGGCGCTATTTGATTCTACCCTAATTATTTGCATGTTCCACTTTTAAATATGAGCCACCCTACCTTGTGGGCTACAAGGCCTACTTAGAGTTAACATACTTAGCATTAATAAAAATCCTACCTATCAAAAAAGCGTTATTTTGACAAGCCCATCTGTAGGTTTAAAGCTGCAGCAATCAGGCTACACATGAAGGCCATAAGCCATGTTTTCCTTGGGTGCCTCGTGGAGGACACAATATGTGCTGCCATCCACAGGTGGCATTTAAATTTCTAAGCCATTGGTGCATTTTATGCACCATGTACTATGCCTGACTGGGAAGTTAAATATGCTGGTTGGGGATTACCATGGTTTAGGTGGTCAGCCGGCACACAGTGGGGACTGGACAGCAGTACTGCAGTGCAGAGAGTTAAAAACCGAGCAGCATCAATCCACAAACATGGGCAGTGACCAAGCAAAAAGAGGTCCCTTCTCTCACTCGATAAATTGGCTTCAAAGGATCCAAATATGGTAGGCAGGAAGGCATACAGAGTGAAAAGATCATATCATATCATGAATGCAGGAACGAGGTTGCACTAGCTGCCCATTAAACAGTGCATCCTTTTCAAGAAATGCATATTTGATGCATCTGATGCTTAAGGTCTTCTGTAACACAGACACCTCTTGCATTGGTACTAAATTTAGCAGGTATACATCCAACAAGGAACTGCGCTCTGATATGACCCTCTCGTTAAAGGCCCCAGAATCAAGTGTACCAGAGTGGGTGTCAGGTCAATCAGCCAACTTGGACCTATGACCTGGAATAACTTACCTCTCCACCTATCTCACAATCAAAACCATTGGCCTTTAGGAAAGGCTTTGAAAACACCATGGGGCCTATTCACAGAACTAATCTGAGATAAAATCCGAAACTTACTACTTTTGATATTCACAGAAGGCATTTAGTAGTAGTAAAGTTAGGACTCCTAACTTTACTACTACTAAACTGAGATAAAATCCTAAACTTACTACTTGTGGTATTCACAGAAGGCATTTAGTAGTAGTAAAGTTAGGACCCCTAACTTTACTACTACTAAACTGAGATAAAATCCTAAACTTACTACTATTGGTATTCACAGAAGGCATTTAGTAGTAGTAAAGTTAGGACTCCTAACTTTACTACTACTAAACTGAGATAAAATCCTAAACTTACTACTTTTGGTGTTCACAGAAGGCATTTAGTAGTAGTAAAGTTAGGACTCTCTTTACTACTACTAAACTGAGATAAAATCCTAAACTTACTACTTTTGGTATTCACAGAAGGCATTTAGTAGTAGTAAAGTTAGGACTCCTAACTTTACTACTACTAAACTGAGATAAAATCCTAAACTTACTACTTTTGGTGTTCACAGAAGGCATTTAGTAGTAGTAAAGTTAGGAGTCCTAACTTTACTACTACTAAATGCCTTCTGTGAACACCAAAAGTAGTAAGTTTAGAATTTTATCTCAGATTAGTTCTGTGAATCGGCCCCCATCTCTTTTGTTAGACCATCAGGCGCACCCCTTTGCTGTGTGTCACGTTCTTAGGACTTAGCACCAAGATGCTCTTTTCTGAGTGAATGTGCACTCTGGGGATACCCTGCCTTTTCATTCATATACAAGCAATGTTTTACTATGTCTGATAGGCTGTCACCATACAAAGTACAATACAAATGTCAAGAACCAACATGCAGAGATATTCTAATAAATCGCTATCATCCTGACAACTGCATTCTTCAACATGCATGCTTTTTCCCTGCCTCCCTCGTTCGGTGGGCTCAGCAAATATGGTGCCTGAAAAAGCTATCCAATGAAATTGCAGCACTTCCCATTCAGAGCCACGAGCAGCTGACACTAGAATTATCAGTATTTGATAAAGTAGGGTTATTTCAATTTCATCAAAGCATTGACTTGGTCTTATACAAACTTTTCAATTATTTAATTTTGGCGTATATATTTGAACCTAATATTGAGCTCCGGTACATTATCATTAATCAAAAAGCACAGATATCTGAAATTAATTATTTTATACATCCTCTGGAGTAGATTTACAAGCCTCTTGCGCCGCCGGTGCATCACGTTGCGTGACGCACCGGTGGCGCAGCCTGCTAAGTGATATTTACAAGAACAGGTAAAGTCATCCTGCGTAACTTAACCTGTGCTTGTAAATATACGCCCTGTTCACGCAACACTTTGCGTGTTAGGGGCTTGACATGGAGTGTTGCTGTGGGTGTTCCCACGCAACACCTATGTCCACTGATGCATTTCCAGATTTACGAGAAATCGTAAATCTGGAAATGCGTCAGAATGCTACGCCGCCCTAGGGGTGGCGTAGCGAGGTGCAACGAGGAGAAATGTTTTGATTTCTCCTCGTGTTTTTCCTCTGTCAATGCATGCTGCATTCTACAGCACACATTGGAAGAGGAAATCACCTCAATTGATTGTTTTTGTGCAGGAAGGTGCCCCTTCCTGCACAAAAACAAGGGTGCCTGCGCCGGCGCATGGCAGCAGTTTGTGCGCCAGCGCAGGGGGAAGCACAGAGATGCGACATATTGTTGTAAATATGTTGCATCCCTGTGCTTCAAAACTAACGCAGCGCGACACAGCAAACATGACTTGCGGCAAAGCGCTGCGTTAGTTTCTTGTAGATCTGCCCCTCTATATTTTACACCTATGTCAGACAGAAGGAAAACTTAACCCCATTTTCATTTGACTTGAATAATAAACCAATCAGAATGCTTCTTACAGTGATGTAAGAAAATCCAGGTTAAACTGCAATGCTTTGTGCGAGGATCACCGAGCTGTGCGTGTCTCTGGTTCCTTTTGAATCAGAGTTGACTAAAGATGGCCTCTGATGTCAAAGAGGTCATTTTTGCCATGGCTTCTAGCCGGCACAGGAAAACCTTGATAATTCTTGGCCCGATTGAAAAAAGTGGGTGTGATTGCTTTTAGGTTTGGATTCGGCTGTATGACTTTTGTGGCATTCTCTAACATTCCAGGGAGTACTCTTGGAAACCTAGAGCAGTCTTACTTTTCTAGCCTACCATTTCCACATTCAAAATTTGAACTGAGTTCCACATATAGACCTGATGCAAGTGCATTTGAAGATTTGCACAAAAAAAATATTTCTCCTAAGATTTTTTTGGTTTTCCCTCCAGCTCCCATCAACTGTGCTTACTTTTACCATTGATATGAGTAGAATTGCAGTAGATTCCAAGGTGCAAACAGTCCTGGCAAAGGTATTCAAGTCTCCACAAATTTACAGGTTTGTAGCTATACAACTACTTTTGCAGGTAGGGCCTGAAAAGTCTCCAAAACCGTCTTAATCCTAAATATACAATTTCAAAGAATCCACCATCCTGAGAGTTTCTATATTTGTGAATCTCGTTTGTGAGGTTAACATTTTACCGTTCCGGATGTCGTAAATCAGTATTTGAATGTCGATCCCATCAATAGATTCATTAGCACATCTAAGGGGCACATTTACAGGAAAATGACTCAGCGCGGCGCCGCAAGCAATTTTGCTGCACCGACCTGTATCCTTTTAAAAACGCAGGGATGCGACATATTAACAAGAATTTAGCGCATCCCTGTGCTCCCCCCTGCGGCAAAAAACTTTACCTAGCGCCAACACAGGTCCAAGGATGCCTGCATTGTAGGGATGATTGTGTTTGTGCAGGAAAGGATACCATACTGCACAAAAACAATCATTAATGGTGTCTTGCTTCTTCTATGGGTGCTGCAGAATTCAGCACACATTGAAAGAGGAAAAAATTAGGAGAAATTAAAGTATTTTTCCTTCTTGCGCCACAAAAACACCTCCTTTTGAAAGGTGTTAGTATTTTGAGCTGCCTCAGACTGACAGATACTTGTAAATCTGTAAATCTGTAGCAGCGTCAAAGAGCCATGGCTATTGCTGGGAACGCCCACAGCAACAACCATTGCATGCCTGTTTGCCGCAGAAAACTGCATTGTAAAGGGCCATATTTCCAAGGCTGTATTAAGCCGCGCAAAGAGGGTTAGCGTGGCCTTGTAACTATGGGCTTTCATAGATCGCCATAAGAGTGTCAAAAAAGTGAAGCTACAGTGGTTCGAGGGACTTGTAAATATGGCCCTAAGGGGCATACCTACAATGAAGTGGCGGATCGCGGGTTAGCTCCAAATTGGCTAACGCTGCGCTTCATCAGTTAAAAAATGCAGGGACACACAGTATTTACAATGATATGGCGCACCCCTGCGTTTCTCCTAGAACATCTGCTAAATTAAGCTGACTGGCACCAACGCAGGCACCCTTGCACCATAGTGCAATGGTGCCTGCGTTAGAGGAAATGATGGTTTATGTGCAGGAAGGTGTGCAGCACACATAGAAGTTGCAAATTGTCATTTCTTTAATGATTCTTTTCGTGCAGAAAGGCAGACCTTCCTGCACATAAACAATCAATCATGGCAATTGTATGTTTCTATGTGGGCTGCACAATGCAGCACACATAGAAACAGCAAACACAAGGAGAAATTAAACATTTCTCCTTGTTTCCCCATGTTAAGACCAGGTTTTTTCTGGTCTTAATTTTGGTGCTGCCTCCTATTTACGCCACCCTTATAAATAGGTGAAGCGTCAAAATCAATCGGTGTTGCGGCAGAACGCCCACTGCAACACCCATTGCCCGCCCCTTCCATGCTTAGTGTAACATGAATGGGGTCCTTATTTACAATGCACCGTTAAGCCACGTTAAAAGGCTTAACAGCGCCTTGTGAATAAGGCGATGGACTTAACGTCTTAAAAAGTGACTTTTTGGTGGCATTAAGTCCTTGTACATATGCCCCTTAGTTTGTTAAGCAAATCCTTTTGTTATTCGGTCTCTCTACTGGTTATATTCTCATGCCATAGATGTAAGGCAACTAGAGGGAGAGTCTATAGGGTGACCTATAGAGCAGACAAACCTCTACATGCATGCATATTTAAGATTAAAAGATTTCTCACTAATTTACTTTTTTATCTGATAGTTTTTTTGTTTTAGTAAAAGAAAAATACATCAGATAGGAATATTCCATTAAAAACACAAATATGTGTAAATAAAAAATACATCATATTAACTATATGCAAGCTTTTATAATGTCATAAAACTCTTATACCATTGATATAAAAGAAAGCCTCACTGCTCCATGCCTGTTTTTAGAGGCTTGCTGTCAGCTGACTAGCAGCGTGCAATAGGTCTATCTCTGTGCTTCTTTGAAAAGGCTTCCAGAGATGAACTCATTTGCAGTTTTGAACGAGCTGCCCTTCACAATCAAATAAAATCTATCAATGAATCATGATGCAACTTTTTCATCAGCCTTTTCCCGAAGCCCAGGTTGTGTGGAGAAATAAAAAGCATATCATAGCCTTGCATTCAGTGCAGTAAAAGTTCATATTTGATCCTTTGGGAAATGCTCCATTGCCCCCAGCCAATGCCTGAGGTATATGAAGTGCAGAAAATAAAAATAAAGTATTGGAAGAACCATTTGGCTTCACATTAGAGCCTCCTGGTACATAGATCTATTGCATTGGGGAGCTATATTTTTCAGACACTAACGTTGTCTTTCTGTATTTTATAAAAAAAGATTGATAGAGTGTTTTAATTGAATAGGACCCAGAAAAGATATCAATACATCTGCTCTTAACCCTTTCTGCCTCTTTCTGGCGAAGGTTCAGATTGTCCTTCATCAGACAGTGCATACAGCCTGCTTTCAACCCACCGGAGAAAACACTGAAGTCTGAAAGCGAGATTGAATTTCTATTTTTGCCCACAGGTCAGGAACAGCAATAGCAGATAGGTGCCCCTTTTTAATCTGTTCATATGAGCCTCGACCTAGAAAACCCTTCGATGTGTCCCATTCTCTGTTACGGCTTGTACAAAGCAACACGGGCCAGATTGACTAAAAACCGGTCACAATCTGTGACCAGTATTTTTGTGAGCAGAGTGAAGGAGATTGACAGATGTCCTTTTGAGTTGAAGAAGTTACTTAAGCTCTTGTAGGCCCACATGCGAAGTACTACATAGACTATGCACCCATAAAGTAACTGATATGCATGTTCATAAAAGCATGACCCTCTCTGCAATCTAATCAGACAGCTACATAAACACATAATCATTCAGGGCCCTATTTATGAGGCCTTGCGTCACTTTTACGCCTCCGGTGCATCACTTTTTGTGACGCACCGGCGGTGTAATAAATGCGCCATGTCCCGCCCTATTTTCAAAGTGACGCATCTAGGCAGATGCGTCACTTTATAAAGGTCTGTGCCACATTATACCTGCGCCAGGTATAATGTATGCAGGGTGGGCGTTCCCCCGCAAAAAGCCTAGTAGAAGTGGCACAGTGAAATCTATGAGATTTCAGTGCACCACTTTTAGGACGCCATTGCATCAATATCTTATGCCTGTCTCACAGCAGGCGTAAGACTGACGCAGGCCCTTTCACAAAGTGAAAGGACACATTGCTGGAGTTGCGTCTGTATTCAAACACACCCCAGCAATGCGTACAGTAAATATGACGCATCCATCATGTCGAAAGGAGGGCGCACTGAGAAAGGACGCATAGCTGTTTTCATGCAGCGATTCGTCACTTCCCATAAATAAGGCCTATACTCACTTACTAGAAACTACTTATGCCTGCAGCAGACTCAAAGATAGTTCCACTCACATGTTCATAGCTTTCTATTTTCTCACAGAGGCAGTGAAATATGTGTGCAGCCACTTATTTACACATTTAGACAGCCATAGACCTACTAAAATACACAGTCACATACCTGCACATTTACTTAAACACCTTACAGCACTCAGACAGGTGTACGGCTACACTCACATATGTAGGAAAGTACTGACACAACCTTCTGAACCATGAAGAGAAATAGTTTGTGAATTATGGGTGATGGCTACTAGTGCATACCCTGTCTCTGTATTTTTACTCCAAGCTTCACTTGGCATATTATAGGTATCAAGTATCAAACCAAGTTTTAGTGCACATACTACACTTCTAAGATATGCTGGAGGTATTCAATACAGGATGATGTTTTGTGCTTAAGACTGAGAGATGCCCTTTTGAGTTGAATAAGTTACCTTTGCACTTGCAGGCCTCTATATCAAGTACTACATAGAGTATGGCATCCCTAAAACAATTGACATGCATGTTCACAAAAGTATAGAGCCTGTCTTTCACTTACAGAGACAGCAGCAGAAGCACTTATACATTCAGTCACTCACAGAAACTATATATGCATGTAGCAGACTCAAAGGTAGTTGAAGTGGCATGTACATAGCTCTCCTTTGCCTAACACAGGGGCTGAAGTATTTGTGGTGCAACTTACATACACATTTGTACAGCCATTGAGGTATTATAGCAGGCAGTTGCAAACAAGCACATTTACTTAAACATCTCATGGCACTGATAGAGGTGTACTCCTACACTCTCCAAGATATGTAGGTAAGCTCTGACACAACCTTCCCTACCATGTACAGAAATAGTCCTTCAAACATGGGTGATGGCTACTAGTGCACTCTCACATGTGTTCTCTCACTGCAAGCTTCACAAGGTATTTCTCAAGTGTTAAATCCACTCAAAAAACCACGCACCGAGTCACTCATGCACCCACTTAGACATCTACTCAAACAGTCAGAGACTCACTCAGACAGTGATGCACCCAGTCACACACCCCGTGAGACACCTACGCAGGTAATCCCAAACCCACTGACGCACACACACACTCAGTCACACACACACTGAGGCACTCTTGCACTCACTCACACACTCATTTTCAAATGTTACAGGTAGGAAATAGAATTTATAAAACCTTAGAAATTCACTGAAAAAAGCACAGCTAACAGGGACGTTGAAGTTAGGAAACAAAATTAAAAAAACCTTAGAAATTCACTGAAAAAACAAAAGTTACAGGGTTGTTCTATTTAGGCTCAAATGTCACTCACAAAACTAGTGAAGTTCAGCAGTTATAGCTACCTGAGCTAACCATAACTTATGCCCCCGCAATGCACTGCTTATGACCTCACATATTACATCACTCATTACATGGTCATCAGCAGTTTCCAGGCAACAATAACTGTGTCAAGATAACTCTGGTGATTAATGTACCTGCTGGAGAGAGATGGGAGTTGTGTCCAGTGGCAGCTCTGACTCATCTAAGGCAGTGCTGAGGGTTATATGCTAGCTGCAAAGAATGTGTACCATGCATTTCAAAAACCAGCATTTTATGTGCATAGCTGAGTGGGTTACTGCTTTTGTCACAGAGATTCTTTTGTTACTATGCGCTTCATAGGTTACAATTGTAATCTAGCACAGTGAGCTATGAACTGCCATCAAAGAGCTGCATGCAAACTGCATGGTACAAGTTAGTAAGTTATGTTTTTTTCCCAGTTTTTTGTTATCCTGATGCTGCTAAAAAGGTTTGTTTGGGTAGAAATTATTTCTTATTGTTAAAGTCAACACTAACCACTATGTTATGTTCTAAATCCTCAGTTTGTGCTTCTCCAAACCAAGTACTATTAAGAAATGCATACTAATAGGAATGAGAAAGCAAAAGACACAGAGATGATGGATGGAATGCAGAGCAAATCAAACTTTCACCCTCAGTCAATAGATCCGGGTTAAATCCATTGTTCTTTTGCTCACCATGCCCCCCCAGTTTAGACCCAGCCATATGCAAATCAGTCTTGACCCTGTGCCTCATGGGAACAGTCCAGACTGAACTGCCAAGCCAGGTCCCCCCTGGACCGGAAACAAGCATCCTTGGACAGGTTTCACTGCATCACCCCTCATCAGCCAGATTAGCTTGAATCCAGCTGCACAGTGAGCCCAGGACCCACGTCTGGGCATATCCGGCGCACTTAGGGTGAGAAAGCAAAAGACATAGAGATGATGGACGGAATGCAGAGCAAATCAAACATTCACCCCCAGTCAATAGATCTGGGTTAAATCCATTGTTCTTTTGCTCACCATGCCACCCCAGTTTAGACCCAGCCATGTGCAAATCAGTCTTGACCCTGTTCCTCATGAGAACAGTCCAGACCGAACAGCCGTGCTCTACATGTCACTGGAGTCGAGCTATCCTGTCTGCTGAGGGGTGAAACCCCGAAACCGGTCCTAGGAGGCTTGTTTCCAGTCCATGGAGAACCTGGCCTGGCAGTTCGGGTTGGACTGTTCCCATTGGGTGCAGGGTCAAGACTGATTTCCATATGTCTGGGTTCAAACTGGAATGGCATGGGGAGCAAAAAAACGATGGATTTAGGCCCAGATCTCTGTACTGGGGTGAATGTATGACATTGTTCTGCATTCTGTCCATCAATTGTTCTTTTTGCATTCATCACCCCGAGTGAGATGGGTATGCCCAGACGTGGGTCCCGTGGTCTCCATGCCACTGGAGTTAAGCTATCCTGGCTGATGGGGGGTTGAAACCCTGAAACCGGTCCTAGGATGCTTGTTTCCAGTCCAGGGAGGACTTGGCCAGGCAGTTTGGGCTGGAATGTTACCATTGGATGCAGGGTCAAGACTGATTTGCATATGGCTGTTTTCAAACTGGAATGGCATGGGGAGCAAAAAAACGATGGATATAGGCCCAGATCTCTGTACTGGGATGAATGTATGACATTGTTCTGCATTCTGTCCATCAATTGTTCTTTTTACTAATATGGATGACATGTGAATCCTATACTTGTTAGTCTCCTTTGCCTTATGTAACCTTTTCTGCATACTGATTTACACACGTATGATTCATTGTTTCTGTATGTGTGTCATGTAAAGTGCTCTTACACCATAAACTGGTGTGGGAGGTGCTATGAAACAAATTAAAGACATGTGACAGAGGGGCTATGGAGAGATGAGAGGCACTGTTAAAGGATGATAGTGAGGGAATCACTGAAGAGCCCCAGCAAAGATTGTTGTATCCCGGTAAGGTCATAATTTACTATGCTTTAAATACTAATACAATTCAATATATAATGTCAAATGTGTTGTAGAATGCACCATTTGCCCCCAAATTTTCTTAGGGGGAGAGACCCCAACTCCCCCTTTTTAGTGGTCAGGCTCACTTGCTGCACTTGGTGTGCACCGTACAGGTACTGGTCTGACAACATTTGCCAGGACTGCTTTGGGTTTCCAGTCCAGCCCTGGCAGGAGCAGGAGACTCGTACTGTGAAATAAAACCAAACATTGAAAAGTTAGTCGCTGAGATGGAACACCATCCAAATTTTTTAGATATAAAATACTAAAATCTTTTGTAATTCGAGTATTTGTTTGGCGTGCACACATGTCTGTTTATTTTTTTAATTACTGTTTTAATGTTTGAAATTCAAATTGTACAAATTGCTTGGGGGTCCCTGGCTTTCAGTAGTGACTCAATGGGGGTCCTCAGGAGTCAAACATTTGGGAACCACTGTATTAGGGCAAGGGCATTTTTAAGGTTTAGAGTGGGTAGGAGTATTTGGGTGGCAAGGGTATTTTTAGGATTTAGGATGAGAAGGGGTATTTAGGTGGCAAGGGCATTTTTAGGGTTTAGGGTGGATAAGGGTATTTGAATGGCAAGGGCATTTTTAGTGTTTATGTGAGCTCCATATGACAGATGATTTATCGATTGATATTGGTCGATTCACAAGATTCTAAATTGTAATGGGTCGCAATCTGACCTGGGGCAGGTTGCAATTTGAGACTCACTACGATTGGATACCATCACAGGGATGGTGACCTGCTTGTGTCAGCAGAGAACCTTGTCTGAGATCGCATTTTAATAAAGTACTTTTTATTTTTATTCAGCCCCTTTTCCTTAAGGAAATGTATCTACATTTAGGAAAGAAATTTGTACTATTTAAAAAAAATTGTTTAAGACACTAGTCCCCCGTATCCCTAGCCACTCCCAAACATACTTTTATTTTTACATTCTCAAAGGATATGAGTTCCCACAAGGATCCCTTTCCCTTTCAAGTGAGCTAATATGCCAACTTGGGAGGCAGTAACTTTTCAATGTTTAGCGAGCGGTTTTTGTTGCAAAACATTGAACCATTGCACTAGGATTCACTGTTTGGTAGGGACACCCTAAACACGGCTCTTCCAAATAGCAATTAGTAATGCATATTCTAAACCCATTTAGTGATTCAATAACCTATTACCAATTCTCTAAGTGGGTTTAGTACATACCAACAAGCTATTTCCAATCTGCTAAATCACAGAGTTTGCGACCACCAAATGGCTTTGTATATCTTACCCCACGTTCCTTTTTTTGTAATAAATTATATATTAAAGTTTGGGATGGAAAATCAGGTACTGATAAGCCAATAGTTTTCCATAAAGCACTCACTACAAAGACATTAATGTCAAAAAGTAAAATCTATGGGGAAGTTCTTGTTAGAGGAGTGAAGTAGTATACATAAAGGAAATAGTATGATACTACAATTCCACGTTCATGCAGTCACCACTTGAGCCCTTATTATAGATAGGGTCCACTTTTGCTGCACCAGTAATTCTGATGTGAGCTGCCGTTGCGTGACACCTCTCGACTCTGGACTTTGCATAACAACTGCCTGTCAACGGACATTGACTCTGTCACTACACGTCACATCTCATAGCCGGACCTTGAATCACAGCTCCTCATCGACGGCTCATCAAAGCCGGCTCACACAACGTAACGCAAAGAATCCGCATTTCGATGCTCATACCAGAAGGTACTTTTCAGTGGACTGTACTCTGCCCTGTGTTCAGCCCGCACTCTATTGCGGTCGGCATGAACTTGCGACTTGGACACATTCTACTGCGACCAGATATCGGCAGTTGGCACTTTTTTCTACTTAGTGCTTGATTTTAGCAAAACCCCTATAATTGCATATCTCTTCTTCTAACATTTGGATTTTTGTCATTTTGGTGTCAAATAATTTATGAAACTTTGCCCATTTTTTAAAAATGGTGTGGGATTTTTCTTGTGTTTTGTTTTCACTCTATTACTGTTTAGAATGCTTCATAAAATCTTTACACATTGCCTCTAAATTAAGCCTAACTGCTTTTGTGCCAAACTACTTGAGGGTTGAGCACAGGTTAATTTGGGGTTGGCTTGTCTTTCACCCTGACATGAATTGTATTTGCTGCCTGAGTAGGTTTCTCTCCCCAACCGGTAACCCAATTTCCGACACTTATGTTATGGTTATGTTATGTTATATAAAATTGTAAAGCACATTGCTACCCAGGAAGGGCCATCCTGGTGCTAGACAACAGAGGCCAGAGAGCGGGACAGTTAGGGATAGTGAATAACAGAGTTCTTACGTTTTTTCAGTTAGATTCATGGTACATGAGGAGAGGTAGTTTGTTCCATTTTCCAGGGGTGAGCAAGGAAATGGCTTGGCCGATGCACCTGCTCCTAAGGTTCGATAAGAAAAAGTCCCACCTGAGAGGATCGTAGAAGCCTAGTTCGATGATGGGGTTGATTTTATCTGAGAAGTATTTAGGGACGTTGCCATTGATGGATTTGTAAGTCTGGCACAGGGTTTTGAAGGAGCTCTCTTGTCAATCTTGGGCCAGTGTAACTTCTACAAGAAAGGAGACATATGGACTGTATGAATTAGATTCAAAATCAGTCATGCCTCCGAGTTCTGCATCCTTTGCAGGCGGGCGAGAGGTTTTGCAGAGGAGCCCAGTTAGATTGCATTGCGATAATATAGCATTGTAAAAAAGAGAACATCTGAAAGAGGACTCTAAAGATTTTTGAGCATTCTTAACTGAAAGCACGTGGAAGTAGATTGTCTCACCTGTGGTGCCACAGATAACTCACTATCAAGTAAGATCCCTAAGTTTCCGAGTGAAGAGACTGGAGTGAGAGCTTGGCCCAACATGGTGGGCAACAAGTCACTGGCCAAGGATGGTCATCCTTGAATAGGAGAATCATTTCCATTTCATAGGAGTTTAGTCTTAGGCAACTAGAGTGCATTCACCTGGAAATAGGAAAAATGCTATCCCGAATTCTGACTATGGTAGTCAGTGATTTTTTGAGATAGAGATGAAAATCTGGGTGTTGTCAGTATATATGAGAATATTGAACTCAAATGACCACACTAGTTCAGGTAGTGGTAAAGATATGTTAAACAGGGTAGGGCTTGTGGATGACCCCTCAGGACTTCTTGGTTCAAAGGTACCATTGAGGATTTATATAAGGTTGAAAAGACTGCTTGCACTCTGCCCAATACAAATGATTCAGCCATTCAGAGCTTATTGGGAGATACCCATTTGTTGATGTCTTTCTAGCAAAATGCAATGAGACTTAGTGTGAAGGGGCTTTAGTAATGGAGAAGTTGTGTTTCTTCCGTGTATGATGATAAGTTTTTTTTAGGGCAACCTCCATATTGTTACCTTGTCTACGACTAGTACATGTAAGGTGATTGGCAGGTACCTCTACATAGGCAGTGTCCTCCTTTCACAATGCCCTGTTTTGGCCTGATATCCATCAACAGTGGTGGCAAAATTGACCCATTGAATCTGGATATTTTCTGATTATTTTGATGTTGAACTTCTTACATAACACCTTTTGGTTATTGATAATAAAAAAGGACAATCAAAAACACCTGGATTATAAATAGAAACCTAAAATAATGATCCCGAAATATCACAATTCTAAATGTTCTGGTTATCTTTGGAGCCTAACATCCAAGTCTGCTGTCCTCACTGTTTTTCAAGTTTTCAAAATCATTATATCCTTTCCCTCAGAAAAACCCACTGAAGACACTACTCCATTTCTGTCTTGACCGTGGCTGTAAATGGAAAAAAAAGCACTCTGGGGTCCCATAAATTGTGCTTCAAGGCCTGACCGAAGATGCAATGGGCATAGTCAGGAAGAGTTGAGTCTGACAGTCAGACCCCTAAAGAAAATAGAAACAAGGACTTAGTTAGTTCCTCTTCAAATCAGACTCCTTCAACTACCTTGCAAGACTTTTTTACACAAGGTACACACTCGCCTGGTAAATCATGCGGGGTATTGGTAAACCACAATTCGCTTTAAAAGTGTAATCTTTATGGAAATTGATGAAATCATGCAATTTCACACACCATTGGTAGTAAGCTTCAACTAGCTCACAGCCAGGATAGGATTCAAACAAAAGGAGTGCTGAAGGCCATTTAAGTGAGATTTTTGTGTTGGGCTCAGTTGTAAGTTAAAATAAGAAACCTCCCTCACTCCCTGCAGGTGCTGCTCTGACTATAAAGCACTATAGTGCAGGCAATGCATGATCCTAAATCTGGCTGGTTCTTCTTCTTGTCCAGCACTGGTCATAGCTCTCTGCTTGCATGCTTTTTGCTTGTTGGTAGAGCACCCCCTAATGTCTCCTTTATTGGGGACAGCTCAGGGAGCTCACCACTGGCTGCCCCTGCCGGCTCCCCGGACGGGCCGCATCTCCTCCGCTACCCGTGAGAGCCGCCAGCTCTTCTCCCCTTCAGATCTTTTTGTGTGCGGTGGCCACCGATCTCCCGAGACAAGGGCACGGGGAGTTGGGCATGCCCACTATGACTCAGGGTGCGACAGCGCTCCCCCTGAATTCCTGTGCTTCGGGGGCTGGGAATGAGGTCCCAGTTCCCTTTTTAAATAAGAAAAGCCCAAGGGATAGGTTCATGAGAGAGTCTGGGGAGGTGGTTCCATGCACGCCCCAACCCTGCTCCAATTTAATCAAACCAATCCTGTGCCAACCCCCGGACCCTGGGCCACCCCGGGGGTAAGAAGTAAAACAGTGGCGACTCCCCACGAACAAAATGGTAAAGGTCGCCAAACATTTAAATACCATAACTCGGGCCCAGTTGGGCTGTTTTTGATGATCCTGGGCTAAGTTTACTCCTGGTGGTGAGCTATGCCCACCAGGGGAAGTCGCAAAAACCCTTATCATCTCCAAAGTTGTGCAGTCTTCAAAAAGCTGGTCTACCTGGTTCCCTGCACCAGCTCTCCTGCTGATTCTTGCTTCTGGGTGAAGGAAAGTCCAGGGCTTTTCCCCAACTGGTCCTCAGGGGGCCTAAGGGGGCCAGCCTCAGTAGCCCTTGGAGAGGCCCACTTGTCCTGGAGTTAACTGGGCAGAGTCCTTGTGTATGAGTTGGGATCAGGGTGTTCCTCATTCCAGTTAGGCATGACAGTCCCAAGACACAGCAGCAAAGTGAAGAAAAATCCACAGGCAAGGGAGAGTTTTAAGAGGGGAGAGGAAGGTTCCAGTAGACAGGCAACCCTGGCCAATCCTAAGGTGCCACATCAGCTCTCCACCCCTGTCCTAACCGTCCTGACTAGCATGCTGGGAAAGTCAAAGATGGCATCATCCAGGAGCCACTGGGGTCTCAGCTCCAACCCTCACTGACATCAATGCCAGGAACTTGCACACTGGAATCTTAAAGAGAGCCCCCTCTAGGTTGGCTCCAGTTGTATGGACACTCTCATTTGTTCATTGGGTTGGGCATGCCCATTCCCGGGTACAGTGTGACAGCTGAATGATTGATGGTGATCATTCCACCCCACCTCTCTCCTCCTCAGGAGCTGGGAGAAGTACTGGTAATTGCTCCTTTTGTGTGGGGCAGCCTTTGTTCTTGATGGTGGAAATATGAAAACTCTGGATGACCCATAAGGTATACAGATATCATTTTGGGAGTTACATATTTGTTTTACTCGCATATGTTACACTCCAATTCAAGACGTCAATGGTCTCTGTAGCCAAGGAGAAGTGAAACTACACTCTTAGGCAGTACCCTCCCTATGTGTATAATGGGGTGCCACTATAGTTAAAACAGTTAAGCACACTGACTTTCCCTAATAGTGTACACTACCCTCATAAGGCCTATCCAAGGAGGATACCTACTCCTGCAGAGTTCCCATTGCACTGTGCATGACAGAAGTCTCCCACGCGCAAGTTTAACTAGCCAAGTGTTACTTACCCATGCTGCGTAACAGCGGCCTTATCTTAAAAGGCGGACACTGACAGTAAACATGTGTAGTCTATTTGCCATGTGATTACTGTGGGTGAGACACCGGAAGTGAGACTCACCCCCAGTAGAAAGTCCGAGGGCAGAACCCAGTGCAACAGTGGTGCTCTGTGCTTTTAGGTACTATACTTACCTTGAATCCTTTAAATTGCATATCTCTGGTTCTACTGATTGGAGTTTTGTAATTTTGGTGACACATGATTAGTTACATTTTACTCTATTCTTTAGGATTGGTGTGGGATTTTGTTATGTAGTGTTTTCAATGTAATGCTGTTTTTGTGCTGCATAAATACTTTATACATTGCCTCTAATTTAAGCCTGACTGCTTTTGTGCCCAGCTACCAGAGGGTTAAGCACAGGTTAATTTAGTGACTCTTTGTGATTCACCTTGACAAGGAATGATGCTGTTGCATGAGAAGAGCTCACAACCCCCCTCAACCAACAACTCAATTTCTCACAGAGGGCATGCTTTTGCAACACCTTTGCTGCTTGCACAGTATAGACTGAAGCAAAGAGGAACACGTAGATATTTTGTGCATGGGCCAAACTGAGTAAATGGAATGTGGAACATTTGAAATTATATGTGACATCTCTGGAGACTATAGGCTAGTTTGTTTATGTATAACTGTTTTTTTTCAAAGAGCACAACCAATACGTAGGCAACCATTACTAATACATTACCTCCAACTGTTAACAATTTTAAGTCAGAAATAATGTATTTGCCCAGTGCCTTACTATAGTTACACAGCAGAAATTTGATTGATACTGATTTTGTCCTACTACAAACAGCAAGATAAACGTGTTTTCAGCATTCCCTGTAAGTACAATAGCAAGCATGATACACATAGTATTGATCAAGTGTTCATACAACAGTGGGGAACACCCCATCTCCAGCCAAGACGGCTCAGAGTGTTAAAGTCTCAATGCAGACATCTCCAGTAATGTGCAAGTCATGAATTTGAATCTCAGCAAACAAACTCATTCTTCTTTGAATCAGATGTCAGTAAATTGTGTACCACAACCTAGGTAATAGTAACACCAGTAATAATTGCACTTAGAAAATGCAGAAGGATAGCATTATAGCACAATTAAAAATTACCTGTTTACTGCACAAATAGAATGTAAAATATGCCAACACATCTTAAAACAAATCATAACTTTGTAATTTAATGTAACTTTAATAGATCACTTTGATGACACATGCCACACCCTCTAACATGTTTTCTGGATGTTGGAAGGTGGATTATTAGTAGGGGTAAGTATGCACCTGCCACTAACAATAAGGCCACCAACACAATATAAGGCTCAGTCAAGGTCTCAATAAATTATTCCCTTGCTCAACCCTTTTTAGCTGGCAGGAAGCAGGTAGGCTTAACTTAGGAAACAGGTGTGTAAAGCATATAAAAACACCAATACATTAAAGAAGTAAGACACAACACACAATAAAAGTCCACAAGCAATTTGTAAACATTGAAAATATTTTTATGATTAAAATGACACCACAACGACAAAAATCCAATGTAGGGAACTGGAGATATTAATTTGTAATGAGTAAGCACATTCTAGTGCTTAGAAAACAATAGCGCCAAATTGGGACATCTGGTCGCGCTTGACCGGACCAAAGTCAAAGTTTGAGGCAGACCACGATGGAGTCCTGGTTGAATACACTGAGCGGGAGGCCTCGGGCAAACTTTTACCTTCGTGCTTAGAAACTTTTCTGGAGGATTTTCAAGCAGGCCTCTCCAGCAGGCAGGATTGACAGTGACTTCGTCGGCTTGGTTCAGCGAGAGCCCCCGGTCAACTCCTGGAAGTCTTGCTCATCAGAGCTTTTAGTGGGACGAACCTGAAACCTAGGCTGAGTTGCGGTTCAATGTATTCGACTTGACTTTCGACATTGGGTCAGTCACATTATGGAGCTTTTTCACAAAAGTTCTCAAAAGTTCTCCAAAATTCAGGAGGTGCTTCCTGTAGTTCCTTTTGGGGGTTCAAAGTGTCCTAAAACAAAATCCAAGGTTCCAGAGTTTCTGAATTGCTCCTTAGAGGTTGGGACTACTGTTCCCACAATGCACCTGGCCAAATCCTTTAAAGTCCTGCAGAAGGTGGTCTGCTGGGATCTTCTGGCTGGAAATGATGTAGGTGGAGCTCTTTTAACCTGTTGCTTTCAGGGAGTCCACTACTTCTCTTTTTGAAGCAAGGTAAAGTCCTTAGGGCTATAGTTCCTTAGTGTGCAGCAGGCGCAGTCTTTCAGAGTGCAGTCCTCTTGGTGCAGGCCAGGGTTCAAGCAGGGCAATCCTTCTTCTCCTTGTAGTTTCAACCAGGAGATCTAAGTTGGAATGCAGCTCTCCCATATTTATCCAGTGTTCTTGGGGCTACAATCAGGGGGCACCCCTGACCAATAGGGTACAGCGTGCCACCCAGAAGTATGACAGTTTCTTCCAAAGTGTGGCATATACATTCCCCACACAAGAACTTACTTTAATATTCAAGATGGAGAAACTTTCTCCTTGGGGTTAGGATCTGGCTAAGCCAACCTACTGGCTCATTTGCCTTAACACTTCCCTTTCAAGCCTCCTGCAGATTCCATTCCTGGGGCTCCCATCAGGCTGGGGGGGTACAAGAAGAGGGGGTAGGCCTGGCTTGCATTCTTTCTGACCTGCTCTCTTTGAAGACCAGTTTGTTTAACCAGCCCCCTTCCTGGCCTGTTTCCTGCAGCTGCAGATCTCCCCTCATCAGATAACATCTGTCTCTATGCAGGCCACTGATCACCTCATTAAAGCAGTTTGGCTCAGCCTTTCAAGACTGGCCAATCCGGAGAGGCTGCTAGAAGGCTGTATTTTGGCTCCTAGAAAATAAAGTTCTATAACTTCTTTTCCGTATTAGTTATTTTCAGAAATTCACCAATGGCAAGTTGTTGGATTTATCATTACTAATCGTTTAAGTCCTTCAAATAATGTTTTAGCTCACTCCTGTCAATAGTTATACTTTATTACAGTATTCCCATGCTAGTATACGGAGATAAAATGCTACGATGGGGAAACACTGAAGTGTTAGTTTTTCCCTCACCAGGGCATATAAAACATATTTTAAAATGCTTCTGCCTATTTTCACCTGGCACCCTACTTTGGGGGCACTTGGGGTAGATTTTAGGTGTGGCCTAGATTTAAAAAGAAGGTAGTCTAATACTTTGGAAGTACTTTTATATCTAAAGGCACAATTTGCATATAATTTCAATTTAAAAGCAGCTTGCAAAGCAGGGATGACTTTTAAAATGACAGCAGACAACAAAGCAGTGCACACTTAAGTGCATTAAATCTACTGGACTGCTAGACCTACATGCCCTACCATATACTAGAGACTTACATGTAGGCTGTCAGTACCAATTTAAATTATACCTAATTAACATATACTTGTAATCAGAGCACTGACCCTGGGTCTGGTTAGCAGAGCCCAGGCCACAATCACAGTCAGAAAACCAGCAGCTAGTAGTCAAAAGGGGGGCAAAAAGTGGGGGGCACTGCAAACAGGTCCTGATTTCTCACACTGGACATATTACAGAAAACCTAAACTGGTTCAAACCCATGTGCAATGGTGATTGTGCGCTAAGGAAATGGGCACAAGGTAATTGAATGAGGAAGACATAGAATGAACTGATGTCACACTGCCTTTGCTGTATTAGCATACAAAGTGGATAAAATAAGTGTCCTCTAGTTCTCACATTTACAAACTGTGATTACATTTGCTAAAAAATCACTGTTGCCCACTACTTGACGAGCAAAAGTAGGGGAACACTAGTGTACACTGTTTTTAAATAGTTCTTCATGGGCTGCAATATTTTGGTTCAAATCTCTATTTCTCCTTAGGTGGAATGCTTTCCAGGCTTTACTAACTCCTGCAATAATCATAATTGTTAGAAATAGGGGTCTCTAGTTGGCAACGGTTTGCACCTTTGTTCAAGTAGGGACCCTTCTTCCTAGTCAGGGTAAGGGGGATACATTTCTAAAATAACCCCTGCTCACCCTCTTGGTAGCTTGGCACAAGCAGACAGGCTTATCTCAGAGGCAGTGTGTAAAGCATTTGTGCACACATACAGTAATACAGTGAAAACACTACAAACGGACACCACACCAGTTTAGAAAAATAAGTAATCTTTATCTAAACCAAACAAGACCAAAACAACAAAAATCCACAAAACAATAATACAAATATGACTTTCAAAAGGTAGAAACAGTTCTGTTCATCGCAAATTGCAAATGCGTCACTTTTCACACAAAGTACCTTGGATGCGTCACGCGCACAAACAAAAACTGTTGCAGGGAAGGTGATGCATCAGTTCCTTACGCCCAGGGAAGGTGATGCGCCGGTTCCTTACTTCAGGGAAGGTGATGCATCGGTGCATTACTGCCACGCAGGGGCGGTTATGCGTCAGTTCCTTACTGAAGGGGAGGTGCTGCATCGGTTTCTTACTGCGGCCCCGGCATTCTTGCAGGCGTGGTGCCCAGATGCGATGCGTGAAGATCGGGGATGCATCGGTTCTTGCAGCTGCGGTCCGAGGATGAGTTGGTTCTTGCAGCCGCACAGCCAGGCCTGCGGCAGAATTGGTGTGGTGATCTCGGACTCTGAAGATTGGTGCACTCAATGCGTCTTGCGGCGGTTTCCCGACCCGCGGGTAGGCGCTGCATCGGTTTCATCCGCAATGCGTCAGAAACAGGTGCGGATGCGTCGCGCTACTCGTCGTTGTGTTGCTTTCCCAGCTCCCAACAGCAGGAACAACCTCCAGAGGCCCAGAACAGCAGCAGGCACCTCCTGGCAGGTCAGAACTCCCAGGAAGGAAGTTCAGGTGAGCTGGGGGTGAAGTCTTTGTATCCCTGAGACTTCAAAGAAAGGAGGCAAACTCTACTTCAAGTCCTTGGAGATCTTCCTCAAGCAGGGGACACAGCACACAGCAAAGTCCTTATCCATTCCTTGGCAAGAACAGCCACTGTAGGCCAACCCCAGACAGCACTCAGCAAAGGGGCAGTACTTCTCCTCAGTTTCTCCAGCTCTTCTCCATGACAAAGGTTTCTCTTGAATCCCAAAAGTAATCTAAAAGTCTGGGCCCCACTTTTTATAGCACAAAATCCTTTGTTCTCTGGTGGCAAAGAAGCTCTTTGTCCAGCCAAAACCAGTTCTGTCCTCTCTGGTGCAGCTTCCTGGCAGGAGGTGGAGACATCATTGTCAAAGGCAGACCAGGCCCATTCAGGTGTGAATGAAATATCCTCCCCCTACTCTGAATGCAGCCCAGGTCTATTTTGCCAAGCCCTGACTCATCCTGGAAAGGCATGACACACCTCACCCTCCCAAAGTGGCTGTCTAAACAGAATGCATATCCCCAGCCCCTGGCAATCCAAAGCCAGACAGTCAATACACAAACCTAGCAGAGGCACACAGGATGGCTAAGCAAAAAAATACCTACTTTCTAAAAGTGGTATTTTAAAACACAGAATGAAAAAATCATCTTCACTAAAAGATGCATTGTTAGATTTGGGGGTCTCTAGTTGGCAGAGGTAGGTAGCTTTGACCAAATAGGGACCCTTGCGTCTAGTCAGGGTAAGGGGGTACACTCCTAAAATAACCCCAGCTCACCCCCTTGGTAGCTTGGCACAAGCAGACAGGCTTATCTCAGAGTAAGTGTGTAAAGCATTTGTGAACACATACAGTAACCTAGTGACAACACTACAGATGGACACCACACAAGTTGTAGTATAAAAATAAGTATTTTTATATAGACCTAACACAAGACCACAAACGACAAAAATCCACAATAGTGTACTTAAAAATGGTAGAATTAGCTTAGTTCTCTTTAGATGGTAAATGCGACACTTTGAGTTCAATGTACTTTTGGATGCGTAACGCTATACAACGAAAGTGTTGCAGGGAAGGTGATGCGTCGGTTCCTTACACGCAAGAACGGTGATGCGTTGGGTCCCTACTGCTGCGTAGGGGATGCTTCGGTTCTTCTCCGCATGGGGAGGTGATGCATCGGTTTCTTACTGCGCTTTCGTGGTGATGCGACCAGCAGCGCCGTGATGCGATGAAGATCCGGTGCAATGAAACAAAGATGACGTCTTCTTCTTGATGCGACACGATGCGTGCACGCCCGACGGCCGTGCGGCGACTCAACGAATCTTCTGAGCCGCGACAGGCCCTTCGACACGCTTATCTGGTGATGCGACGGCGTCTGCTGCGATGGCGACACTCTTCTCCAGGGATGCGGGGCGCCTCGGTGATACGATGCGACAGCAGCGGCACGCTTTCTCAGCGATGCGGCGACAGCGGCTCCAGCAGCGACACTCTTCTCCGGTGATGCGGCGGGCGTCTGCTGCGGCGGCGACACTCTTCTCCCGGTGATGCGAGGCGCTTCGGGTGATGCGATGGCGACAGCGGCGGCACGCTTCTCCGGTGATGCGACGGCGTCTGCTGCGACGGCGTCACTCTTCTCCGGTGATGCGACGACAACGGCTGCGGCGGCGTCACGCTTCTTCGTCTTGAGTCGCGCTTCCAGCTCCCAGCGACACGCAGTCTCTCAGAAGGCCCAGCTCAACAGCAGGCACTTCAATTCCCAGCAAGGGAAGGCAGGGGAGCTGGTTGGTGAAGTCTGTTGTCCCTGAGACTTCAGCAGGAGGCAAGCTCTAGCTCAAGCCCTTGGAGATCCTACAAGTTGATGAAAGTACACACAAAGTTCCTTTCTCCTTTCTTTGCAGTCAGCCAACCACTGCAGGCTAATCCCCCAAACAGCACTCAGCTTAGGGATAGTCTCCTCCTCAGTTTCTCTGGTTCCTCTCCTCAGCAAAGGTTCTTCTTGTTTCCCAAAAGTGATCTAAAGTTCTGGGGTTTGGGTCCCCTCTTTTATACTCATTTCCCCTTTGTTCTCTGAAGGCAGAGAGGCCTTTGCCTAGTCCAAACCAGTTCTTGTCAGTCGTGGAGCACTTTGTTGACAAGACTCCTTCTTTCCTTTCACAGTGTAGGCCAGGGACATCAGACGCACCACAGGAGGTGGAGTCAGCATTGTGGAGGGAAGGCACAGCCCTATTCAGGTCCCAGGTGCAACTCCTCCCACCCATCCCCATGCAGATCTCTCTATTCAGCCCTGTGCTGACTCACCCTGTCTCCTGGAATCCCCCAGCCCCTGTCACTCACAAACCAGACATGGAATACACAACCTAGCAGAGGCAGGCTTGGATAGTTAGGCAAGAAAATACCTACTTTCTAAAAGTGGTATTTTCAAACACAGAATGTTAAAACCAACTTCACTAAAAGATGTATTTTATCATTCTGAGTTCAGGCATACTAAATTCGTTTTTCTACCATGTTCCCTGGGTCAGTTAGGATTATAAGATGTTATAATCAAACTGCCCATTCTGGCCTATGGGGAACAGGTAGCCTTGCAATAGTGAAAAACGAAAATGGTTGTAATTCACTATTAGGATATGCCACACACACCAGGGCATGTCCTACCTTATACTTACAATGCACCCTGCCCTTGGGCCTACAATAGGGGTGACTAATATGCAGAAAAGGGAAGGTTTAGGGACTGGCAAGTGGGTGTACTTGCCCAGTCAACATGGCAGTACCAGACTGCGCACAGGCTCTGCAATGGCAGACCTGAGACACCCTTTTACAGGCTGCTTCTGTGGGTGGCACAACCAGTGCTGCAAGCCCACCAGCAGCATTTGGTTTACAAGCCCTGGGCACACTCAGTGCACTGTACTAGGGTCTGACAAGTAAACCAAACCAGCCAATCATGGAGTCACTAATCCATACATCAATTTACCATAGGGAGCACTTGCACTGTGGCACTGGATAGCAGTGGCACAGTGCTAAACATCTATAACCAGCAAAAACACATGAGGCTACAGCAAAAAATGGAAGGGAGACCCACGCCAACAGTGCCAGGTCTAACATGCATCTTTATATTCTGAGTTCAGGCATACTAAACTTTATCTTTTTATCTTGTCCCAATGGGAAGTTATATTTATAAGATGTTATAAATTAACTCCCATTCTATCCTATGGGACAGTTAGCCTTTCAATAGTGAAAAACGAAATAGGCAGTATTTCACTATCAGGATACGCCAAACACATCAGGGCATGTACTATCTTTCACATACACTGCACCCTGCTCACAGGGGTAACTTGGGCCTACCTTAGGGGTCGCTGACATGTAAGGAAGGGAAGGTTAGGGCCTGGCAAGTGGGTGCACTTGCCAGGTCGACATGGCAGTACCAAACTGTGCACAGACACTACAGTGGCAGGTCTGAGTTATATTTACATTCTGCTTATGTGGGTGGCACAATCAGTGCTGCAGGCCCACTAGCGCCATTTGATTGACAGGCCCTGGGCACACACACACAGTGCACTATACTAGGGACTGACTAGTAAATCAAATATGCCAATTTACAGGGAGCACTTGCACTTTGGCACTGAACAGCAGTGGAAAAGTACCCAAAGCATCTAGACCAGCAAACACGAAGTCCAACACACAGCAAAATAACAGGAGGCAAAGGCAAAAAATACAGGGGAAATCCACGCCAATGATGCCAGGTCTAACAATAATGATTTGGGCAATTGTTCTGTTTCTTTTGCTAAAAGTTTCAGAGTGTATTATTTGTAGATACAAAAACCAAAGCAAAGGTGAAAATCAGTGGAAATGGAATTAGAGGGTTTCAAGGATCATGTCTACAACTTATTTATGATTAATTATTAAGGTTGCACTTGAAACAATTTTATTTCGAAGTTTAGAAGTGTTTTTACTAAGGCAGTCTAGCTATGCCACATTTCACAGAGACACCATTTTATTAAAATCGATGATGTTTTGGTCTTCTGTTCAACTTGATCCTGCTCATTCCCACCAACCCCCGCCCCTGATCAATGTCTCACTGTGTGTCTTCTCTCCTCACAGTTTTCGTGGAACACGGGACACTGTGACACAATTGGTTATTTTCATTAGAGAGCATGTATTGTGAAAAAAAATATCTTTGTATTCCTAATGTAAGTGCTGATGTAGGGCTGCTAGCACCTTGGTGCATGAGTCTTTGAAAATGTTTCATGTTGTGTTGTACATCTCCGAACTACTCTGATGCTGTGCAAGCTAAAGGAAGATTTCCTGTACCTTAGAAATGGGTTAGTGTTATATTTAATTTTGCTTTTGGGGTTCCTTGTAAATATGACAGTTGGAACTTAGATGTCTTCCCAATTCTTCCTGAGACTTTGTTTGTCACTCCCATGGTAATTGGGACATCTTGTTTCCTCCTTTCCTTGCTCTGGTACAAACAACATTAAGTAATATGGGCTGGATCATAATCTGTTTGCCCAATTATCTACCAAACAGTGTTGCAAATAGATTTGCCCTGAATTTGCAGCAATGGTAACTTTCTGTAATATGGCTACTGGTGTATAAAACAAATTTTTATTTCATATATTACTTACTAAACTATTGAGATGCATGCCTTTGAAAAATTGACACACAAAGCATGTAGCAACTGATTTTTAATGAAAATCAATATGTATCTTTGATGAGGATAATTTTACATTAGACAATATGATTTGAACCTTTACAGACTAGGTAAAAATTAATAATTTCAGCTGTGAAAAAGGCATAACATCGTCTGATTTGGTAGGATATCCAGTTAATGCACCCTTTTCATGGGGCTCATTGAACTTACTTTTGCAGAAAAATTTACCAATGATCCAGATTATCCACAATCATGATAATAGGAATGACAAGGGAAAGGAGTGTTCACTTGCAGTACTCTGAGAATTGAGATTGCTAATGTGGTGGACATCAATAAAGTCTTAGCTTTGTGGTATTTACACACAATGCCAGCAATGCCACAGCTATTGCATGTATAATTGTTTGTTGTGCCTTGTGTATGAAGAAGTTCCATTTACACCAACATTTTTCACAGGATTGAACAAAAAGGGCTATCTTCACAAGAAAAATTATTTTCAAGCTGAAGCAAAAAAACTGAAAATATTAAATGCTCAGTTGAACATTCATCCTATTGTTATAACCGTGGATCTTGCACTCATTGTGCAATCCAGTCATAACCTCTTAGTAAAAGTCCACACGAAAATCCCACCCCAGCAAATATCAGTACTGTGTGGTAAAACCACATGTATAAAATGTGATTGTGAGAAGAAATTGTGCCATGGGATTTCATTATTTCCTCATTTGAAATTTCTGTGAGTTTTAAACTCACGTGGTAAATTGACATGCAGCAAAACCTCAGGTGGCAACTTTAGAAAAAACTGAATCCAGTAAAATTACTCACACCTTATTTGGGTTGAGCAAGTTTTGCAAGGATTGCTAGCATGAAACAACCATCCACTCGGAATGGAAATCCAGAAGTAAGGTGCAAAAACCCAATAAAAATTGAACGGACTGGTTGATTACTGAACAGACTAATTATTGCCACAATCTTTTCAATGCTGCATTTGGGATGGTCCCCGACAGGTCTAAGGTGGAGATCAGGACACTTTCACTGGTGGTGTTCTTGGGTAACCTCATTTGCATCTTAGAAGTTGAGAATGTGTTTGTAAACCTTGTGGTTAGTGACAAATCTTCTGTGGTCCAGCTCTAGCTCCCCACAGATATTCTACTCAAAGATTGTCCCCTCATATGCACCTGTTTGCAGCCTCTGTTCACAGAATACAAAGCTATATGAAGGACATCCCAAAAGCGATTTTGATACCTGTCTGACTTTATTTGATGGGAAAGAGGACATAGGAGCAGGACAAGGGGAATTAAGTGGAGGGCAAGGCCGAAGAGAATTTCGGAGAATGGATTTCCAAAAGTAGGCAGAGTAGGACCATGTGGAGGTGGACCACAAGGATTACCAGGACAAGAGTGCCAGGAGGAACAGGGGGTAAGGGACAAAGGGACTAGGAGGAATTTGAGAAAAGGCAAGTAAATGAGGACCTTGATAACCAGGAGGAGGAGGAGCTGGAACATCAGGACAACCAGGACAAGGGGCAGGAGAAGGAACAGCACAAGGAGCAGGAAGATTGGGAGGAACAGAAAGAGAAAGGGGGCCAGGAGGATGAATGTAGATGAGGTACATCAGGAGGATGAGTAACACCAAAAGAAATAGATCCTTTACCATGAGAAAACCAAGAACGTCTATTGCCAGGGCCACCAGAAGGATCAAGACAATAGTCAGTTAGCTCTCTCAGAACCGAGCTAACCATCCAATCACTTGTAGACTGTATTGTAATTGTAAATGTAATTTCAATTGTAACTGTATGTTTGCTTTTGATTCTGCAGAGAGCTCCACTTCCTTTTCTGCTACATTTGAAGCCAACATGTGTACGTACATGTATATATATATAGGTCCTGGTACAAAAACAAAAGAACATGGACCAGGAGGACTCAACCAGGAAATCTAAGACTAAGAGAATCAGAAGGACAAAGGTCATGAAAAAGAAGTAGTCCAGGTGGAGGGTCATGGGGGGGAGGGTTGATTAGGTCCAGAATTATAAGGTAGGTTAGGAGAAGAATTGGAGTACCAGACCTACCAGGAGGAGCACATTTAGAGGATCAGACGTACCAGAATGAGCACGGCCACCAAGAATAACATGACTACTTGGAGGAAGAGCAGCAAGAGGGCCAGTACCACACACAGCAGGTCCCAGAACAGGAGGACCAAGAATAGGACTAGGACCAGTAAGGCCAGGCCAGGAGTAGCAGCAGAAGATGCAAGACCATTAAGAGGAGGAAAAGGAGGAGGAACACTAGGATAATGAAGTCCAGGATGAGGAGGACCATGATCATTAGGACAACAAGGAGAAGGAGGGTGAAGGGGTGAAATACCAAGGAGAGGAGATGGGCGATGAGGAGGAGGTCTATGACGAGAAGAAGAACAAGGAAGACGGAGGTAGAGGGCACAAAGTTCAGTAGTAGTACCAGGAGCAACAGAACATAAGCACTGGGGAGGACAAGACCTTTCAGAAGGACCACGGCCAGGAGGACCAAGATCAGAATGACCTGGAAAGATGAGGACTTGGACGAAAAGGAGGAATATAAGAGGAAACAAATGAACAGTCGATGGACCAAGAGAGCCAAATCTAGGGTGAGCAGTACCAACAGGACAAGAATTGATTCTATATGGCATGTATTTATTTACACAATTCTAGAGAGCTGCATTCAAAAGCTAAAGCCAGCGTGATGTTTGCTCAGTTTTTATGCTTCAACAGTCAAAGAGGCTACTGCTCCTAATAATAAGACTTAGGTATGTTTCTTACCACCATGTCCTCTTAACAAGCCCCCACCATTTTCAGCCCACGTAAGTGTGAGAAGTTGGCCTGGCATATGCTGTCCACTAATTATAGTGGGCACCTTGCACCAGTCCAAATCGACTCTTATGGTAGGTAGGTTAAAGACAACCTTATTGAAAGCTATCCTAGTGGTAGCTGTGGAGAGCAGCCTTCAGGCTAAGTCTTGAAGGAATGTAAAGCAGCTTGTTTTACCAGTCTATAATCTCTTGAGTGACCAAATGAAAGAGCACCACACCAGGTATATATTCAAAATATATGTATTTATTACTAAACACACCCCTCTAGTCTCTTTATGAGGCTAGAGTTCGAAATACATAGGTTATAAGATCTTAAATCACAGTAATAGCACAAATACACGTTTGGGCCCTAGGGGCGTACCAAACCATATACCAATAAAGTGGTATGCGAACCACGACTGAACTAGACACTAGGCCTAGAGCCTCTAGAAGTGCTTGGACCACAAGGAACCACCCAAGGTAGTGACACAGGGGACCCACGGGAGACGCGTGCAGTGTAAATACACAACCGCGATACGCCGTTAACTTCTATGGAGAAAGTCGGGATCGGGAAAATAGAGGAAAGGGACACTTAAAAGAGGACTAGGACAAAACCCTTTGAGATCTAGGACTTTGAAGAGTCTCTACCCACGGGAGCACCGGAGTACTCGTGTTACCTCACCCAGGGAAGCCGGGTGCATAGGTGCCTTTCGGGGTCGGGTTTCGTCGTCGGTTCTTATGGCGATCTGCTGCAAAGTGCTGCTGGCGACCAGGAGAAAAGTGTCCGGGTGGATCCAAGAGTGGATCGGAGTTCTGAAGAACCTGAAAGCAGAGGGGACAGAGTCTGGGTCACTAGCCAGTGACCAGGGAGGCGATGGACAGATGCCCACCGATGTCGAGTGCTTCAGGTGCGTTGACGGTCGTCTCGTTTCTGCAGCCACGAGGTCCAGGAGGCGTTGTCGGCGACCAGGAGCAGGATTCGGGCTGGTACACGATGTCTGTCGAGTGCTGCGGTGTCGGCGACCAGATTGGACCCAACAAGCCTTGGCAACGGCAAGTCTCGATGTAGCTGAAGATCGTCGATGGTGCAGACCAGCAAGGTCTGGGGAACTCACCCAGCAAGGGTAAGTGAGGGCAGGCCTGGAGCAACCAGACTGCCAAGTAAAGAAAAGATTGGCCTTCGGTAAGGGCTACTAGCCAACGGGCTAGCGACCGCGAAGGAGCCTCGTGACGCCGCACGTGGAGCTGGCTTACAGGACACTCGTGGAGTGGGGGCCAGTGATCTTCAGTGCAGGTGGTGCTGGAGGCTAGGGCTACTCGGAGCCCAAAGCACGACTTCTTGGGAGACCCAGAAGATGGTGCACTTGCAAGTGTGCTCGGTGTCCAGGGGTCACGGTCTCACGTTACCCACGATAGCCACGGGCCTCAGCTTTGCTGGGGACTCAGGGTAGCCTCGGGGAAGTCTGAGAATCCACCTCTGGTGATGCGATGACTTCGGCGTCCGACGGGAGCTTCAGTGATGCGAACCGGACAGATGCTTCTTTGGTGCCTGCCAAGCAGGGGAGTCACTCCTTGACCCCAAGGGAGATTCTTCAGTCCTCTAATCGTGAGTAGAGCGTCGAAGGTCCAGGATTCTGTTTCAGAGTTTCGTCCAGGTATAATCTAAAGTCCTAAGGACTGGGTTCCTACCTTTATTCCAAAAATAGGGGATGGACTACTCTGTGGCCCCACCTATGGGTGGGTCAGGGCAGAGGGGTGGCTACACCCCTTTCCCTTTGTCCAGTTCGCGCCAAAGCAGGGGCTGCAAGCCCCTGATCCGGTTTGAACTGGGGTATGCACAGGGACACCAAATGTGCCCCCAGTGCAGGACTTCAAAGCACCCGAAAGTGCTCCCGCCCAGCCCCAATACACATTGTCCTGTCTGGGGAGGTGGTCACACCTCCCTGGGACAGGAAACCTATTGTCCAGGCCTCCCCTGCCGGAGTTTCGTCCAGCAGCAGGAGGCCAGACTCGTGTCTGTGGCAGCAGCATCCATTTTGTGATGCCAGGGCTCTGGAAAGAAGTTACCGGACTCGTCAGAGTTAACATGCCTTTCCCTCTAGAAGGGTGGAATGCTACCCCCGCCGCCAGAATTGGCGGGGGGTAGTATTCCAAGATGTTTGACACCAAACACGACATGTTTCGGTGCAGCCATTCCATAGTTAGCATTTTACCGCGAGGATATAATGCGTTTAAGAGTATATGGTCAGGCTGCACTACAAACAGCATCAGAGATGGTCTCCGAACGCTGCAGAGGGGCCCTGCTCATGCAGGGGCACCCTCTCACATAGGAACCATGCACTCTGCCTTCAGGATTGATAAGGCCTGCCTTAGGAGTGACTTATAGGTTTATATGTGTGTATGCATTTAGTGATATAGGTAACCTATACCACAGCAAGGGGTGCATGCACCACCTTACCCAGGCTGCAGTAGCAGACCTGTGGTGTCAGTTTGGATGGCCTACCAGGGGTGGCATAATATATGCTGCAGCCCCTGGCAGGCCTCTGAGGTACCTATGCCCTTGGTACATAGTATACCATATACTAGGGACTTACAAGGGCACTCCAGATCCCAATCAGAGATGTGCCTAAGGCACATGGAGACCCTTTTAAAGAGGAAACAGCTAGGCTGGGGTTCTGAATAGCAGGGCCCCAGCCAGACTAATGTCGAAAACCAGTGAAGTATCAGCAAAAAGTGGGGGTACCCCTGTGAAGCAGATCCTACTCTCCTACACAACCCCCCCAAACGTAGGGACATTAAACTAACCTTGCCCAGTTAAGTCTTCATGTTCTAAGTGGAAATACCTAGAGAGTCCATCTGCATTCGCATGGTTACTCCCAGGCCTATGTTCCACTGTAAAGTCCATCCCCTGTAGGGAAATGGACCACCTAAGCAGTTTGGGGTTTTCACCCTTCATTTGTTTTAGCCATAAGAGGGGCTTATGGTCTGTCTGAACCAGGAAGTGTGTACCAAACAAGTATGGCCTCAACTTCTTCAGAGCCCAGACCACAGCAAAGGCCTCCCTCTCTATGGCTGACCAACGTTTCTCTCTAGGGGTCAGCCTTCTGCTAATAAAAGCTACTGGCTGATCCTGACCTTCTTCATTCAATTGTGACAGTACAGCCCCTACCCCCAATTCAGATGCATCAGTTTGAACAATGAACTTCTTGGAGTAATCAGGACTCTGCAGAATTGGAGCAGTGCACATGGCCTGCTTGAGGTCATCAAATGCCTTTTGACAGCTAACTGTCCACTGAACCTTTTTGGGCATTTTCTTAGAAGTTAAGTCATTCAAGGGTGTCACTATTGATCCATACCCCTTGACAAATCTCCTATAGTACCCAGTCAGGCCTAAGAAGGCTCTCACCTGAGTCTGGGTAGTGGGAGCAGTCCAGTCCATGATGGTCTGGATCTTGCTCTGCAAAGGTTGAACCTGGCCTCCACCCACAAGGTGGCCCAGGTACACAACCTGACTCTGCCCTATCTGGCACTTAGTGGCCTTGATAGTCAGGCCTGCCTTTTGCAGGGCCTGTAAAACATTCCTGAGGTGGACCAGGTGATCCTCCCAGGTGGAGCTAAAGACAGCAATATCATCTAGATAAGCTGCACTATAGGCCTCCAGTCCTGTGAGAACTGTGTTCACCAACCTCTGGAAAGTGGCAGGTGCATTTTCAGACCAAAGGGCATCACCACAAATTGATAATGCCCACTAGGGGTTGAAAATGCTGTTTTGGGCTTTGCAGCATCAGCTAGTCTGATCTGCCAGTAGCCAGCTGTTAGGTCAAATGTGCTGAGATATTTGGCAGAGGCCAAAGTATCTATGAGCTCATCTGCCCTGGGTATTGGATGGGCATCAGTCCTAGTGACTGCATTGAGGCCCCTGTAGTCTACACAAAACCTCATCTCTCTTTTCCCACCACTGGTGTGAGGTTTAGGTACTAGGACTACTGGACTAGCCCAAGGGCTATCTGAGGGCTCAATCACTCCCAATTCCAACATCTTCTGGACTTCAGTCCTGATACAGTCCCTGACATGGTCAGGTTGCCTATAAATCTTGTTTTTAATAGGCAGACTGTCCCCAGTGTCCACTTCATGAGTGCACCAGGTGGTCTGACTGGGTGTCAGAGAAAACATATGTCTAAACTGATTGAGGACTTGCCTGCAATCAGTTTGTTGCTGGGTAGTGAGGCTGCCTGCCAAGGCTGCACCATCAACTGACCCATCGTCAGGGTTCTGTGAGAGCAGGTCAGGGAGTGGGTCACTCTCTTCCTCCTGCCCTTCATCAGTAGCCATGAGCAAGCCCATGTCTGCCCTGTCCACATATGGCTTAAGTCTGTTGACATGGAGAACCCTGTGGGGACTCCTGGGTGTTCCCAGGTCTACTAAGTAAGTGACCTCACCCTTCTGCTCAACAATAGTGTGGGGTCCACTCCATTTGTCTTGGAGAGCTGCTGGGGCCACTGGCTCCAACACCCACACCTTCTGTCCTGGCTGGTAAACAGTTAGGACAGCCTTTTGGTCATGCCAGGCCTTTTGAAGTTCCTGGCTAGCCTCAAGGTTTTTGGTTGCCTTTTTCATGTACTCAGCCATCCTGGAGCGGAGACCAAGTACATAGTCCACTATATCTTGCTTTGGGGGCTTGAGAGGTAACTCCCATCCTTCCTTCACCAAGCACAGTGGACCCCTCACAGGGTGGCCAAACAGAAGTTCAAAAGGGCTGTAACCAACCCCCTTCTGAGGCACCTCCCTATATGCGAATAAAAGGCAGGGCAAGAGTATGTCCCATCTACGCCTAAGCTTTTCTGGGAGCCCTTTAATCATGCCCTTCAAGGTTTTGTTGAATCTCTCAACTAAACCATTGCATTGTGGGTGATAGGGTGTGGTGAACTTATAAGTAACTCCACACTCCTTCCACATTGCCTTTAAGTACCCAGACATGAAGTTTGCACCCCTGTCTGATACCACCTCCTTAGGAAAGCCCACTCTTGAGAAAATTCCCAGGAGGGCCCTTGCCACCACAGGTGCTGTAGTGGTCCTAAGGGGTATAGCCTCTGGATACCTGGTGGCATGATCCACTACCACCAGTATAAATCTGTGCCCAGATGCTGTTTGGGGATCCATGGGACCAACAATGTCAATCCCTACCCTCTCAAAGGGCACCCCCACCACAGGTAGTGGTATCAGGGGGCCTTTGTAGTGCCACCTGCTTTGCCACTGGCTTGGCAGGTTACACAGGAGCGACAAAACTCCTTACTGTCTTCAGACATGTGGGGCCAGTGAAAGTGAGGGACAATTCTGTCCCAAGTCTTGTTCTGGCCCAGGTGTCCTGCTAAGGGAATATCATGGGCTAGGGTCAATAGGAAGCCCCTGAACTTCAAAGGTATTACCAACCTCCTGGTAGCACCAGGCTTGGGGTCTCTACTCTCTGAGTACAGGAGTCCATCATCCCAATACACTGTATGGGGACCACTAGCTTTCCCAGCAGCCTCAGCAGCAGCTTGCTGTCTGAGGGGTTCAAGGGAGGGGCAGCTCTGCTGCTCCTGGCTCAGATCTGCCCTAGAAGGTCCCCCTGTCCCCAAGAACTCAACCTGGTCAGGCTCAAGTTCCTCTGGGACAGTTCCTTCTTCAGGGCTGAGATCATCCCCCTCAAGGGACTGATCTTCCTCCTGAGCCAAGGGGAAGGCACTGCCTTAACCCTACTACTCCTCCTCTTGGAAGGCACTTGGTCCATTCTTTCAGAATCCAAGGCCTGTTCAGTTTTAGACAGTTTAGCTTGTGACCTGGTCACAGCAAACACATCTGCAGGGATCCCCAGCATTTCTGCATGGGTCCTGAGCTCCACTTCTGCCCAAGCAGAAGTCTCTAAGTCATTGCCAAGCAAGCATTCGACTGGTAGGTTTGCACTCACCACAACCTTCTTAAGGCCAGTTACCCCTCCCCAGGAGAAGTTAACAACTGCCAGAGTATGGTCTGTTCTGACATTGCTAGCATTGGTCACTTGGTACATTTCACCAAGTATAACTTGCCCAGGTAGCACAAGGTCTTGTGTCACCATTGTGACACTTGCCCCTGTGTCCCTAAATGCCAAAGCCTCTCGTCCATTGATTAAAGGCTGTTGTCTGTACTTGCCCAGATTACTGGGACTCACAGTGGAGGTCACATCCATGCCTCCATCACAGACTAACACAGCCTGAGTCAGCTCCCTGACTAAGTCAGAGCCCAACTCAGTTCCCAGGGTGAACCCTACTAAACCCTTGGCTGGAGCACTTCCACCAACTGTACTAGGGGGAACAGGTGCCTTAGGGGCATTGGTGGAGGCTGGACTGGAGTCTTTGGACTTGGTGCAATCACTGGTCCAGTGGGTCTTTTGCTTACAGACCTTGCACCATGGTTTTCTTTGGCCTTTACCCTTGGTAGACTGGGAATCCCCACCAGAAGAAGATTTTTGGGGGCCTGATGAAGACTTTTGATCTTTACCCTTCTCCCCACCCTTGTCAGAGTTCTTAGCATCTTGCTTCTTGGTTTCCCCACCTTGGTTCTGTACCTTCTGCTTCACCCTGGTTCTGACCCATTTGTCTGCCTTCTTTCCCAATTCTTGGGGAGAGGTCAGATCAGAGTCAACCAGGTACTGATGCAACAGCTGGTTTTGACAGTTATTAAGAATCTGCTCCCTCATTATCAGATTATACAATCCTGAGAAGTCACACACCTTACTGCCCATCAACCAGCCTTCCAGAGCCTTGGCAGAACAATCCACATAGTCTACCCAGTCTTGAGTCTGTGCTTTTTGGGTGTCTCTGAACTTCAACCTGTACTGTTCAGTGGTTAGGCCAAACCCATCAATAAGAGCACTCTTCAAGACCTTGTAATTGTCAGCATCCTCCTCTCTAACAGTGAGGAGCTTGTCTCTACCTTTGTCAGCAAAGGAGAGCCACAAGATTGCTGCCCACTGCTCCTGAGGGACCTTCTGTACTTTACAGGCCCTCTCTAAAGCAGTTATCCATTTGTGGATATCATCCCCACTCTGGTAGGGAGGGACAATCTTGCTCAGGTTCCTATGGTCATAGGACCTTTCCCTATCTCTAGGGATATGGCTGCCACCATGGGACTCTAGTCCCAACTTTCTTCTCTCTTTAAGGAGATCTAGGGATTCTCTATCTAAAGCCAATTGCTTCTTCCTGATCTCCAGTTGAGTTTCCTCATACTGGACCAGTCTCTTTCTTCTCTCATGAGAGGATTCCCTCCTGTGAGAAGAAACAGAGCTCCCTATTGAGGTGCCAGAGTGGTTAGACTCCTGAGAAGGAGACCTAGACTTTCTGAGCACACTCATAATCCTTCCTGGGGGGACAAAGGTGTGGTTCTCCAGATCCTCATCTTCATCTTCCCCAGAAGGGATTGGGTTTTCCAGGTCAGGGTCATTGTCACCCTCCTGGTCAGTTTCAGAGGGGGGCTGGGGGTAGTAGTACCCCTGGCCCCTTCCTCATCTGCTGGCCCACCCTCTGCTCCTACCCCTTCAGTCTCTGAGGACTTACTAAGATCATAAGCCACCAACATCTCCTGGAGGTGTTGGGTGGTGGGACTTTGGCCTGTCCTTAATTTCCTCACGTTACACAAAGCTCTCAGTTCCAAGAATGGGAGTGTGTCATACTTGGAGGGGAAGCTCCATGGCTTCCTGCAGGGTATCTCTAGATCCTGCTTTTAAAGACATTACTAGTGTGGTGTGGTGTATGCACTACCTACTCTAGTGTGGCCTACTAAACTCTCTTGAGTTGTAGAAAGGGTTGTGCTATCCCTTAACACACAACTCTAAGTTCAGTAGAACTTACTGATATTCTAAGCTTAAATTATATGTACCTTAGGTACCTTTAGTGGTTTTCAGTTGATCAATTCAATTGAGATTATCTGGTAAAACAATAGCAAGCTGGAATCCCACACGCTGCACACCAATGTGAGAAGTTGGCCTGGCATATGCTGTCCACTAATTATAGTGGGCACCTTGCACCAGTCCAAATCGACTCTTATGGTAGGTAGGTTAAAGACAACCTTATTGAAAGCTATCCTAGTGGTAGCTGTGGAGAGCAGCCTTCAGGCTAAGTCTTGAAGGAATGTAAAGCAGCTTGTTTTACCAGTCTATAATCTCTTGAGTGACCAAATGAAAGAGCACCACACCAGGTATATATTCAAAATATATGTATTTATTACTAAACACACCCCTCTAGTCTCTTTATGAGGCTAGAGTTCGAAATACATAGGTTATAAGATCTTAAATCACAGTAATAGCACAAATACACGTTTGGGCCCTAGGGGCGTACCAAACCATATACCAATAAAGTGGTATGCGAACCACGACTGAACTAGACACTAGGCCTAGAGCCTCTAGAAGTGCTTGGACCACAAGGAACCACCCAAGGTAGTGACACAGGGGACCCACGGGAGACGCGTGCAGTGTAAATACACAACCGCGATACGCCGTTAACTTCTATGGAGAAAGTCGGGATCGGGAAAATAGAGGAAAGGGACACTTAAAAGAGGACTAGGACAAAACCCTTTGAGATCTAGGACTTTGAAGAGTCTCTACCCACGGGAGCACCGGAGTACTCGTGTTACCTCACCCAGGGAAGCCGGGTGCATAGGTGCCTTTCGGGGTCGGGTTTCGTCGTCGGTTCTTATGGCGATCTGCTGCAAAGTGCTGCTGGCGACCAGGAGAAAAGTGTCCGGGTGGATCCAAGAGTGGATCGGAGTTCTGAAGAACCTGAAAGCAGAGGGGACAGAGTCTGGGTCACTAGCCAGTGACCAGGGAGGCGATGGACAGATGCCCACCGATGTCGAGTGCTTCAGGTGCGTTGACGGTCGTCTCGTTTCTGCAGCCACGAGGTCCAGGAGGCGTTGTCGGCGACCAGGAGCAGGATTCGGGCTGGTACACGATGTCTGTCGAGTGCTGCGGTGTCGGCGACCAGATTGGACCCAACAAGCCTTGGCAACGGCAAGTCTCGATGTAGCTGAAGATCGTCGATGGTGCAGACCAGCAAGGTCTGGGGAACTCACCCAGCAAGGGTAAGTGAGGGCAGGCCTGGAGCAACCAGACTGCCAAGTAAAGAAAAGATTGGCCTTCGGTAAGGGCTACTAGCCAACGGGCTAGCGACCGCGAAGGAGCCTCGTGACGCCGCACGTGGAGCTGGCTTACAGGACACTCGTGGAGTGGGGGCCAGTGATCTTCAGTGCAGGTGGTGCTGGAGGCTAGGGCTACTCGGAGCCCAAAGCACGACTTCTTGGGAGACCCAGAAGATGGTGCACTTGCAAGTGTGCTCGGTGTCCAGGGGTCACGGTCTCACGTTACCCACGATAGCCACGGGCCTCAGCTTTGCTGGGGACTCAGGGTAGCCTCGGGGAAGTCTGAGAATCCACCTCTGGTGATGCGATGACTTCGGCGTCCGACGGGAGCTTCAGTGATGCGAACCGGACAGATGCTTCTTTGGTGCCTGCCAAGCAGGGGAGTCACTCCTTGACCCCAAGGGAGATTCTTCAGTCCTCTAATCGTGAGTAGAGCGTCGAAGGTCCAGGATTCTGTTTCAGAGTTTCGTCCAGGTATAATCTAAAGTCCTAAGGACTGGGTTCCTACCTTTATTCCAAAAATAGGGGATGGACTACTCTGTGGCCCCACCTATGGGTGGGTCAGGGCAGAGGGGTGGCTACACCCCTTTCCCTTTGTCCAGTTCGCGCCAAAGCAGGGGCTGCAAGCCCCTGATCCGGTTTGAACTGGGGTATGCACAGGGACACCAAATGTGCCCCCAGTGCAGGACTTCAAAGCACCCGAAAGTGCTCCCGCCCAGCCCCAATACACATTGTCCTGTCTGGGGAGGTGGTCACACCTCCCTGGGACAGGAAACCTATTGTCCAGGCCTCCCCTGCCGGAGTTTCGTCCAGCAGCAGGAGGCCAGACTCGTGTCTGTGGCAGCAGCATCCATTTTGTGATGCCAGGGCTCTGGAAAGAAGTTACCGGACTCGTCAGAGTTAACATGCCTTTCCCTCTAGAAGGGTGGAATGCTACCCCCGCCGCCAGAATTGGCGGGGGGTAGTATTCCAAGATGTTTGACACCAAACACGACATGTTTCGGTGCAGCCATTCCATAGTTAGCATTTTACCGCGAGGATATAATGCGTTTAAGAGTATATGGTCAGGCTGCACTACAAACAGCATCAGAGATGGTCTCCGAACGCTGCAGAGGGGCCCTGCTCATGCAGGGGCACCCTCTCACATAGGAACCATGCACTCTGCCTTCAGGATTGATAAGGCCTGCCTTAGGAGTGACTTATAGGTTTATATGTGTGTATGCATTTAGTGATATAGGTAACCTATACCACAGCAAGGGGTGCATGCACCACCTTACCCAGGCTGCAGTAGCAGACCTGTGGTGTCAGTTTGGATGGCCTACCAGGGGTGGCATAATATATGCTGCAGCCCCTGGCAGGCCTCTGAGGTACCTATGCCCTTGGTACATAGTATACCATATACTAGGGACTTACAAGGGCACTCCAGATCCCAATCAGAGATGTGCCTAAGGCACATGGAGACCCTTTTAAAGAGGAAACAGCTAGGCTGGGGTTCTGAATAGCAGGGCCCCAGCCAGACTAATGTCGAAAACCAGTGAAGTATCAGCAAAAAGTGGGGGTACCCCTGTGAAGCAGATCCTACTCTCCTACAGTAAGTAATTGGGAAGGGTGAGTGGTTGGATACTGGGCAGCACAGAGCACTTCCTTAAATTTTTACATAACACGTTTGCATTGAATTACTCAATATACTCATATTTATAATAAATTGCACATATTTGCTATTCCATACACAATTCATAGAAATAAAAGAAAATATTTCCAAAGGCTTTTTAATAGCTGTGGTAGTTGGATTTCACAGTCTCACTGTGTAGAAGTCATACCTAATACATAGACTGGTGCCTTACAGAGGAGCTGCAAGTAGAGAGTCTTGGAGCGCTAGTATAACTCTCCATCTCCCATCACTCTAAGTGCTTTTGTTCACCCCATTAAGCAAAATCATAAGGACTGCCCTACCTTGAAAAATACATTTCCCTACTGCTTTGTTGTTTGTTCATGCAGTGACAACATTTCTTTTCATAGTGTTACACACATGGCTTCAGCTCTTTAAATAACTTGCCCAGCGGAATTACTTACTGTGGCTGCATGAAGAACAGTCATATTAATATTCATGGCTCACTACCTTAATGCGACAGAATGAAAAAAAATGAATTTCTGAACTAATCTGGTTGAATGTTTTTGGAAAGGCAGTAATTATTTTTATAGTTATATATAAGCTAGTTGGTGGCTGGGATGCCTGAGTAAAGCTTTGAGAGCTAGACGTTGCTGCTGGCCAGTATTAAATGCTGTGCAGACTTTGATTAGAGAGTGCACAATTTGATTCAACACACACTAAAACAAGTTAAAGCCTGAGTCATAATCCATGGAGATTGTTAATTTAGCCGCTTGGGTTAGTCCCTAAAGTATAAATTCTGATAAAGAAAACTGCATGGTTGAATGGGTGCTTTACCATACCTGTATATAAGTGTGATTTTATGATTAGAGAATACTCTTTGCTTTGAATTACGATGCCATGTGCAATTACAGGTTTCAAGACCATGAGACAAAAACCGGAGCGATTTATGAAAGTGTAGGAAAGTAGGATCTACTTCTTTGGTTACCCCCACTTTTTGCCTGGTGCGAAGCTGTATTTTGACTAGTCTGACTGGAATCCTGCTAATTAGGACCCCAATCTATCTGCTTTCTCCCTAAATTGTTGTGTTGAGTACTTAGGTACACTCCAGATTGGATACTGGGGTACCCTTATCAGTCCTTAGTAAACGGTACGAAGGTACCCAGGGCATAGTTACCCCAGAGGTCTCCAATGGGCTGAAGCATGCATTATGCCACCATTGGAGGACCATGTAAAATGGATCTACATGCCTGCCATTACAGCCTGTGTAAGTTGGTGCTTGCACCACTTACTTAAGATATAGGTTTACTATATCTAAGGGTCACTGCACTTAAAACCTATAAGCCACCCCTATAGCAGGCCTTCGCAATCCTGAAGGCTGGGTGCTTGGTTCTAAGTGAGAGGGTGCCCCTGCATGAGCAGGACACCCCTGCAGCCTACGGAGTTCATTCTCCCGGGTTGTCAGTGAAGCAGCCATATACTATATAGAGGGGCACCGCGTAATTACGCGATGACCATCTCGAAAACAGCTGCAACGAATCCTATCGTGTTTCGTATCAAACATGTGGGAATCATAACCCCACACCATAAACTGTGTGGGAGGTATGATTCCAAGCTCTGGAGGGGCCTGTAGGTTTCAAAATAATCATAGGGCTATGCCCCTTATGTTACACTATTAGATTGGCCTTATATAGCTAAATATAGCAGTGGTAGTCATCTATATTGACAACCCACTGAGCTATATTAAGCAAGATAATGATTACAGAATAGGTTAGTCTTGGATAGGTGGCAGCCATTTTGTATACTGGCCTCCATCTTACATTATGGCTATGTTTAAGCACGCAGTGAGCTTTAAACTGTGAACGAGGTAGGCCCAGACAGCTGTGCCATGACACTTGTTGTTCACCTGATAAGTATACGCCCAGTTTCGTTTCTTTATTCAATAAGGGGCGCTGCCTTGCTTATGAATAAGCCTTTCTGTGTGCGTAAGTAATATTCTATTTGCTGCACCTCTCCTACGTTGGGAGGAGCAGGGATGCAGCTGGCTGACCTTGGCTAAGAGATACCGTGTGCCTGCCTCAGGCTGGTGATGTACGCCCCTCTGCCTCCCTAAAGTACGCATCCCTAAACCTGTAACTTTCCCTTGTAGGCGTGCTCTAGATGTTTATGACATGTTTGATGTATCATACTATGCTGCGCATGATTATTGAGTCAGTCCATTAGCAAGCATTGCATGGTGCATGTTGTATTTGGGCTCCTCTGCAGAGTATAGATAATAAACTGCTTGTTTGCATTCTCTACTGGTTGACCGACTCTTCATTGATATAGGTAAGGCAGAGAGGTGGTGTAGTAACCCGAGTGACCCTATACGGGTCACTTCCTTCAGTTGGCGCCCGGACAGGGACCCCACGATTAATCACCCATCACACCCGCAAATGGGTCGTGAGGTCGGGGTGTAGGCTGGTCTAGTGGGTGGATCGGGGGCCCCCACAAGATAGAGCTCTGTTTCTGTGGCTTGCCCCGCCCGTTTGATCGAGGGTGCCCTGCCTAGTGGTGATACGCCGGGGTCCAGAGACGGCGAGACCTTGGAGATGACCAGATTGGTCTGGAGAGTCGGCGGTAGAGAATCACATGTGAAACCTGCGTTTGACAGGTGAGTGACTTTGTGTACGTTTTAGTACTTGAAAATGTACTGGCGCCAGTCCTGAGGTGGTGTTGGACTGAACCGTGCGAGGCAGACCGTTGACCGCCTTTCGGTGTGAACTTGAACTACTCTGGGTGAATCGGGTTTTTGAGACCCGTCTCATAGTGGTTCTTGGGTAGCACCGGGAGGGGCAGGGCCTTCGGGGCGTGTTTCGTGGACGGAGCCACACTACCGACTTGAGGGAGACAGAACCGATCGGTCTGTGCTCCATAAGTGGTACCGGATTGTGAGGGTGAGGTCGCCCATCGAGCTGTATCTCAGTGGTCTTGAGCCACAGAAGAGATGAGTCTTAGTGGCGAACCTCACGGGCAGTGCCGGACCGCATTTGACAAGGCAGAACCTTGAGTTGTACCCTTAAGTATTGTGGACAAGCTACTTGGGCTGTGCTTTAATAGCGAGTTTGAACTGTATTGTGTGAACGAGTGCTGGGGCTGAATCTCGTGGTGGTTTGAGAGTCGTTAACGGCTCTACGAGCTACAGGATGCGGGATAGGCCTTAGATCGTGTCTAATCACAACAGGGTCGAGCTGGGCTATCCATACACGTAACAGAGATTCTTAAGTGGTGCTTAGTGAAAGGCTGTTTGGGCCGTGTTGTATCGCATACCTTAAGAGGTCTGTTCGTGCTGATTCTTGAGTGTATTTTGTGTATGATTTTCAGACAGAGAAGTGGATTTGCTTTGCGCTTGCGCAGTGGGAATTGTGTAAGTATCTTATATTAAGATGCCGTGTTTTACTAAACTTGGATGTTTCGTATGTCGATGTTGTTGTTCAAGTGTATTTGAAATGGGTAGTAGCGTTCCCTGAAAGGGAAATACTGCACATCAATAGTCGACAGATGTAAACAAAGTAAAACAGTAAATGGCGTAAAAAATAAACAAGACAACTGTAAGTACAGCAGGGTGCTTATCTAGCTTAAATCACCCACTACCCAAGGGTGTCAATCGCATGTAAAACATGCACATAGATAACAAGAGAATAAAGCTATTACAGCACACCAATCATAGGTAATAATTGATCCAATAAATCAAACTGTGTTACAAAAAGCTAATAGTCAGTACTGTAATAATTCAGTCCATATAGTCCTTTGATTTCTTGTGCCCTATGTACAGCACATAAAAAATTCCAAAACAATTCTTTTTCATAGAAAACGTTTCTTTTATTGAGTTTTTCTTTTTTTCCTTAATGCCAATTCCCAGCAAACAAAGCAGCCCAGCAAACAAAGCAGCCAACACGTGTTTCGTCTGTACAAATGTGTACCAAGACTTTCTCAAGGCTGGAAAAACAAACATACAATCAATAGTTTAAAATCCATATCTGTCATTAGTGACTTAATAATATGGACATAAAAACATTAACAAATTGAAAAAACAATGAATCATAACCATAAACATTAGTGAATGAAAAAGACTAATAATGTGTGAGCAGAAGAACAGGCCATCATAATTTACCCAAAAGCAAAGGACTTTAAAATGCATCATGACTAGAGAGACATGACAATAGACACTATATACTAAAAAGTAGAAAAGACAAAGCAAAAACCAAAACCAAAGAGTAATGTATACCCGAGATAGTGAAAAAATATTGATCCCTAATAGAAATGGTGTCCAAAGACAGAAAGAAGTTTCTATAATTTGAATGAATATATAGCACCCACCTAAAGTGATCAAGTATGTCGCTAGTCCTGTTGCAGTCAAGACACTGCAAGTGTACTGAATATTTTTCGTTCGTTCTATAAAGATAAGTAGGAGAAAATATAAGAATATATCTCAATAGGATAGTAAAATATGAAAATTTATAATAATCATCCTAGAACGAAGAACGAGCACTAAGATATCTACGCTCTATTATATCAAATGATCGCCATGGCGGGATGAGTATCTGATGTTAAGAATAGCATAGAAACTAACAATTAATTGCTAGTACATAAGCTAAATCGTGATAAAGAAACACTATCTCCCCTCGTGGCAGATGTTAGAATCAGGCATGATTAGCACATAATGTGAACCAACTAGTAACACTGACCAAGGGAGGAGAGAAAAGATCTAAAATCAAAATCAAGAATGAAACAAAATAAAAATAAAAAAGAATGGAAAAGAAGGCATCAGTGGTCCCAAGCAAATCTTCAACTGGAAGAGGAAGTAGGGAATATAAGGATAATCCAAAAAGAAAGAAAAACAGGTAAGTGACAAAGAAAAGAAAAAAGAGGGAGAAAACAAAACGCGAAATAGACGTAAAGTATGCTGTCACTCACCCAAAAACAAACTGCTACTGTCAGAAGCTTGGGGTCGATAAAGTATCACCATAAGGTAACGCTAATGGTGGTATAAGGGTACTAGTTATTGTCCCATGGAGTCAAATCCAAAGAAGATGATATGTATACAAAATGATGTATAGAATCCTGTTAGGGACAAAAAATACATTTACCACATTGCCAAACTGTCACTAGATATGGGGTATCACAAAGTTACAAAAACCCCATACCTCACCAAAAATATGGCATGGTTAATATATATAGAATTACCAAAATAATGAACTGAAACCTTCTGGTCTACCAACACTGCTGTCTCAAAGTTCTCAGCGGTAAAATTCTAAACAAAACAAAAATAGTGTAAGCAGAAGAGGACTAAAGTGTAATGTATATAGTAATAGAAATACTGAAGACAAAGATTCCCTAAACTCACCACCTAACATGAAATCCCCAATGCGTAGTAAGTTGAGGAAATCCAAATAAACAGGTGGGACAATGATACGTCCTAAATCTGTAGTAAATAAAACATGTTAAGATTAGGTGCTCCAAATAATAAAAGAGTCACACTAAACGTATAAAAAGCCTCCGAAAGGACTCACCCGTCCTGTTAATGAAATGTAACTCCGACCCCAACACGTTCGTTCTAACCGGTAAAAAGAACGATAAAATGCACGTAGACGCCATTGCTACATAAAGGGGAAAAACGGAAGTCATGTGATATAGAAGAACACGTGACCCTCGTTAGAATCCTGTCGAACAATAAAACATATCGGTCAGAACAGCCGCCATATTGTAGAGGCTAAAATAGAACTGATAATATGCATTTAGAACTGCTGATAAACTCTCTTAATAGTAGTGGAAGCTGTATCTAGTAAGGAGAACGATAGAATAAAAACCAACGCCATTGCTGCATAAAAGGAAGAAGGCGAAGGTAATACGAAATGAAAGACACGTGACCCTCATTTGGATCCTGTCGATTAAGTAAAATGTTTAATGTTAGGCTCGAGACAGTCGCCATATTTTGGGGGCATGAATAGAGCGAGAACACAACCCATCAATCGTTCAAAGGGAGAAAGCGGAGGTAGTACGGAACCGAAAGACACGTGACCAGCGTTTGGATCCCATTAGTTGAGTCAAACATTAGGTAGAAAAAGCCGCCTTATTTAATGGGACTAAATAGAACTAATAGTGAGTATCGACACCACTAAGAAACTGTCTTAGTTGTGGTGGATGCTACCAATAGATCATAAACAACAAAACTAGACCATAAGATTAATGAATAACAACTAATAATGGCCCCTAATAACGAAATCAAATAAGATGGATGTACTGGTGTATCTGAATAGTAATGCCAAGCTTAAAATTAGCATGAGCACGACACATCAATCTAACAGGCGAAAAGTTATTAAGATTGAAGCCACCATGTTTAGGTTGGCAAGAGAATACATGAAAAATAGACATGTTATTATAGGGTACAGATGTTATAGCCCAAGTGTGCCAGAAAGTTAAAAAAGAAAACAACAGACAACAAGAACATTGTCAGCATTCGAAAAATAATCTCTCATATCACACATATATTGAAAAACAAAATGAATCCCAGTGATCACAACAGCATTGAGTTACATGTATAAAAGTTGTCAATCATGTAAAAATACATGCATCTCCCTGTCAGTATTCAGGCCCTGGTCAACTGATCTCAATTTAATTAGCCATTTAGATTCCAACTTCCTAAGTGTAGAGGTTCTATCTCCTCCACGAGGATCATCCTCAACATGGGCTATACCGTGAAAGTTGAGACGTAGCACTTCCAAGGACTTATGTTCAGTGTTGTAATGCACTGCTAAAGGGTAGTTAGCATTGTTGTTACGTATAGCCCTAATGTGCTCCTGGATTCGATCTTTCAAAGGTCTAATGGTGCTACCCACATAAATTTGATTGCATTGACACACTATACAATAAACAACATATTTAGTGTTGCAATTGATAAAATGCATGATATTGTGAGTCTGACTGGTGTTATACTTAAAGCTTGTAATTTTATTTAATGCAAAAGGGCACACATTGCACATTGTACATTTAAAAAAACCCTTAGGTTTTGCTGGTAACCAGGTGCACATAGGTTCCTTTCTACTATGGGCAACCTGAGCAGGACTCACCATGTTTTTCAAAGTCCTCCCTCTAACATATGTTATCTGTGGTTTATTCTTGAGATAAGGGTCTAGATCACGATCCAATTTTAACAAATGCCAGTGTTTATGCAAAGTCTTGAAGATCTTATCACTCTGTGAGTGGAACTGAGTTATCATAGCCACTTGCTTCCTTTCTGGTTTCTTTTTCTTAATAGAGTTGGATTTAAGAAGCTCTGTACGATTAGTTCTATTAATTCTCGTTTGAGCTTTGTCCAGCATGTCACCTTTATATCCTCTGATCAAAAAACGTCTCTTAAGACACAGTAGCTCCTGTTGGAACTTAACTTCAGTGCTGCAGTTCCTCCTAAGTCTAGTCATCTCCCCGTAGGGGATTGCCCGTATTTGCGAAATAGGATGTGCACTACTAGCATGAAGTACAGCGTTACATGCAGTTTTTTTACGGAAGAGTTTTGATTCCAACATCCCATTTTCCACAAACAGTGTGACGTCTAAAAAATCAATCTGTTTTTTACTGGTGTTATGTGTGAAGCTAAGATTATAATCATTACTATTCAAGTAAGTGAAGAAATTTACAAGAGAATCCATATCATGTTCTGTTAGGGTGGACGGACAAGCTCTCCAGATATGTTGTTCCTCATAGTAGCCCATGTAGATGTTAGCAAACGAAGGAGAAAATTTAGCCCCCATAGCTACACCTGAATGTTGTCTGTACCATGTACCATTATGTTTAAAAAAATTGGTATCCAAAGTTAATCTTGTGAGTTCAATGACCATTTTGGTATGGTCATATAATGTAGCATCACGTTTGGAAAGAAAATATTTAAGGGCTTCCATCCCCTTATCAGAAGGAATACTGGTGTAAAGCGCATTCACATCTAATGTGACCAAGGTAAGCTGATCTGTCCAGACAAAATGTTCCAATTTGTTTAACAAATCTTTAGTGTCCTCAATAAACGCTGGCAATTTACATACCACAGGTTGTAAGTAGATATCAATATACTCTGATATATGTTCCGTTAGTCAACCTATGCCAGAAATAATGGGTCTCCCTGGTGGAGCCATAGGGTTTTTGTGGACTTTAGTCAGAATATAGATATACGCAGCTCTTGGTGTAGGATTGTGCAAATATTTAAGTTCAATGTCAGATAAAAGTCCCAAGCTATGCCAGTATCGTAAGGTAGTTTCTATCTTTTTATTGGCCTCAAGCATTGGATTGTAAGGAATCAAGGTGTTTGAATTGCAATCAGACAATTGTCTGGCAATTTCCCCAAGATAATAATCATTGTCCATTACGACAATATTACCGCCTTTGTCGGCCTCTTTTATGGTTATATTAGAATACTTGGTCAATTTGAGTAAGGCATTTCTCTCTTCTTTAGTCAGGTTGTCCCTATACTGCCCCAAAGCATGAGATGATTTGTCTTCTAATTTATAAAGATCATTGGTGACTGCTTTATAAAAGCTGTCAATCATGTTGTCAGGGGCTAATAAAGGTGTGAAAATGGATTTGTTTTTTAAACCACTTGCACTACTTAGATCTGTCGTAATATCAAGATCTAGCAGAATTTTTTCAATGCTTGGAACTACATCCAGACTATCATCCAAAGATAATAGTGTTTGTATATTGCGTATATCCTGAATAGTTTGTCCACTTTTGTCTGTAGTAAAAATAAGTTCTGGACACTGTTTATTCTGGTTGGCAAAGAATTTTTTTAATTTGAGTCTACGAACAAATTTGAAAAGATCTATGTGTACTTGTGTGAAGTCTGGTTTAGACATGGGGCAAAAACTAAGTCCCTTTTTAAGCACATTGATCTCAGTACTACTTAACGTTTGTTTAGAAAGATTTACAATAGAAACACCATTATCTGTATCAATAGCAGGAATATCTGTATGTAACAGATTGATATTAGATGGTAAATTCAAATCTGCAGTCAATTCTTTTGTGTGCATGAAACTGATCTCGTCACCCTCTTGTTCTCTTCTGTGTCTATTCTTTCTCCCCCCCCGCCTTGTTCGTTTCTTCCAATGGGTTTTTGTAATTGAAACCTAATCTTGTCCCCTTCCTGTACCTCTCTAGTTCTGATAAAAAGATGAGGGACCTGGAGCACCGGTGTCATTGAGTGTAGATGATGACAGTAGTTCACTACGGACCTCACTATTTTCACTGATGTTGCTAGAACGATCAGACTCACTCATTGACCCTTGAGTGTCAACTCTCACTAGGCTCAAATCTTTAGTGCCTGCTCTCGGTTTAACCTCATCAAATTTCTTAGCAAATGTAAAAATGCGTCCATTTTTATAATCGTTCTCATCTCTCTTCAATTTGCGGATTTTCTTGTCCCTAATATACGACTGATGAGAGTTCAACACTTCTTTCAAGATCTTAAATTTTTTTTCTGTTGCTTCAGTAAGATTTAGTTTTTGATTTCCTCCTCTATCTGTACTATGTCACTCAATAGTTTAGATCTTTTCCTTTCTGCATGGCGGATAAGTATATCCATCATGTTAAATGAAGATGAAGAGATAAGATTTTCCCACTCCTGTAAGAGATCAGGGTCTAAATCCTCAAAAGTAGGGAATATGATGACTCGCAATCCCCTTGGAATTTGTCTAATCTCAATATATTTTTTCAGAGTGGTAAGGTCCCACCACCTGGAAAGTTCAGATTTACGAAGTCTCTCTAGTTTAATAAATAACTGTTTCAATCCCTGTGGTTTTTCCTCTGCTGGAGGGCCTTTAGTGGCTTGAATACCTTGTCCTGAAAAGATGTCATTAAACAATTTGTCCCTATCATCATCAAATGTAGCCATCGTGACAGATAAGCTATTATGTAAATATAACTGATGGAATTAAAGATCAGTTTACGCCTCCAAATGAATTGAGTGCAGATGTACACTTAAACAAGCTTATTTGAAATGGGTAGTAGCGTTCCCTGAAAGGGAAATACTGCACATCAATAGTCGACAGATGTAAACAAAGTAAAACAGTAAATGGCGTAAAAAATAAACAAGACAACTGTAAGTACAGCAGGGTGCTTATCTAGCTTAAATCACCCACTACCCAAGGGTGTCAATCGCATGTAAAACATGCACATAGATAACAAGAGAATAAAGCTATTACAGCACACCAATCATAGGTAATAATTGATCCAATAAATCAAACTGTGTTACAAAAAGCTAATAGTCAGTACTGTAATTATTTAGTCCATATAGTCCTTTGATTTCTTGTGCCATATGTACAGCACATAAAAAATTCCAAAACAATTCTTTTTCATAGAAAACGTTTCTTTTATTGAGTTTTTCTTTTTTTCCTTAATGCCAATTCCCAGCAAACAAAGCAGCCCAGCAAACAAAGCAGCCAACACGTGTTTCGTCTGTACAAATGTGTACCAAGACTTTCTCAAGGAAGCAAGTGGCTATGATAACTCAGTTCCACTCACACAGTGATAAGATCTTCAAGACTTTGCATAAACACTGGCATTTGTTAAAATTGGATCGTGATCTAGACCCTTATCTCAAGAATAAACCACAGATAACATATGTTAGAGGGAGGACTTTGAAAAACATGGTGAGTCCTGCTCAGGTTGCCCATAGTAGAAAGGAACCTATGTGCACCTGGTTACCAGCAAAACCTAAGGGTTTTTTTAAATGTACAATGTGCAATGTGTGCCCTTTTGCATTAAATAAAATTACAAGCTTTAAGTATAACACCAGTCAGACTCACAATATCATGCATTTTATCAATTGCAACACTAAATATGTTGTTTATTGTATAGTGTGTCAATGCAATCAAATTTATGTGGGTAGCACCATTAGACCTTTGAAAGATCGAATCCAGGAGCACATTAGGGCTATACGTAACAACAATGCTAACTACCCTTTAGCAGTGCATTACAACACTGAACATAAGTCCTTGGAAGTGCTATGTCTCAACTTTCACGGTATAGCCCATGTTGAGGATGATCCTCGTGGAGGAGATAGAACCTCTACACTTAGGAAGTTGGAATCTAAATGGCTAATTAAATTGAGATCAGTTGACCAGGGCCTGAATACTGACAGGGAGATGCATGTATTTTTACATGATTGACAACTTTTATACATGTAACTCAATGCTGTTGTGATCACTGGGATTCATTTTGTTTTTCAATATATGTGTGATATGAGAGATTATTTTTCGAATGCTGACAATGTTCTTGTTGTCTGTTGTTTTCTTTTTAACTTTCTGGCACACTTGGGCTATAACATCTGTACCCTATAATAACATGTCTATTTTTCATGTATTCTCTTGCCAACCTAAACATGGTGGCTTCAATCTTAATAACTTTTCGCCTGTTAGATTGATGTGTCGTGCTCATGCTAATTTTAAGCTTGGCATTACTATTCAGATACACCAGTACATCCATCTTATTTGATTTCGTTATTAGGGGCCATTATTAGTTGTTATTCATTAATCTTATGGTCTAGTTTTGTTGTTTATGATCTATTGGTAGCATCCACCACAACTAAGACAGTTTCTTAGTGGTGTCGATACTCACTATTAGTTCTATTTAGTCCCCTTAAATATGGCGGCTTTTTCTACCTAATGTTTGACTCAACTAATGGGATCCAAACGCTGGTCACGTGTCTTTCGGTTCCGTACTACCTCCGCTTTCTCCCTTTGAAAGATTGATGGGTTGCGTTCTCGCTCTATTCATGCCCCCAAAATATGGCGACTGTCTCGAGCCTAACATTAAACATTTTACTTAATCGACAGGATCCAAATGAGGGTCACGTGTCTTTCATTTCGTATTACCTTCGCCTTCTTCCTTTTATGCAGCAATGGCGTTGGTTTTTATTCTATCGTTCTCCTTACTAGATACAGCTTCCACTACTATTAAGAGAGTTTATCAGCAGTTCTAAATGCATATTATCAGTTCTATTTTAGCCACTACAATATGGCGGCTGTTCTGACCGATATGTTTTATTGTTCGACAGGATACTAACGAGGGTCACGTGCTCTTCTATATCACATGACTTCCGTTTTTCCCCTTTATGTAGCAATGGCATCTACGTGCATTTTATCGTTCTTTTTACCGGTTAGAACGAACGTGTTGGGGTCGGAGTTACATTTCATTAACAGGACGGGTGAGTCCTTTCGGAGGCTTTTTATACGTTTAGTGTGACTCTTTTATTATTTGGAGCACCTAATGTTAACATGTTTTATATACTACAGATTTAGGACGTATCATTGTCCCACCTGTTTATTTGGATTTCCTCAACTTACTACGCATTGGGGATTTCATGTTAGGTGGTGAGTTTAGGGAATCTTTGTCTTCAGTATTTCTATTACTATATACATTACACTCTAGTCCTCTTCTGCTTACACTATTTTTGTTTTGTTTAGAATTTTACCGCTGAGAACTTTGAGACAGCAGTGTTGGTAGACCAGAAGGTTTCAGTTCATTATTTTGGTAATTCTATATATATTAAACCATGCCATATTTTTGGTGAGGTATGGGGTTTTTGTAACTTTGTGATACCCCATATCTAGTGACAGTTTGGCAATGTGGTAAATGTATTTTTGTCCCTAACAGGATTCTATACATCATTTTGTATACATATCATCTTCTTCTTTGGATTTGACTCCATGGGACAATAACTAGTACCCTTATACCACCATTAGCGTTACCTTATGGTGATACTTTATCGACCCCAAGCTTCTGACAGTAGCAGTTTGTTTTTGGGTGAGTGACAGCATACTTTACGTCTATTTCGCGTTTTGTTTTCTCCCTCTTTTTCTTTTCTTTGTCACTTACCTGTTTTTCTTTCTTTTTGGATTATCCTTATATTCCCTACTTCCTCTTCCAGTTGAGGATTTGCTTAGGACCACTGATGCCTTCTTTTTCATTCTTTTTATTTTTATTTTGTTTCATTCTTGATTTTGATTTTAGATCTTTTCTCTCCTCCCTTGGTCAGTGTTACTAGTTGGTTCACATTATGTGCTAATCATGCCTGATTCTAACATCTGCCACGATGGGAGATAGTGTTTCTTTATCACGATTTAGCTTATGTACTAGCAATTAATTGTTAGTTTCTATGCTATTCTTAACATCAGATACTCATCCCGCCATGGCGATCATTTGATATAATAGAGCGTAGATATCTTAGTGCTCGTTCTTCGTTCTAGGATGATTATTATTAATTTTCATATTTTACTATCCTATTGAGATATATTCTTATATTTTCTCCTACTTATCTTTATAGAACGAACGAAAAATATTCAGTACACTTGCAGTGTCTTGACTGCAACAGGACTAGCGACATACTTGATCACTTTAGGTGGGTGCTATATATTCATTCAAATTATAGAAACTTCTTTCTGTCTTTGGACACCATTTCTATTAGGGATCAATATTTTTTCACTATCTCGGGTATACATTACTCTTTGGTTTTGGTTTTTGCTTTGTCTTTTCTACTTTTTAGTATATAGTGTCTATTGTCATGTCTCTCTAGTCATGATGCATTTTAAAGTCCTTTGCTTTTGGGTAAATTATGATGGCCTGTTCTTCTGCTCACACATTATTAGTCTTTTTAATTCACTAATGTTTATGGTTATGATTCATTGTTTTTTCAATTTGTTAATGTTTTTATGTCCATATTATTAAGTCACTAATGACAGATATGGATTTTAAACTATTGATTGTATGTTTGTTTTTCCAGCCTTGAGAAAGTCTTGGTACACATTTGTACAGACGAAACACGTGTTGGCTGCTTTGTTTGCTGGGCTGCTTTGTTTGCTGGGAATTGGCATTAAGGAAAAAAAGAAAAACTCAATAAAAGAAACGTTTTCTATGAAAAAGAATTGTTTTGGAATTTTTATGTGCTGTACATAGGGCACAAGAAATCAAAGGACTATATGGACTGAATTATTACAGTACTGACTATTAGCTTTTTGTAACACAGTTTGATTTATTGGATCAATTATTACCTATGATTGGTGTGCTGTAATAGCTTTATTCTCCTGTTGTTCAAGTGATCGACTTGAGGAAAGACAACCTGCTCCTCCAGAGGGTACCCCGAATTTTGATATGTACATAAAGCACGGTATTGGCCTTATTATGTTTAGCACCTTATGGCATAAATATATGAAGGACAATGCTGATTTGCAGTGGCCACTTGTTGGCTCGTTCGATGAACAAAAGTTGAATTTTCTAGAAGGAAAGCTGTTTGCTAAGAAAAGTAGGCAGTCAATGTTTGATATGTTGAGGGTTTGGCAGAAGGAGGCAAAGCAGCGGCGAATTAGAGAGGAAAAAAATACGAGGAAAAGACAGGCGCTGACGATCGCACAGAAAGCCATGGCTTATGATAAAGCGACGGTAAACAAAGGTGTTGAGTGCGCATATAGGGCGTTTCGGCTGCAAGCTGAGAAGAGTTATGTCATTCAAAATGAAGGTGATGCTTTTGTTGAAGATTTGTTAGACACCCAACCCCCATCACCTTATGCTCCTCTACAGTTATATCCTATTGTTCCAGCTTCCCAGGCCCCGGCTTCAAGGGCTCTGGCTTCGGTTCTTGGCCCCACCAGTCCTCCTCCTCCACCTCCTAACATTCCAGGTCTACATTTGACACCTTCTGTGTATTATACTGCTTTATCGATGTCCGGGTTGGAGGGTAATAGCTCTCCGTCTGTGGCACCTGTTTATGCATTTTCTGGTTCGACTTTCTTTACTCCCTCTAGTCAAGATCGTTCATTGATGGTACCTGTCTCTTCATCCACTCTTTCACCGGTGGATGTTTCACTTCCCATGATGCAATTTGATAGAACGCCTGTGAGTGGAATGTCCCCGGGAAGTCGAGCGAAAGTGCAAGAACGCGTCAGTAGGGTGTTGGTGCGTTCTGCAGTAAGTAATCAAGAAAAGGAGATGGTGGCGAATCAGGCTGCGCAGTGGATTCGAAATCCGATCTATATGGTTGAGGACGTATGGAGTGTGCTGAGACAGTATGAACCGCTTATGCAACAACTTGCGCTTAAGCATATGTGTACAGTGCTGATGAGTTTGTGGGAGCAGCGCTTTAATGCTGAGGTCCCAAGGGAGGTTTCTGAGATACGAGATGAAGTGTATGGTTCCGGTATGGATCCTGCTGCTGTGTTGAATAAAGTTACCACTTTGTTAAAATATCGAGGTAGGATGCTTAAAGAGGGTTCCACAGCATTAGCGCAGTTCCCTATGAGAGAAGTTCACCCCATATATCATCCCGAGACACCAGCAGAAATAAATGCAGTGGGTGACATTGTTTGGCCCCGGGAGGGGGCACGGTTTCAAGAACAATGGGTTTATACCCCCTGGAAGAGAAGCGAAGTACTTTCTCTTAAAAATCAGTTGCCAGATCCCAGAAAGAATCTGACTGCTTATTATAAAGAGCTGACAGAAGCGGCCGATTCGACAGTTATGACGTTAGCTGACATTATGTTGTTTTTTGGGTTCCTGGTGCCGATTGATATATGGAGGCAGGTGCACTTGGTGGATCACGTGGTAGAGTTAGGAGCAACATGGGATCAGATAACGCTGTGGGATCAAGAACGTAAGCCAGGTGAGAAGCCAAGAGCGGAAGTGTTAGCTTTACCTGGCCGAATTATTACGTCCATGTATTCGTTTATTGCTCCCAAGAAAGTGGATTGGGATAAACTTACAGCATGTTGTCAAAAGAAAGAGGAGAGTGTGTCAGATTTCTTTACTAGGTACGAGGGGGTGTTTTTGGATTTCAGTGGTCAGAATTTGTCAGTGGATGGTGGAGTCCGGCTGTTTGTCGACAGGTTTGTTAATAATTTGCTTCCTGAGATTGCAGCCCGGATGAAGGCAGCGGAAAGTACCTGGTCCACGTCCACTCCCTCGGGAATATTGAGTATGGCGCAATATTATAAACATCGAGAGAACGAACAGAGGCAGGTTGTAGAGAAGAAAGGGAAGGAATTGAAGACAAAGGTGTTGTTGCAGCAGGTGCAGGGAAGTAGTGGAAGAGGAAGGGGTCAGCCGCAAGTGCAGCAGCGATGGTCCGTACCGCGAGGTGGTGGAACGAGTGCTCCATATGTACCTGTGGGACCTAATCAATGTGCATATTGTCGGAAGGAGGGGCATTGGCGAAATGAGTGCCCTGAATTGCTACAGGCTGGTGGGATCCCTAGAAGAGGGGGTTTTTGGGGACGTGGTAGAGGAACAGGAAGTCAGGGTGAGAGAAGACCAGAACTGAGAATGTTGAAAAGGATCAGAATTACTTTGATGATCCTAGAGGACGACAGTATTGTCACGAGGATTATGATGTAGATGAAGGAACAGGGATGTCCATCCACAGCTAGGACAGCGACGGACAGGGTGGGGGACCAGTTTCGGTGAATGTAGATCAACGCGGACCCTATGTTGCTGCGGGTTTGCTTGGTACCTTTCAAAAGTTTTTGATTGACACGGGTGCTATGAACAGCTCTGTTTCCCGTTCGCTGGTCCCTGGGGCAGCTCTGTCTGGCAAGAATAATGTTTCGGTGGGATTTTCAGGTACGCCGGTTGTTAGTCCCATCTCAAAGCCCCTTGCTTTGACACTTGGTCCGTTTTCAGTGAAATTCTCGTTTCTTTTGACTTCAAATTGTGGGGAAAATTTAATGGGGCTTGATCTGTTGAAAAGGCTGCATGCAACCATTTTCTGTTCCCCAGACGGTGTTTAAATGACGATTGGACCTGATGTGGCACAGGCGAAGCAACACTTTGCCAAAGACGCCCCTCTCCCCGATGAGTTCAAGGACGTGCCTAGTATGCTGTGGGCTACAGGTGACACGGACGTAGGACTGTTGCAGGTACCGCCAGTGTCTATTCAGGTTAAGGACAATGTTTCTCTGCCTCGTATTCCACAGTATAAAATATCGCAGACAGGAGAGACTGCTTTGTTGAAAATCATAAATGATTTAATTGAGTCTGGTGTGGTTGAGGAAACAGTTTTTAATGTGTGCAACAGTCCTATTCTTCCAATTCTTAAAAAGGCCCAGAGAGATTCACCTGATGCCCATTCTGATGTGTACCGAATTATTATTGATCTTAGGGAAATTAATAAAATAGTGGTACCACAATTTCCTGTTGTTCCCGATATCACTTCGATTTTGACTATGATCCCTCCTACAGCTCAGCATGTCTCTGTGATTGATTTGAAGAACGCGTTCTTTAGTATTCCGATTCATCCAGATTCCAGGTATCTTTTCGGGTTCAATTTATCTGGCAGAAGCTTTGTGTTCTGTCGCGCTCCTCAAGGGTATTCGGAAAGTCCTAGTATATATAGTCAAGCCTTGAAAGGGAAATTGGACTCGCTAGTGCTTCCGGTTGGTAATGTACTGTTGCAATATGTTGACGATCTCCTTGTGGCTTCTGATACTGAAGAAGGATGTAAGGAAGCCACGGTCAAATTGTTAATGCATCTGGCACAAAATGGACATAAAGCGTCCCTTTCTAAGTTTCAGTATTGTCGACAGGAGGTTACCTATTTAGGTCACCTCCTATGGAAGGAGGGTAGAAGATTGACACCTGAACGTATTTCTGTAATCAATAAAATGGGCGTGCCAAAGACACAGAGAAAAGTGCGAGGTTTCATTGGAATTACCTCATACTGTCGACATTGGATCCCCAACTATTCTCTGATTGTGAAACCCCTCCTTTATTTAACTACGAAAGATGTGTGTGAACCCTTGCCGTGGACGCTTGAGTGTCAGCATGCCTTCGAGCAACTGAAGCATGCGCTTTGTTCTGCTCCTGTCCTTGGTACTCCTGACTATAGGAAGCCCTTTGTATTGTATGTACATGAAGTGGATGGTTGTGCGTTGAGTGTTTTGACACATGCTTTCGGTGGTAAGTATCGGCCCTGTGCTTATTTTTCTGCAGTCCTTGACAATGTGGCTAGAGCGCTCCCGAGCTGTCTGAGAGCTGCTGCTGCGGTGGTAATTGCAATCAGACAATCGGCAGGGCTCGTTCTTGACACTGACCTAATGGTCATGGTACCCCATTCTGCAGACACTCTATTGAATTGAACGCAGACGCAGCACCTTACTAGTGCGCGTCTGACTGGATATGAGCTAACTTTGTTCGCTCCACATGTCACCATTAAACGATGTGTCACTCTGAAGCCAGCCACATTACTACCCCTCCCTTCGACGAGTCATTATGCAGATGCGCATGACTGTATGTACAGAACAGAGGAAGAAACGAAGGGACGTGTAGACCTGACTGATGTTCCCTTATCTGACCCCCAAGGGGAACTATATGTCGATGGCTCCTGCCTTAAGCTACCAGATGGCACTACTTCTGCCGCATATGTGATCACCACATTGCGCACAGTCGTAGAGACTTCCAGCGTCCCATATCAATCTGCCCAGGCTGCTGAGTTGGTGGCCTTGTTGAGAACTTGTGAGTTAAGTGAGAAGATGGCTGTTAATATTTACACCGACAGCCAGCACGCGTTTGGAGTCGCTCATAATTTTGGGCGGCTCTGGGCGGAAAGGGGGTTCCTGACATCCCATGGGTTGAAGATACAGTATGGCCCGTTGATCCATAGATTGCTGTTGTCTTTGATGTTACCCAAAAAGTTGGCAATAATAAAATGCAGTGCCCACAAGGTAGTTACAGATGAGGTGGGTAGGGGCAATGCATTTGCAGATCAAACAGCTAGAGAAACTGCTAGATCGAAGATGAGTAAGATGTTTGTTGCAGGACCTGCTAGGTGGGTACCTGATAATGTGATGTATGAGAACACTTTAAGTAGTGTTAAGGACATACAGAATGAGGCCACAACAGATGAAGTGGCTGTATGGCAGGAAAGGACAGGTACTCTAGATGAGGATGGGTGCTGGACTGATTTGTCTGACAGCCGGAGATGGCTGTTGCCCAATGCATATGTTTTCCCAGTTGTCACTATGGCTCATGGTCCCGCTCATATTAGCGCCCAAGGAATTTGTAAATTGTTAGACCCAGTGTGGCTAAATGATCTCATTCCCAAGGTAGCTGCCCATTTAGTGAAACATTGTATGATTTGCTTAAAGCATAATCCTGGGAAAGGTACTCTTGTGCCTTCTGGGAATTTCGCACCACCCTCATTTCCCTTTGAGGTTCTCCAAATGGACTTCATTGAGCTAGAACGAGTGAATAATTTCAAGTACGTTCTAGTGGTCGTGTGTGCTTTCAGTAAGTGGGTGGAGGCGTACCCGGTGAAGGAAAATACTGCTAACGCAATGGCGAAAGCACTCATAAAAGAGTTCTTTCCTCGTTTCTGTTTGCCTCGGGTGATTTGGAGTGACAACGGCAGCCATTTTAATGCCCGAGTCATGCAGTTGGTGTGTGAAGGGTTGCACATAAAGCAGAAGTCTCATACAGCAAATCACCCCCAATCTGCAGGTCTTGTGGAGAAATATAATGGAACGCTCAAGTTGAAGCTAGCTAAGATCCAGGAGAGCAGAGGCCTGAAGTGGCCGGATGCGTTACCATTAGCCCTTTTGTCCACAAGAATGACCGCACACTCGAGGACTGGTCTATCTCCCTATGAGGTAGTTTTCGGGTGCCCTGCCAATATATGGGGTGTCCCTAGGCCAAAACGATTTAGTGAGATCGAGTATCCGATGATGATAGATTACCTGTATGAGTTAACTAAAAATCTTCGTTCTATTCATCAGCAGATCGGAGAGTCACTGCGACCACTTCCAGAGAGTCCCGGACATAAGTTGCAGCCCAGTGACTGGGTTCTGATCCGAAATTTTGCGAGGACAAAGGATCTGGAGCCCCGTTGGCATGAACCGAAGCAAGTCCTCCTTGCAACGAGGACTGCGGTGAAGGTGGATGGGAGAAAAAATTGGATACATGTGATGGAGCAAGGACTCATAAATGAGACTTGCTCAGAGGCAATCTTCTCACAGTATTAATATATTAAACTTTGTATTGTTATACTAACTTTTACATACACGACATAAATAGTTATGAAGCTTGCCTATGTGTTCTAGCTAACAAATAACGCTTGTCTGTTCTAAAAATGGCCGCTAAAACGCGGGAAACTCTTTTGCGCATGTCTCAACCATATCACATGGTGTGACGTCTTACTTTGCTTGGTGGGAAAATTCTGCTTCTGCGCCGTGTGTTCTAAAATGGCTGCTTAATGTTTTCACATGCAACAGCTTGCTCTCGTGTTATAATTAATTTGTCGTTTTCTTAACGCTACTAATGCGGGATAGAATTTATAAATAAATGGGAATAGAGTAGAGAGAGTGGGTATACAGTGAAACATTTTATTTGTGATTTTAATATTTTCTTCTTGTACTTTTATTAGTTTGTAAACTTGGGCCTGGGGTTGGTGAACTGAAAATCGAGAGACAATGATTCTGCGCATGCGTCCTGCATGGCTGCCAAAGAAAAGGATGAAGTCAACCTGGACGTCGTCCAAGGCCATGACCTGATGGCCGAAACTGCTGTACCTATGTCTTTCCTGTTAAAAATGAAACATTGTACATGGAGAATGTATACATTTTGTCGTGAGACGGGTGGGAAATAAAGCCAATGTATTAAATTTGATGGGCGGTATTTTAAAACAATGGTCTTCAGAAATCGAACTAAATTCATATGGTGTGAGGATCAACCCCCTGTCCCTGTCCAATCAGAAGTAGTGGTCCCATATTTTTGCAACAAAATGGGAGGTACATGGGCGTAGAAGGGTATAATAGATATAGAATTAGCTAATTAGCTAGCTTCTAGCTCCAGACTGCCAAGCTGATCGATTGCAGACTGAATCGCTGTCCAGAGAGGTCCTGAGGAGGGGGCGGCGGAGTCCATTAGAAGGAAGGCACGGGAGAATCGAGGAGAAGCGGAGTATCAGAGAGGGGAACGACGCAGGCGTCGTAGGTAGAGAGGTCACCGGTCCTGTCCTGAACCTGGAGGAGGTCTTGCTCTTCATCCTTCCTGGGTCCCATCTTTTCCAACTCCTTGGCCAAGGGGTTTGGTTCTCGCACTTTAGGTAAATATATGCAACCTTTAGTTGCGCTGCTGTTTCTATCTTCTCCTTTCTGAGGGACCGTCATTAATCAATAATTGATTTTTGTGCTTCATCCTTGATATGCGATTAAAATATCATGCAGCTCTGTAATTTACTCTGCTAAATTTTAGATAAACATTTTAAAACTTCCCGACTCAGTGATTATTTCAGGATTTATGAACTGTATTGAATGTCACTCATTTTAAACTTCCTAATTAACAGAGGATCCATTGGTAAGTCATTACTCTTCAATCAGAAGGTAATTGGTAGCAGAGAATTTTGATAAAGAGTAACAACTGACACCACCAGCGTGAAACACTAGCTTAGTATGAATGTATGGGCCCAAGTGAGTATCTGTTGTACGAATGCTCGTTGCTAGTATCGCGCTGGATCAGTTTTCTGGCTAGCAGAGGATGGTTAGGATTCTACTTTGTTAATCGGGTAATGAGATTTGTATTTTTATGAATTAACACCTGTTATTATTTAAAAGTTTTGTTTTATGTTGTCCAGAATTCCCCGGGGAGGAAAATTGAATAGCAGGTGGTAAGTGGAAGCCATACTGCAGTGAGGTTATCTGTCAGGCAGAAATAGTACTGAAAAGTTAAGTAGGGCTATCAGTACTTGTTAGGGACTCTATGCGTAAGTAATAGCAAAAGGAATATGCTAGTGAAAATTTGATGTTATATCACCTAGAAAGGGTAACATTGAAGGAGTAACAGGTATTTTTGATGCTCGAGTGAAGAGTAAACGGAAGGGTTTTACTCGTAGTGTATGTTTAGTAAATGGAAAGGGTTTACTAGTGTGGACGAAAACTATCTTTTCAATTTAGTGAAACTGGCACGATAGCGAATGTTTTATGTTGTTACTGAATTTTAATTAAAGTCGTAGAGAAAATAAAGTTTTGTGTATGATTTTGTAAAGGGAGGGTCAGCTGCCGGAGAGGGAGTTGACGTCACAAGGTGCCGCACTGGGATTGGTTGAAACCATGGGCGTAGAAGACTTTGTAAAGGAGGGGTCAGTAGTCAGGAGTAATACTGACGTCACAGGTGCCGCGCTGGGATTGGTCGAAACAGCGAGGTACAGAAAAGCGCAGATTGTAAAGGAGGGGTTGTCAGACCAACGACACAGAAAGTTCGCGCTAGGATTGGATCAGAGACAAAAGTAAACTGGAATTTGATTGGTTGCTAATATAGAAACAGAAATCCTAGTGGATAGTGGAGATTGCAAGTTAAAACGCGATCCAACTTTAATAGGAACTCGTCCGGATAGGAGACTCCTAGGTTTTGCAGAATATAACTTTATACACCGAGGTTTACCCAAAATGTACGGCGAGAAGAGGAAAATGTCATTCTTACAAAAGATTAAGAATTATTTTAAAAAGGACAAACCAATCAAAACTAGAGAAGGAATTATCATTCCACCAGCTAAAACGCCCGCATCATTTATGATGATGGAGAGAGGTTATCATACTTGCGTATGGTTAGAGAATTGGATAGAATATACCAAAAATGATGGAATATTAACATTTCCCGAGAATGGTACTTTTAATGGAAGGATTCTTCAAAATTTGAGATTAAGGATGAATGATTTAGAACCAAGACCTAGACTAACCCAATATGAGGCCTTAGAAGAGTGGGAAACTGAGGCATTTGAATGTGACCGATCCAGAAGTAATAGGGGTTATCGGGGATTTTTCCCTAGGTACCAAAATGAGTCAAGGGACGGTCAGATGAAACAGTGGAGAAGAGCGATGCTTACAGAGGGACTGTATCCAATATTGACAGAAGAAGAACTGTTAGGGAGCAAATGCACAGAAAAGACAAAACACTTGATGAGAAATGGAGATTCTGAAGATGAGTTTATGGAAGAGATATTAAAGAACCCCCCACTATATCAAGAAGGGACAAGTGGATGTACCCCAAGTGCACCACCATTAAAGACACCATTGATACCGCAAGTAATGCATGATTCCACACCTAGTAGGGTACTTCATGATAAAGAAAAGGAAGCCCTAGAAAAACCAGAGCAGAATTAATACAGAAAATAACACAGATAAAAGTGCATCCTGATTCTTTGACCATACCTGTAACAATTGGTCCAGTAGTTCCATTATATAGTGACAAGGTAAACTATCCCCAGCCGCTAGTTGCGCCTACTCCTGTGAACATTCCGAAACCTGAAGCAATAGTAATGGTTGAGAATCATTTTAATGATTGTGAATCTATAATTTCATTAATGGACTTGCCCATTCGAGAATCCGTAAATAGTACTCCCAGAAGAGCTACACCTGGTTGCTCAAAAGATGTAAACATAATAACCTCATCAGGAACAAAAAGTGGCACAGTAGTTACTCCCGAAGACTTAGAAAGGTGGGCACAGGGATCAGACAAACAGTGTACACCCCCAAAGATCACGGACATTTATAAACTAAAGATCGAATTAGAAGAAATAATAGCAGGAAATGTAGGGATAGACCGTATAAATACTTACGATGAAGAATAATTGTTGTTCGTGTGTAGAAGCATCACAAGAAATGTAAAAATATTCCATGAAAAATTATCAGACTTAGCTCTGCAGATGGGAATTGAAATAGGGAAGTCAAAGGTATTACAGAAACCCTATAGAGCAGATTTTTCAGACAAAGATTTAGAAAACATGAATGCCTCTGGTAGAAAATTACAAATAAAAGAGTTAATGACCGTCTTACAGAAATGGGGAGACCTAGATAAATGGAAAGTTAGATGGACAAAGAAAAAGGAAGAAGCACTATACAGTAGAGCAGCTTCTGAATATATGATGAAAGAAACAGGGAAAGCAGATCAAATGTACCCGATGCGAGAAGTTCCAGGAGGGGGATATGTACATGTCCCATGGAGCAGACAGGATATTTTATCTTTTACGAATGATTTCCCAAAGTTAAGAGAGAAACCAATTGAATGGTACAAGCATGTTGAGAGGTTTGTGAAGGTGTCAAAGGTATTGTTGAAGGACTTGGATGGTCTGTTTGACATAGTGGTACCTGCCGATTTATGGACAGATTGTAAAATCACAGTTGATTGGCCAAGTGATGAGTATCCCAGAGATCCAAAGACAGGTGCCCCGTCAAGTGATGTAATGAAAAAGTATCAGCAGGTAATAACTTACCTGAAAGGGAAAATACCACCGAAAGAAACAGATTGGGTAAAAATAGATCGAACTACACAAGAAGCAAATGAATCGGTACATGCCTATTATGAGCGTTTATTGCAGGTATTCAAGCAGTATAGTGGCTTTGAGGATATTGGAGACAAGAACATCAGTCAGTTTGTTTACCGATTTGTTTAAGGTCTAAAGCCAGAAATTTGTCAGATGATTAAACAGCATATGTTGTGTTGGCAAGGGAAACTGATCGACGAGATTTTGAAATATGCGAAATATTGTGGAGATGACATTGAGGATAGGCACAAGAAACTGCAAGAGAAAGTGATGTGGGCTCAGGTAAAAATGGCCGAGAAACAGGGGATTAATTTGGATAATCCAAGTGAAAATCAGGGAAAAGATTCTGGATCGAATGCTGATACTGGGAATGGTGGAAAAGTGAGAGGACGAATGAGCAGAGAAGAGGCTAAAAAGAAATTTCCTTGTCATGGATGCGGAAAATAAGGGCATTGTAAGGATGAATGTAAAAAGATACGGAATAATAATGGCCCAAATCAAAATTTAAATCCACAGACGCAGAATGACTCACAGCAGGGTGTAAATCCTCAGAGTCAGTTGCCACCTGCACCTATACAGGGTAATGTAAGCAGAGCAAAGCACGGTACAGACGTCGGATATCAAGGAGGAAGTGGTAAGAATGATTATGTAACTTCACAGTTTCTTTTACAGGACGATTTCTGTCAGTACAGTTCATGACGGTGCCTAAGAGAGGGGAAGAAGGAGTGCGTACTTGGCGCATCCTTACCGGTAGATCAGTCAGGTCCATATGTTGAAGGGAATGTGAAGGGTAATGATATTACTTTTCTTTTGGACACTGGTGCTACCCGGTCTACTGTAAGAACAGCAGACATCCCAGATCTTCCTCTCTCTGGAGAAGCTATCCAAGTAGTAGGGGTAGCTAATCGAAAGATTAGAACACCTCTTACCGAACCAATGGAAGTTAAAATTGAAAATTTTAGAGAAATGCATCAATTTGTAGTGTGTGATTCCAGTCCAGTGAATTTATTGGGACGAGATTTATTGTGTAAAATGAACTGCACAATTTTCTGCACACCGGATGGTGTGGCAATTCAGACCCCTGATGAAGACCATGTATATAAATTTATGATTGCAAAACAAGGTACAGAGGTAGATGAGATGTTCTCTTTGATAACAAAAGACGAGTTACCAGAAGAATTAAAAACTACAGTAAACCCCATAGCATGGGATTTCACGGGAAAAGAAGTAGGACTTATGGCCAAAATAGATCCAGTTAAAATTACCATAAAAGAAGGTGCCATTTTCCCGAATACCAGGCAGTACAAAATGAGTGCAGAAGTAAAAGCAGGAGTCATTGAAGAAATCGATCGAATGGTAAAATAAAACATACTAAAAGAAGTAATGAGTAGCCCATGTAATTCACCGATAATGGGTTTGAAAAAATCCTAGTGGGAAATATAGGATTGTTCAAGACCTGAGAAAAATAAATAAGATTGTGGAACCTTGTTGTCCTATAGTGCCAAATCCTGCAGTAATTCTATACCAGATCCCTTGGAGTGCAGGATGGTTCACTATGATTGATTTATGTCAAGCGTTCTTTTCAATACCATTGCACCCAGATAGCCAGTATCTTTTCTCATTTAAATTTGAGAATAAAGTCTATGTATGGAATCGTGTTCCTCAGGGGTACACGGAAAGTCCTTCAATTTTCAATCAGATATTGAAAAAGTGTTTAGAGAAACTAGTGATGCCAGGAAACTCAGTCCTAGTGCAGTATATAGGCGACTTATTAGTGGCATCAAACACCAGAGAAGACTGTGTTGTTGATTCTATTGCATTACTGAATCTTTTGGCCGAAGAAAGGCATAAGGTCTCACCTGAAAAACTGCAGTTTTGTACAACAACAGTTAAGTATCTAGGACACCAAATTGAGAGGGGAAAAAGAAGAATAACCTATGAAAGAGTAAAATTGATTAAGAAAATGCAAATGCCTAACACTCAACGGGAAGTGAGAATGTTCCTTGGGGTAGTGGGCTATTGTCGACAGTGGATACTAGGGTTTTCCTTGTTAGCAAAGCCCCTAATACAAATGACAAAAAAGAAGGCAAAGGACCCAGTTGAGTGGGATGATGAAAGCATAGCAGCTTTTGTAAAATTGAGAAACGCCTTGTGTGCAGTGCCTGCCTTAGGCATGCCCGATTATAAGAAAGAATTTGCATTATTCTGTCACGAGAGAGAAAATTGTGCACTATCAGTCCTAACTCAGAGACATGGTCTAGACAGACGTCCTATAGCATATTTTTCTGCTACATTGGACCCAGTGGCGGCTGCATTGCCAGGCTGCTTGAAAGCAGTGGCGGCTACCTGTTTGAGTATTGAACAAAGTGAGTCAATTGTAATGGGACACCCAGTAAAGGTGTTTGTTCCACATGCGGTTGTGATTCTGTTGACAAGAACCCGAACTCAGCATCTTACTTCTAGTCGGCTGACTAAATATGAAAGAATAATACTATGTGCTGAAAATGTGACCATGGTAAGGTGCACAATAGTAAATCCAGCTACCTTAGTACCAGACCCATATCATGAGGAAATTAAAAATGACGAAGAAGATGATTGCTTACAAGTCACAGAGTTGTGCACAAAACCACGTCCGGATATTGAGGAACAGCCCTTCAGAAACCCAGACAGGGAGCTATTTGTTGATGGATCATGCCAAAGGCATGAAGATGGTAAACTGACTGCAGCATATGCAGTATGTGAATTAACTGGAATAGTAGAAGCATCCTATTTACCAGGAGTAAAATCTGCACAAGTAGCTGAATTGATTGCTTTGATAAAAGCTTGCAAAATTGGGAGGAATCAAAAAGTAACTATATTTACAGATAGCCAATATGGTTACGGGGTTGTGCATGATTTTGGCCAACTATGGATGCAGAGGGATTTCATGACTTCTTCAGGATCCCCCATTAAAAATGGACAGTTTGTAAGAGAATTGCTGGAAGCAATACAATCACCAAAAGAATTGGCTGTGGTGAAATGTGCCGCACACCAGGAGATGACTAGGTGGTAGTCGGCAACCGATATGCAGACCTTGTGGCTCAACATTGTGCCAAAAACAGAATGGCGGTGATTAAAGGGTGGAAAGAATGGGAATCAGCTGCCAACTTTTGCTGTGTGCACCACCTGAAACATGGAATGATGTGAAACGATTGCAAGATGATGCTGATGAGAGTGAGAAGAATATATGGATTAAGGTGGGATGTTCTCAAAGGAAGGATGACGAAGTATGGATCTGTGCCGATGGCAGACCAGTCATGCCCGACTGTCTGCTCTCACAAATGGCCAGAATGTATCATGGAGACACACACATAGGGAGAGACGCAATGATTAGGCTCTTCAGACAGAATTGGTACAATCCCAAATTCAGGGCTGTAGCAGAGAGTCTTTGCCAGAGATGTTTAACTTGCCAAATGCATAATCCAGGAAGAAAGACGATCATCAGGTTTGGAAAGATTGGTAAGGCAGAGGGTCCCTTCATAAGACTCCAATTTGATTTTATTCAGTTACCACCATGCAGAGGGCTGAAATATGTACTTGTCATAGTGTGTCTGTTTTCAAAGTGGGTAGAGGCTTACCATACCTGGAGAAATGACAGTATTACAGTCGCAAAGTTGTTTTTACGAGAACTCATTCCTAGATTTGGTTTTCCAGTAACTTTAGAATCGGATAGAGGAAAACACTTAAACAGTGAAGTGATTAAGATAATCTGTGAAGCATTCCAAATTGAACAAAAATTGCACTGTGCATATCGTCCAGAGGCTTCTGGAGTGGTTGAACAATTGAATGGCACAATAAAATCCAGACTGGGAAAAATGTGTGCATCAACATCATTAAGTTGGCCGGATGCATTGCCACTTGTCCTAATGGGACTCAGAAGCATTCCTGATAGAAATACCGGATTGAGTCCCCACGAGATAATGATGGGAAGAGCAATGAGACAAGCATATGTTCCCATAAACAAACTGCTGACTATATCTGATGATATGGTTCTGGATTATTGCAAAGGATTGGCTGACCTAGTGCGTTCTGTCTCTCACCAGGTTGGAGAAGACGCAGTTTCCAGGCAGCCTGAACAAGAACATGATCTGAATCCTGGTGACTGGGTGGTAGTGAAGAATCACACCAGAGAAACGTGTCTATCACCTAGGTGGAGCGAACCTTGTCAGATCATACTGGTCACAAACACCGCTGTGAAGTGTGCAGGATTTCCTAATTGGATTCATGTAAGCCACACTAAAAGAGTACCAGACCCTGAAGAAGAAAATCCTCAGACAGTAACGATCACTGAGGAAGCTGAAGGTTGCCCAGCTGAAGAATCTCAAGAGCAAGATTCGAGGAAGCTGACGAAGAACAACCGAGCACAAGTCAGTACTGGGTACCAGTGGTGGAAATTCCTGAAGTTTACTACAGAACAAGAAGTAAAGCTAATCTAGAAGAAGTTACAGAAGATCAGATAGGTGAAGAAGAAGCAGCTCAGGAAAGAGAAGAAGAAACAATAAAAGAACCTGAGCAGGACCAGATAGGGAAAGAAAACTGGGCTCAAAATAGTGAAGAACGAAGAAATTTTGAGCAGGGACAGACAGGTCTAGAAGAATGCGGTCAGGCTGCAGAAGTACAAAGTGCAATAAGCCCTGATCAGGACCAGTTAGATCAAGGAAAACACATTCAATCAGAAGATTTCGAAATTCATGAATCTGAAGATGAAAATACTGAACAGAGTCAGCCATTAGAAACTCACAGTGGAGCTACTGAAGAAAAATCAATCAGACCTGAAAAAGAACAAAATAAAGGAACTGTAATTGTCGAAAACAAAATTGAGTCACGACCAGAAAATAAAAGTATTTTTGAAGAAGAAAACAAAGAGACAGTGAAAACACAGAAAACAAGAAAAGGTGATCATTGGCCTAGTGTCATCAAAAGAGTGAAATACCACGTAAGAACCAGAAGTGAAGATCCAGAACAAGTAAATGAAGTAACAAGCCAAACAGGACAGGAAAATGAAACTGAGAAACGGAGAAGCAAAAGACTGAAACTTATTAACAACAAGTTTAAAGGCCCTGACTGGACTTACATAATTCTTGAAGATTACGAGAGCTCAGAATCAAGTGAAAGTGGTGACGAAGGAACTAGTGCAGAATTGGTCTATGAAACAGAAACCAGACCACCTTGATAACGAAAAAAAAAAAAAGGCTGTGAAAAGAAAATTGAAGAAAATAGATAAGAAGAGCAATCTTCCTTGTCAAAATGTCCGATGATAGAGTTTCTGGGAGACCAAAACGAAGATGTTGTAGGAGATGCTGTGCCATATGCATATGCAGTTTAGTAGTGGTACTTGTAGCATGGTTAGTACTGATCGTAGCAATTCCCTACCTTATTATAGTGGATAAAAAGATTAACAATGAAACGAAGGGAAGGTTAGATAATTTGAAAGGAAATAGAGTAGAACTAATGGCAGAAGATGATTCAGAATTTCATCATGAAGTAACAGATAATGACACTAGTTTAAATGTTTTCACAAAATTGCTGTTTCAATACGTAGATACCCTGGAAGTTAGTAATTGTTATGTTTGCATGAAGTTACCAGAATCAGTAGCAGAAGGGTTAACATATCATCACTTGCCCTTAACATATGGCATATCATGTAGTGTATTAACAAGTCTGTTTTATAAAACAGGAAGAATTCAGTATTATTATTCTAACTTAGACGTGATATTTTCTGAGGTTCCGATTCGCAAGAGTATGAACCCAGTGCTTAGTAGTCAAGATGCACAGTTTATGGGAGAGTTTTTCTTAACAATGAAATCAATAGACATAACACATGCACATAGAAATAATCTAACATGTTCTTTACATGAAGAAGAAAAGATATTTTTGAATTTAGTAGAAGATAGAAGACAAGATTTTCAAAAGAAAGCTTCTGAGCATAAGGCTCATTTGCCACCTTGGGCTGAGAAAGAAGGTAGTTACACACCTGGCAAGGCTCAAGCTGCTATGGCTCTGGATTTTGTAAAAACACGGAAAATTTGTCTACATAGGTTAAGGACTGACTATAACAATGTTTTCATCGGTACCAGTGAATGTGAACACAATTTCTTAATTCTCGGAGGTTGGGGACTCAAAGGAGGAACAGATTCAGTTTTTCCTGGAATCTATTATGTGTGTGGGAATAAGGCTTACTTTAGGCTTCCTGCACAGTGGTATGGAAGTTGTTATTTTGGAATAGTATTTCCAAAGATATACCACTTAAAAAGAAACACTGGGAGCAATGAAAATAATACCGAATTAACTCGTAGCAAAAGAGCTAGTTTTTCTGAAATTGTAGGTGATATATTTGGTGCATTGATACCTTCAGTGGGAGTAATTCTGAACTCAAGAAGAATATGTAAATTATCTACAGTGGTTGATCGTTTATCAACAGATACTGCTGGAGGCTTTCTAATGATTAATGCAGAAATGGTTGCGATTAGATCTATGGTTATGCAAAATCGACTTGCTCTTGACATTATTTTGGCAAAAGAGGGTGGAGTCTGTAAATTATTAAAGACGAAACACTGTTGCACTTACATACCTGATAAAAGTGCAGAAATTGAAACGTATATACAGAATATTACAAAACTTGAGAAGGAACTGAAACCACTGGAAGTTGATAGTGTATGGGAAAGATTGACAAATAGTATAGCGTCAATTGGTACCTGGTTTTCTAATATAGGGAAAGGACATATAGGCAAAGTATTAATACCCTTAGTGGGGATAGCAATAATAGCATTGACAATAATAATATGGTGTAAATGTTGTAGAAAGGATGATTCGTATAATGTGACAGGAAAGGGAAAGAAAAGAAAATTCGATGAAATTGAACTTGAAGATTTGAGAAGTGAATTATACAAAAAGCTGAAAGGAGATGTGAAAAATAGAAAAATAAAAATGAAAATGAAATTATAGTATGTTAAAAGTTGGCATCTGGTTGTGGGTAGTATTTGATGGCTCAGAAACGCCATCAGAGAGGGGATTGATGGAGCAAGGACTCATAAATGAGACTTGCTCGGAGGCAATCTCCTCACAGTATTAATATATTAAACTTTGTATTGTTATACTAACTTTTACATACACGACATAAATAGTTATGAAGCTTGCCTATGTGTTCTAACTAACAAATAACGCTTGTCTGTTCTAAAAATGGCCGCTAAAACGCGGGAAACTCTTTTGCGCATGTCTCAACCATATCACATGGTGTGACGTCTTACTTTGCCTGGTGGGAAAATTCTGCTTCTGCGCCGTGTGTTCTAAAATGGCTGCTTAATGTTTTCACATGCAACAGCTTGCTCTCGTGTTATAATTAATTTGTCGTTTTCTTAACGCTCCTAATGCGGGATAGAATTTATATATAAATGGGAATAGAGTAGAGAGAGTGGGTATACAGTGAAACATTTTATTTGTGATTTTAATATTTTCTTCTTGTACTTTTATTAGTTTGTAAACTTGGGCCTCGGGTTGTTGAACTGAAAATCGAGAGACAATGATTGTGCGCATGCGTCCTGCATGGCTGCCAAAGAAAAGGATGAAGTCAACCTGGACGTCATCCAAGGCCATGACCTGATGGCCGAAACTGCTGTACCCATGTCTTTCCTGTTAAAAATGAAACATTGTACATGGAGAATGTATAAATTTTGTCGTGAGACGGGTGGGAAATAAAGCCAATGTATTCAATTTGATGGGCGGTATTTTGAAACAATGGTCTTCAGAAATCGAACTAAATTCATATGGTGTGAGGATCAACCCCCTGTCCCTGTCCAATCAGAAGTAGTGGTCCCATATTTTTGCAACAAAATGGGAGGTACATGGGCGTAGAAGGGTATAATAGATATAGAATTAGCTAATTAGCTAGCTTCTAGCTCCAGACTGCCAAGCTGATTGATTGCAGACTGAATCGCTGTCCAGAGAGGTCCTGAGGAGGGGGCGGCGGAGTCCATTAGAAGGAAGGCACGGGAGAATCGAGGAGAAGCGGAGTATCAGAGAGGGGAACGATGCAGGCGTCGTAGGTAGAGAGGTCACCGGTCCTGTCCTGAACCTGGAGGAGGTCTTGCTCTTCATCCTTCCTGGGTCCCATCTTTTCCAACTCCTTGGCCAAGGGGTTTGGTTCTCGCACTTTAGGTAAATATATGCAACCTTTAGTTGCGCTGCTGTTTCTATCTTCTCCTTTCTGAGGGACCGTCATTAATCAATAATTGATTTTTGTGCTTCATCCTTGATATGCGATTAAAATATCATGCAGCTCTGTAATTTACTCTGCTAAATTTTAGATAAACATTTTAAAACTTCCTGACTCAGTGATTATTTCAGGATTTATGAACGGTATTGAATGTCACTCATTTTAAACTTCCTAATTAACAGAGGATCCATTGGTAAGTCATTACTCTTCAATCAGAAGGTAATTGGTAGCAGAGAATTTTGATAAAGAGTAACAACTGACACCACCAGCGTGAAACACTAGCGTAGTATGAATGTATGGGCCCAAGTGAATATCTGTTGTACGAATGCTCGTTGCTAGTATCGCGCTGGATCACATGCCCACCATACCAAAAGAATACCGCTGCCACTCCCTTATGACCGGTGGGTTCAAGAAGGAATCGGAGATCATGAATGTGAGCACGTACCAAGGTTCATCCCGTTTTCGGATGCTCGGCTAACTTGGATGGAGACAGAAAATGACAACGAAGATGTGTTATTGGAAGCTGTCCCTCCCAAAATAAGGCCAGCACGAGAGTCCTTTGACACTGAACAACGAGTGTTGGAGTCTGGGAGCTTTGTTGAGCCTGAGCCTTTGTTGCTTTTTTCTGATCAAACAGTGCCTGGGTCTGTAAGATATGATCTACGCCCACGACAAAAGAAGAGCACCAGAGGGAAATAGAGAGTTATGGATTTGAGTTTATGGTAAGAGCACAATATCTGTAGTGCCTGCCACAAAAGAGAGACACTGATGCACTGCTTTGAAACATTTAGACTTTCAAGTGAGCTGTGGGTGTTTGCCAGGAGGGCACCCCAACCGACACAAAGAAGGATTGGATTACTGAGTAGGCCTAGACTGTGAGGCCCCACGCGGAGGAAGTCACCTGTTACAGTATGATGGACAATAGAAGCCTACCAAAAGAGGCTTAGAACGGACTTTGGCGTAGTTGATCATTGATTGAAGAAGGTCGCAAGTGACTCCATCATTATTGTAGAAAGTAGGTGTTATATATGTTCCCGTTTGGGCGAGTTGTCGCGCAAGAGGAGCAGCCTCTGGCGGCCCCGCCCTTAGGTCAAAATGATCCTGGATGGCCTAGTTGGACCACTAAAACCAAAGTTGTGGTTTTATTCTGCATTTTTGTTGTTATGATTATATTGTTTGGTGTGATATTTTATTTAGAAATTAAGCATCCAATGCATGTTCTGATAGGGACTACTCCTGATCCACCTGAGCATCCGTTTGTTTCCCTAGCTCCACATAAAGAAAGACATAGGCTGACGTATTTTGGAAATGCTTTTCTTCAGATGCTCCAAGAAGTACACCAAACGACTAATGCGACAAAGTGTTGGATCTGTGGTTTACTTCCTTCTATGACTCATAAGAATGATCTTCTTATATCCTTGCCTCTGTCATATCTAGGGAGTTGTGTAGCATGGTTCCAGCTCCTTACTGTAGTGTATACCCACTCACATGCAGATACTGCCCAACTGACTAAAGAAGATTATGAAGCAGTGTTGGAATACATAGTGATGCACCAGGGATACACTCCCGGAAAAGGAGGGAAGGCAGGTACTTTGCATCCAGATGTCTGTATGAATGTTTATGAGCAAAGTGCAAACATTTCTTGGGTAAAAGATGAGATGATGGAGTTCCAAGGGTTTAATATAACAGAGTATTTTAGATCCTTTCATGAGAGAAATATCCCAGATAGTGAGGTCCTACCCATTCCAATAATTGATACACCAGCCCCATTTTGTGTAGAAGGGTTTGGGAGTGTTCCTGTGGGGAAGAGTCATTGTAATTATACGTTTACATTGACCACGACAAGTAATCCACCCTTGCTTACTCCCCCAAATGTATATTTTATCTGTGGGACACCTGCTCATGTATGGCTCCCTAGGGGGTGGGCAGGACGCTGTTATGTTTCTTTCCTTCTACTTAGCCCCATCCAATTATCATAAGGATCATAAGTTGCAGCAAAGGGGTACCTCATTGTCACGAGTAAAGAGGATTATCAACACTGAAGATGTTGATCAGACAGATACCACGATGCAGCATTTTCTGATGCTATGAAGGGATTGCTGCCTCTATGGGGACCTATGTATAATAGTAGGCAAATTCGCCATCTTACTAGAGTAGTGGAAGCAGTCATTAACACTGCTGCTGGTATACTCATGAATATTACAGCTGAGCTTCAGGCGACTAGGCTCGTTGCTCTTCAAAACCGGATTGTTCTTGACGTCATTCTTGCAGACAGGGGTGGAGCCTGTCGTGTGATTGGTAGCAGCTGCTGCGTTTATATACAGACCACGCCCCTACCGTTTATTCAGCTATTCAGAAACTCCATAGGTTAGCCTCTGAAATACATGAAGATAACGGTACAGGGTCTCTGACACAGTGGTTCTGGGGCCTAATGTCCACATGGGGATGGAAGATTCTCATGGGTTTAGTAGTAGTTGCAGGGATCATCTTCACTTGTTGCCTTTGTGTGAATTGTCTTCCATCCTGTTGCACTTATTGCATGGCTAAACTCACCCCCTCTGTTCCAATAAGTGAGTCTAAAGCCAGGGATGCGATTATGATGCTAAAAGAACTTCAAGAACTGATGGATATCGACGAAGGCATTTTCGAGGACTAAAGATTCGAATTCAACAGAATCTCGCCTTAGTTCTGCACAGGTGCATGCCCCCCGGTTTCCTTATGCTGACGACTGATAAAGACCCTGCCTGATGGTCTCTGTACTTCTATATTTAGCTTATAACGCTAAAAGGAGGGTCTGTAAGTTTCAAAATAATCATAGGGCTATGCCCCTTATGTTACGCTATTAGATTAGCCTTATATAGCTAAATATAGCAGTGGTAGTCATCTATATTGACAACCCACTGAGCTATATTAAGCAAGATAATGATTACAGAATAGGTTAGTCTTGGATAGGTGGCAGCCATTTTGTATACTGGCCGCCATCTTACATTATGGCTATGTTTAAGCACGCGGTGAGCTCTAAACTGCGAACGAGGTAGGCCCAGACAGCTGCGCCATGACACTTGTTGTTCACCTGATCAGTATACGCCCAGTTTCGTTTCTTTATTCAATAAGGGGCGCTGCCTTGCTTATGAATAAGCCTTTCTGTGTGCATAAGTAATATTCTATTTGCAGCACCTCTCCTACGTTGGGAGGAGCAGGGATGCAGCTGGCTGACCTTGGCTAAGAGATACCGTGTGCCTGCCTCGAGCTGGTGATGTACGCCCCTCTGCCTCCCTAAAGTACGCACCCCTAAACCTGTAACTTTCCCTTGTAGGCGTGCTCTAGATGTTTATGACGTGTTTGATGTATCATACTATGCTGCACATGATTATTGGGTCAGTCCATTAGCAAGCATTGCATGGTGCATGTTGTATTTGGGCTCCTCTGCAGAGTATAGATAATAAACTGCTTGTTTGCATTCTCTACTGGTTGACCGACTCTTCATTGATATAGGTAAGGCCGAGAGGTGGTGTAGTAACCCGAATGACCCTATACGGGTCACTTCCTTCAGGCCCTCTGTTAGGCTCTCAGTGTTCTCAGTACCAGTCTTTTAGACCCAGATAGCACAAAATGGTTGCTGCCGACCAGAGACACATTTCTGCCCTCATGCTGATGAGCCAAGCTCAAGCAGAGGAAGGTGGAACAATAGGCATCCTGTCACAGGGAGGTGTGACCACATTCCAGACAGGATTTAGTGTATTGGGACCGTGTGGGTGCGTTTGTCAGCACCAGAAAGTCTCCATGAGGGGCACACTTGGTGTCCCTGTGCATAGTCCAGTTCAAACCAGTTCTGGGTGCCGTTTGCTCCTGCTCTGGCGCGAAACTGGACAAAGGACATGGGAGTAACCTCCCCCCTGTCCAGAACCCTCCCCTGAAGCTTCCCAACCCTTTCCCTAGGGTACTTACGGGCTTACCTGGGTGTAGGTCCCTAGATTCGTCATGGGGTAAGATTCAGATCAGACACCACTGTATTTCTACAGTCTGGGCACTCTGGACTTCGCTGGAATTTGTTTGGGCCTGACTTTCAGTCTGCTGCATTGTCTGTTTATCATACAGGAACCTTCCAAGGCCTGTGAAGCATCAAAGGCACCTGAAGTAATCTCCCTTGCAATGAAGGAGTGCAGGCACTGCAACTAAGTTGACCGGTCTGCAGATCCTGAGCTCCTCCAGACTCCGTGGGCTCTGCAACACAGGTGGTGGTTTTCCACAGCTCCCAAGGCCTTCTCTACCCTCTCACTAAGTTTGAGGCCAGTATCACTCGTGTGGGCTGCAATAACCGAACCCCTCTGCACAGCGTCCAACTACCAGTTGCAAAGGTTTGTTGGCTTCTTTGCAAGAAGATCTTCGGGCACCAAGTAGCCCCAATCTCGAGCACTTCCAGTGACCAGAGTCTTCAGCCACACCGCATCGTGTGCATCGTGGCCTGCATCTTTTGGTGAGCTGCTTGAGGTCCTCTTGCGACTCCAGTACCTCCGGCCTGTGGGTCCACTTGAGGTTCACACTTGTTTCTTTTGGGCCCTGGCTCAGGGCCTGCCCTGACTCTCCTGCCTTTGGTGAGTCCCCTGGACCTTGCTGGTCCCAACATTGCTCCTTCTTTGATGACTGCGTGGCTTGCCTTTGCCAAGGCTTGTTGGTGCTCCCGCCAGACACCGACCCCTCAGCACTCGACATCCTTGATGGGACAGCTCCTATTCAGGTCCTGGTCTTCCTCAGCATCGCCTGGTCCTCACAGCTGCAGGGTCAAGGTCATGGTCATCTTCCTGAAGCACCCGACATCTGAGGGCATTCGTCTTCCAAGTCTCCTGGTCACTCCTGAGTGGCATAGACTCTGTCCCCTCTGTTTTCAGGTACTACTCTTCAAGAATCCACGTTTGGATTCCCACGGCAACTTTCTCCTCTTCCAGCAGCGGTACTCTCCTGAAGTCTTCCATTGGGTTCGACAGCGGTTTCCGACACCAATTCACACGTATGCACTCGGCTTCCCTGGTGTAGGTAACGTGGGTACTTGGGTATCCACGCTTGGGGTGGCTCTCCATCCTTCTGTCTTCCACAGGATTTCTTCAGTGTCCGCTGGGAAGGGTCCTTAATCTTTAAAAATCCAACGCGACTTGCACATAGAGTTGTACAGAGCACACAGTTGTGTTTCCACACTGCACACGGTCTACGTGGGGTCCCTATTTACTCACCATGGGTGGTTCCCTGGGGTCCCAGCACTTCCACGTCCTCTCGACACTGTCTTGACTCGAGTCATGGTTCTTCTACCACTTTCTTAGTATATGGTTTGGTCCCCTGAGGGGCAGCTGTGTATTTCGTGTATTTACTGTGTTTTTTTGCTAAAGTCTTGTGTGCATTGTGTTCATCTCCAGGTTGGAGATATTAGAACGTACTAGAGAGTATTATATAATAAATATACTACATCGATTGTTAAGCTTCCCTTCGCTAAATGACTGGTCTAGGGTATTGTGAAATTGCCCTTGTGATGATGTCTCGGTGCAATCGACGTTACATATTTTATTTTTTTGTAAATTTTATACTATACCACGAAGGAGATGGATTATCCCGATGCTTAAAAAATTTGGTTTTAAACAATGTCAACTTGCATATCTGAACTTGCAACAGCTGGATGATGTTTTTATAATTGCCTCAGTGACTGCTTTCTTAAACAATGTTTTTAAGGTGCGTAAATCAATCTTGATGTGATTTGACTAATATTATGTAACCATAATTTTAAATCTTTTTAAGCCATTTCAAAATATGTACTGTGCTTTTATGGTTAACTGTAATAGTTACCGAATAAAGAACTTTTGACTTGACTTGACTTAATAAATATATATTTTTATATATACTTGTTGTGGTTCTTTTTCACTTAATCTATACTTTAAGATTGCATTCTGGTAAAACAAGCTGCTTTACACTCCTTCTGGACTAAGCCTGAAGGCTGCTCTCCACAGCTACCGCTTAGAGAGCTTTCTAAGGTTGTCTAAGACCTCTTAATCACCATTAGGGTTGTCTGGACTGGTGCAAGGTGCCCACTTACATTTGTGGACATCATATACCAGGACAGCTTCTCACAGAAAGTAACCAGATCCTTGAGATATCCTGTAAGGCTTAGGAATGCAGGCTGTAAGCACAGTGGGTACTGTTAGTTCCCCCAATCACTTCTCGACTGGGCCCTGGTATTTCCTGCCTCTGAAGTTGCATGCCTGGAATATGAAGGAGGAATAGTTCATCAAGAGACAGCTAGGGAGATGGAATGTCTTTGTTAGACCTGTCATGCTTAGGGTGGTCTTCCCCCAAACTTTTTTGCCTGCTTACCTCCTCTTTTTGCTGTATCTTTTTGTTGGTTTTAGAACTCTCAGCACTTTATTACTGCTGACCAGTGCTAAAGTGCATGTGCTTCTCCCTTAATCATGGTAACATTGCTGTATACCGAATTGACATATTTAGTTTACTTGTAAGTACCTTGTAAAGTGGTAGACCACAATGCTAGGGCCTGCAACCAAAATGCTACTAGTGGGCCTGCAGCACTGATTGTGCCACCCACACACGTAGTCTTTCAAAGCTGTCCCAGGCCTACCATTGAAGGTCCTGTGTGTGCAGGTTACTGCCACTACGACCTGGCATTTAAAACTACTTGCCAAGCCTTAATAAACTCCCCTTTTATTATACATAAGTCATCTCCAAGGTAGGACCTAGGTAGCCCTAAGGGCAGGGTGCTGTGTAAGTAAAAAGTAGGACATGCACTATTACGTTTTGCAAGTCCTGGCAGTGACAAACACCCAAATTCATTTTTCACTACTGTGAGGCCAACTCGTCTCATAGGCTAGCATTGGGAATTCCAAAATGCACTTTTAAGCTGTAGTTCCTGTTCAGAAAGGAGGAGTTGCATCATGTTTTATATCTCTGGAATGGTAATGATATCTCCTCTTTAAAGGTAAAGTTGGATTTAACATTACTATTATAGAAGGGCCACTTTTAGAAAGCGGGCGTTTCTTTGCACTTACTGCTATGTGTGCCTTGCAGCCTGTCTCCAATACACCATCTGGGGTAGGTGACAGCTACACCTTGGCCATTCCCTCTAGATCGCCACAAACGCAGGAAGGGTGGGGTGACAGAGAACTCATCTGCATTAATCTGCATTCTGACACTTACACCTCACTAGGCAGTGCCCTGTTTCCCACACACAGGGCTGATTACCCCCCGAATGATCGTCTGGAGCCAGGACTGGAAAAAAGGGGGAGCCTGTGCACTTTAAGGGCCTGCTTTGAAGTTACCCCCACTTCAAAGGCACAACTGGGTATAAGTACTGGGGCTCTGACCCTACCAAGAGAGTAACTACTGGACATGCAAAGAACTATGCCAGGAGTAAAGACTGCTGTGCTACAAGGATTACCACTCTGCTTGACTGCTGCTTCAGAAGAACTGCTTTTCTGCTTTGCTGTGCTGCCCTGCTGCCTGCTGAGTACAAGTACTGGACCAATCGCACCTAAAACCAGAGTGACTTCAGGGGCTTGCTGGCTTGGCCCCTGTTCTGAAGTCTCAGGGCTATCAAATACTTCTTTCATCCCTGCAACAGCACCTGGGCTCTGCCATCCTGTGAGTTCTTTCCTTCCAAGTGGTGCCCATCCAGTCCTGAGCCCTTCGTAGTTGATTTTGCTGTCCGGAACCAACAAAATCGACACAGTGACGACTCTGTGCTGATCGGAACCGACACGTTGCCCTACGACGCAGGAGCTGATTGACGACATCTCTTTGATGGATGCATGGGTCAACAACGATGGACAGCACAGCTTGATGAAGATGCAATGCCTGCATCGTAAATGGGTTCATCGACGAAGCCTTCATCTTCTGCACGGATTGGAACCAATGCATCAAGCCTTCTACCTCAACGCTTCCTCCATTCAAGGTACTTTTTCAGCAGGACCTGCATGAGTCCTGTAGCCAGCCTGCCATCCATCACGGTCGGCCTGAACTTTGGATTTATCCAGGTCCAACGCAACCTTACATAACCCCTAAGCGCTATTTGCTTCTAAGCACTACATTTTGATTTAATCTTTAAAAATTCATAACAACGGTTCTACTTATTGGATTTTTGTCGTTTTGGTCCTGTTTTACTCATACAAATATAATCTATTTTTCTATACATTTTTGTGGAGTAATTTTGTGTTGTTTTCATTGTGTTACTGTGAGTGTGTATTGCACAAATACTTTACACATGCCTCTTTAGATAAGCCTCACTGCTCTGTGCCAAGCTACTAGAGGGTGAGCACAGGATATTTTTGAGTGTGCATCTGGTTTACCTCGACTAGAGTGGTGGTTCCTGCTTGGGCAGGGTGCAAACCTCTGCCAACCATAAACCCCATTTCTAACAGTATTTCAAAGCTAGCGGCAGGAAGGTAAGTGCTGAGATAGGTGTGAACACAGCTAGTCTAGAAGATATGCCCAGACCCCATTTCTCCATTCTTAATATTCATTTTTCTGTGAGAAATACACCATGTACCACTCACTACATAACCTGAAACCGACGCTGAAATCAAACAATGTGGATTGCTATTTAACCTGCCCCGGTTCCTGCAAGCTCGCTTTTAGTACTGGATTTCTGGACTGTACAAATGTAGTGTCTTTTTGATCTCCACCTGGTGGACACTTCCTTTGCTGTGTCTTGATGGCTCTGTATTCCTTGCATTGATCTCAGAAGACGTCCTCTGGTAATCGGCTAAAAGACACAAATGAACAAAGTAATTCATCATAACAGTTAATCTTTTCTAGCACTTCTGGTGGATTTTGGACCTGAGAATTCCTGCATGATTCTAAATTTGACCACACGCCAAGAGACCTGAGATTGACATTTGACTCCTGATATTTTAATATGGGTACAAATACATGTGAGGATACCTAGTTTTGAAGCAAGATGACCTCAGCTGAGGAATCAGAATATTTGCAGGGAGTTGAGAATACCATTGTAGATGCATTCAGATAGAGGGAACCCTGAGATGTATGTTTTCATGCATTGTGCCATAGACTCATCCTTTGTGTCCATTGCATGTATTGTACGATACTCAAAGGATCCTTCCAAAGTCATTCCCCATTTGTGTATAGTCAGTTTCACCCAAGGCTTACAAGATCCCTATCTAAGATACGTGAAGTGAGCTTAGAGAAATGGGAAATATCTGGGGTCAGGTACACACTTACCAATAGGCAGCATGAGCAATACTACTGTCATGTTTTCGGATTGGTGCCTTAACAAGATCCAACAGGTATGTAAGGCCCCAATAGCATTACACACATGTCCTTCTTCACCACATCCTATCCTCACCGTTCTCTGTAGAACTACAAATTGGATACGGGTGGGTATACAACAGCACAGTGGTGATACACGTCACTCTGGCAACATCTCAGCGCAAGACACATGCTATTAGTAGTGTGTGTCACAGGGGCATATTCACAAGAACGTGTGATAACCATCGCAAAAGTTACTTAACGCAACCTTCAACATCGCAGTCCATTGCAGGAAATTTACGCCGTGTTAACCAAGTATTCACAACACGGCGGTATCATGCGATAGTCCCCAGATAACCCGACAACTGACCGCGTTAAAATCAACGCCATGCCTCAAAAATGCGAAACACGAACGCCAAAAAAGCTGCGATGAGGCCAAGCGCGATACAAAGAGCAGCGAAAACCAGCCACAGGCCTGCAAGTCACACGCGTCAGACGGGAACAATCACCATAAAAGCAGACCAAACAAACAGTGAGATGACAACGTATGAGCACAACCCCACAGCTGTGATGCAGAACAAATGACCATTGTCCAAATCCGACAGGCAGTTCCCCACAAACAGCCACAATGTACACTGACATGCATTCAGTAGGTAACCTGCGCCAATGCGGAAACAAACATGGAACACACTGTGAAACTGCATCTCCCCTTCACATTGCAGAGGGACAAACAACACCCCCTGCACACCAACGTGCCATGTCCATGACCAAACAATAATGAAAGCATGGACCAATGTAGGGGCAGTGACTCCCCCCACATACATGTCGCCCATGTCACAGGACTTGAGTCACAGGGTGCATCCCTGCATCATGGCGGCACATATCAGAGCCCAAAAGAAGCCCTCTTGTCACTTGAAGGCCACAAATGACAGCCAAAATGGAATGAACTGGGACACATGTGAAACGCCGAAGAGTGGGATACCGTAACAACTGTGACACACAGAACTGGCATTTCGAATACGTGACACCCTAAACAGCCTCACTGCACAGAAGTGACATAGCCACCATCCATTAACAAATTCCTAAATTGTCAGCACAACATGTCGCACCCACACGTGTCTGAGTGAAGTGCCTGTACAGATGAGTGACATGCACGCAGGGAATGTGTTTGAATGAATGAATGAATGAATGAATGGGCACTTGTAAAGCGCATGGCTACCCGGAGGCATCCCAGCGCTGAAGCAGTAACCAGAGAACCGAGTGCACTAAGGGAAGAGCCACGTCTTAAGTTGTTTTCGGAATGCCAGATGGTTAGGTTCGCTCCGGAGGTCCAGCGGAATGGAATTCCATAGTCTGGAGGCATTAAACGAAAAAAGCCGTCCGCCACTTCTGGCCTTCTTAATCCTGGGAACTACTGCCAGGTGGAGTCTGTCTGAGCGGAGTTTCCTATTCGCCCTGTAGGGGCGAATCATACCGTTGTTGATAAGGGGTCCGCTCCCCATAAGCGCCTTGTGGGCTATGCAGAGTGCCTTAAAATTAATTCTCTGTACCACCGGAAGCCAGTGGAGAGAGCGCAACGCGGACTTTGCTGAGCTCCTAATGGGAGTCTCCGTAAGAAGCCTAGCTGCGCAATTTTGAATAACTTGAAGTTTTGCAATTACTGACTTTGGGGCTCCCAGGTAAAGGGCATTTCCGTAGTCAATCCTCGACAAAATTAGTGCCTGGATCAGTATCTTTTTTGCTGGGAAGGGTAAGAGGGGAGAATCTTCCGAGTTATTCTGAGTAGGCCGTAACAGGCAGCGGCGGTCTTCCTCGCCTGAACTTTGAACGTAAGTTCCTGATCTAACCATATTCCCAGACTTTTGATCTCGGTTTTGGGGACTGGCACCGGGCCCATAGTGGTAGGCCACAAGGTGCCAGATAACGCACTCCCGGATTGCCAAGAATCATGAGTTCGGTTTTATCCCCGTTAAGCTTCAAATAAGATGCTCTCATCCACTTAGACACAGCCTCAAGACAAGACCGAAGGTCGTTGGTCTGATGGTTCGAACGGTTCAATGAAACGATCAGCTGCGTATCGTCCGCATATGTCACCATGTGGATCCCAAAGGGAGATACAACATCTGCCAGGGGGGCCATATAAACATTAAAGAGAGTAGGACTCAAGGAGGAGCCCTGTGGGACTCCGCACTGCAGGGGAATGGGCTTTGAATGCGTATCGCCTTCCCAAACCTGGAAGGACCTGCCCTCCAGGAAAGATTGTAGCCATTGCAAGGCTAGTCCCGTCACTCCTGCTTCCCTGAGGCGGCTGACCAGGACACGGTGATTCACCGTGTCGAAGGCTGCACTCAGGTCGAGGAGGATTATTGCTGATGACCCTCCTGAATCGAGAATTTTCCTTGTTTCTTCCACTACAGATAGTATAGCGGCTTCCGTCCCTTGTCCGGGGCGGAACCCCGTTTGAGAGTGGTGGAGGACATGATTAGTTTCTAGGAACGTGGAAAGGGTACGGTTAGCAATTTTCTCCGCTATCTTACTAATTCCCGGTAGAAGCGAGATTGGACGGTAGTTACCCAGGTCAACTGGGTCTAGCGTAGGCTTTTTCAACTTTTTCGTAATGCATTTATTAGCACATGCTGTGCCTGTGGTCAGTCAACCTACTGTGCCATTACTGCTAAGGACCCTCACAATGTGACGTCAACCAGAGAAGAAATTGCCAATGATGTAGTCTCTACGGGCAATTCCTGCTGGGGCTGCAGTGGGGTGTGGTCCACCTTCCTCATCTCCATCATCATCGTCCAGTGTATCTGGCACACGTATCCATGGGGCTCTGCTGCATACACATACGTTGTGCAACACACAACATGCAACGATCATCTTGCACACGAGGCCTGGGCTGTACAGGAGACTTCCACATGTGACGTCCAGGCACCTGAAACGTGACTTCAACACACCAAATGTGCGCTCCACGATGCCTCTGGTGCGTCTGTGGGCCAAATTGTACTGCCTCTGGGGCTGTGTGTTCGGGGCTCGGAGGGGTGTCATCATCCAAGCGCAGAGTGCATATCCTTGGTCACCTGTGACAGTGCAGAGAGACATGAGTCAAGACTACGTACTGCATGATGTGTTGGCAGGCCCACTGGTTCATTGGTGTGTGATATGTGTGAGTTAGTGATTCCCGTATGACATGTACTGCGTGTTGCTAATGAGCGGCATCACTGTGTAGTACGTAGCCTCACTGCTGCACCTTACCCCCCGAGCACATTCACTATTGTGTGCAGGGCGATTGCGTCACTTGCACCCCTACGGCACACCATTGTCATGCCTGTCTGCGCATGTCAACAAGCCTGACTACGACACAGTAATGATGCTGCGCAGAATGTGGCTGGCCATGTGTGTGTCGGCCCATTGCATGACACAGATGTAGAGCACCTGCCTGGCTGAACCCGACATGCAGTTGATGGTACATCTTTGGCTCATGCAGAGATAATAGCGACACACAACAGTTGGCATGTTTGATCCCTGATCCCGAGTGGGCATGCCCTCCCCCATGTACCCCTGCAGCCGAGCACGCACACCGGGGGCATGCCACATGGCAACATTGCCGATTGCGGGACAGGTGGCGCAGACACTACAACAGAGACACACGCATCAGTCACATCCTTGGCAAGGCCTACACTGCACCACACCCAGATCCATGTATGGAGTAGCCACACACCTACGCAGTACCGACGTACGCCAGTCCACCCCGCTTACGCTCACAGGGAGGTACGACACGGTTTCATGTCCCAGGTCTACACCACTACCTGCGATGACATGGATGCGCACACTGTACACAGCACAATGTTATGTGGAATGACCCCGGTCCCCCATGCATACATAATAACCACACGGACACACTGAGTGAGTTCATGGGAATGGCCACGGGCACTTGCGCCGGCCCCTTTTATTGCCAGGCTTACATCTCCAGTGACGCCTGTGCTGGATGGGTGTTGGGTAGTGTAAGCCACCACTCAGGGGTTGGTTGATGCTGGCAAAGACAACAACAGTGAGCAGACAATCAGCAGTACAAGGTACGTACATCCTGGGTCCCTGACTTGAGCAGCACAGAGTTTGTGGCCCCGGATGCACAGCGGCCGGCACAGGCACACCGCCACGGGACTGTGACTTGCGGTGCACTGAGGTAGTGCCACGGAGCTGAGCGTGTACTCGTAGATGTCCAAGGGGACTTTCGCGGAGGGTTGTGGAGGACAGTGGCAGGTGTCCTTCCAGGGCATGATGCAGAGGGCAGAAGCAAGCAGGAACAGGCAGATAGCGGAGTTGAATGCTACAGACCCCACTTTTCCACCTTGTCAGTATCAGCTACATGTAGATGAAGACAGCTTCCAGCCCATGGGCTCAGATGCCACCGACGTCCAAACAGAGATTGCCCATGGATTTCAGGGCACACACTCAGTGGCGCCAGAGCTGGAAGGGGATGCAGTCTACGATGAGGCCTGTACAATTACATGGACTCTGCTATGTAGAGAGCAAGACTCAGTTCTAATCGTGTGACCTACTCCACCGCAGTGTGTGCCGGAGGCAGCGGTCAGCAGGGACCCACAGCCACATGTGGTAGGCATGCGCTGCACAGAGTCAGGGGCACCAGTGCAGTCGTTGGTAGTGTCCCATCACCTCCGTAAAGGTGAGCCTTTTCTCCTGCGGACTGAAGCGCGTCTTCCTCTTACTCCTCTCCTTGCGTACTGTGACATGAACACTGCCATGAAGAAATCAAGACTCAGTTCCAAAAGTGTGACCTAGTTCGCCGCAGTGTCGGCCGGAGGCAGCGGTCAGCGCGGGCCAACCGCTGTCCAGCCATCTCCTCCTGGATCTCTCACACACGACGTTGGAATGGCATTTGTATTACTTTTGCGGCTGACATAGGTAGTGGCACCAGAGCTGAGCGGGTGTGCAGCCGGCGAGGAGGCCGTATCCTGCCTGTGACGGACTGCATTGGATTGGTGTGAGGCCTGCAGGACCGCAGTGCAGGCCCAAGCTCGGAGTCAGCAAGGGCCCACAGACACGTTTGGTGGGAGTCCTATGCACAGACTTGGTGGCACCACATCGGAGGGAGTATAGTGACATGAACTCAGCCTTCAATCATGTACTCTGCCATGGTGTAATCAAGACTCAGTTCCAAATGTGTGACCTACTTGTCCGCTGTGCATGCTGGTGGAGTACGTCAATGAGAAAGGAGGTCTGCGGGCCTGTGATGCGGAGGCCGTAATGGTCCGAGGAGTCTGCCAAGGTCGGGGTCCTCGGGCTTGGAGCTTGCACCGGCATGTGGTGGGCCCTCTTTGACACACGCCGATGTCGGCAGGTGAGCAGTGATGCCTGGGTGCGCAGGGGCGGCCATGACGGCTTCGGGCACCAGCGGTCCGTGGTGCAGCAGGCGCACAGGATCCCAGGCAACACCGCTCACATGCCGACAGGTGTAGGCCTCATGGCGGGGTGAGAGGCGCCGCCCTGGCAGGGACGTTGGGCATTCCGGAAGAGGACCACACCCAGGGCTTCGTGCTTTTTATTCACACCCATACGCTGACCTGGCGTACGCCGGGCCAGCCCACTCCTCTCACGCTTACAGGGGGGGACGTAACAAGCTACATTTCCTTGATCTCCCCCACTGGCTAGGGTGACATGGTTGCGTCCACTGTCCACTACACCACACACCAGCGGTGTATGTGGACATGGATATGTGTGTGGTCTGCATACTGCAGTCTGTCCAACACATCCTCGCCACACTTGGCATTGTGTGCAGTCCCATTCATCAGTCACATCGCCTCCTTCGCACATGCCTGGTTCCCTCCTCTTCCCACATTCTGCTGATGTGTGGCTGAGGTGCCATGCCGTTGATGGCTCATGTACATGGCCAGGTTCCCACGGTGAGTTGTGCTGTCATGTCTGGTGGGTGGGCATGTTGTTTGGCATGTTGTATGTGGGTTGTGACGTGTGCATTCCCAGAGTTGTGAGTTGTATGATTGTGGAGTTGAGGTGTGTGGTGTGTTCATTTGGTACTTACCAACGAGCACTGCATTTCCGTAGGTGCCATCCTGGAAGCGCCGGTTGATGATGGACTGTCGGAAGATGTATAAATCATGCACACTGCCTGGGTAGTTGGCGACGACATTGGTGAAGAGTCCCCGGTGGTCCACTATTGCCTGCACATTGATGGAATCCGTGTGCTTTCTGTTGCGGTAATTGGGTGCAGTGTTGGCAGGGGGCACAAGTAAAAAAAATGTAAGTCCGTTTTTATATAGCGCAGCTACTCACCCTTACGGGTCTCAAGGCGCTGGGGGCCGTCGTGGAAATTAAGTGAGCTATTGCCCAGAGTCACATGGTGCTGAGCTAAGCTGCCGCCGGAGCCGGGGATCGAACCGTGAACCCTGTGCTCCGAAGTCAGCTGCCCTGGCCGCTGCACCACACCTCTCCACCATGTGTGCAGTCTATTGCCCCAACACGTGCAGGAATCCAGCTATGGCATAGAATCCTTGCTTGGTCTCCAGCTGTTCCTGCGCAGTGTGGGGGAAGTGTAGGTACTGGGGTGCCAAGCTGATGATGGCATCCAAGACAGGTGTGAGGAACTTTAATAGGGCTGGCTGTGAGACTCCTCCAACTCTGGCGGTTGTTGGTTGGAATGTCCCGGAGGCCAACAGGTGCAGCACAGCCAGCAGCTTTGTCTGCGGAGGGATGTTGGTTGTCCGCTGTGTTGGTACAGTCAGCCTGTGGGCAATGATGTTCAGTATGCGGAGGATGGTTGTCCTTTTGAGCCTGTAGTGGGCAATGACATATTCTGGTGTCATGTCTGTGAGGCTGGTGTGTTTTCTGAAGGTTGGCGGTCTGTGTCTGCGCTGCCTCTGTGGTGGTCTGGGGGGGTGGTGCGGGGGGGCGTCCAGGGGGTGATGGCGGTCCGGGATGTTGTGGCGGTCCGGGGGTGGTGGCAGTGGGTGTTGTGGCCCTGTTGGGGCTCCGAGCTGCATGATGAGTAGCTCCATGGCATCTATTGTCCTTCAGGTGTGGCTGTGGGCTGGGCTCCCTTTTCTGGTGCCGGCTGCCGTCCGACTTTACACCAGGTCAGAGCAGGTGTTAGTTTCCTGCTGCTAACGTGCCATATCGCATGTTTTGTGGACTTATCGCCGATCTGGCTGGTCGTTGTGAATGTTGCGGTGTGGTTTTGACGCAGCTTTTTGCACGGGAACGCCTACTCTGCATCTCATTAGCGATAGTTGCCGGTGTCATCTGTGGCGATGCTGTCCGGGCTGATATCGCGGGTTAACTGGTGTTATGGGCTGTTAACACCAGCTTGTGAATGAGGCGATGTCTTTATCGCAACTTTGGCTGCGATAAAGTGCCGTTAACTCGGCGATAGCTCCTTGAGAATATGCCCCACAGTGTTGTGACAAGTATAACAGTGCCTTTTGACCATGCAGCAAAACCCCTTGCTTCATGGTTAGTTCACAAAAATATTAAATCAAATTTATTTTGGTTGTCATGTCCATCACAGACGGAAAGACACAATTTAAATCATGCAAGTTTTCATTGCGAGGTTGCTGCATATTGAAAATGGTGTGAAAATAGATTTTGGGCAGAGATTCACATTTGTCAGATTTAAGGTATCGAAAACCTGTTTCTGGCAGCACAAATTTCTCCAAGTTATACCACTTAGCGTTTCATGATAAAACCCAGTGTGTAAAGGACAATAACGTGAAGTAAAACCAGTTGCAAAGATTGTTACTGCATGCTATTTTTAGAGGTGTGCAATTTCGCATTTATTTTTGAAAGTTAATTAAATTTAATGAAATTAGACAAATGTTGCAAAATGTAGTATACTGTAGATAACCCTAGAAGTGCTCACATGAGGGTACACCGGTTGTGAAAATGTAGCACAAGATACTTGCAGTAAAATTGAACTAGCAGAAAATATCTCGTAAGGAGACAATTTCTGCTCAAAGCATTTGCAAATGACCCACAAAAAATGCAAAAGTGCATAATGCAAAATGACGCAATTTAAAAACAATTGTGCAGCATGGCATTTACAAACTTCGTATAATTTGGGAACATAATTATATTTTTGCCTAAATCTTGTTATTCCCAGTGGCGGCTCGTGACATTTGAAAGCGGTGAGGCGAAACTCGGGACTCATGGCTAACTCATACATGTCAACAGAGATTAGACCCGATTTGGGCGGGAGACTCCAGACTTTTAAAGCCAGAAAACGGCTTTATTTTAGGAACAGAGACAATATCAGCAGCTGGGTTTACAGAAGGCCGGCAGTTTGTCTATCGATGGGCCCTGTTAGTAACACCTACATGCATATGCGCACTCTCTGGATGTTGTCAGTAGTCCAGAGTGCCCTTGTCTATGAAGCTGCAGGTGTGAATGCGTTTTGAACGTTTTAGGCATGCTTCTACATCGGCAATGAAAAGGAGGCCCTGCCAGGCATTGTGAGTGCATAGGAGTGCCCCGGGTGCCTGCGTGTGTTTTTTGTGTAAGCAGTTGGTGTGTACGAGGTTGGCATGGCATCGAATTATCTGCCCTCTCACATTGACTATGCTTCAAGAACCCTCAAGAAAAGATTTTAAAAAATCGTTTATAAAACTATGGAGCGCCTCCATGTTAATCCGCCTGCCTTTGCTTTTATCAGCTGTAACTTGCACTCGGTGGCTTGTAGCTCTCCTGTTAATAGTGCAATGGTATTTTTATAGAACTTTGCTCCCCCAGTGGGGCCCACAGTGCTTTCTGGTTGTCACCATGCATAGGTTTCCGCTTCGGTATATCGAAAAAATTTTAATAGCAGTCGCGGCTCGAAATACTCACGGAAAGGGGGGGGTCGCGCGGGGTTTCGCGCGGGGGTTACCGCGGGGGGGACGTTAAAATAAAAATAAAATTAAAACTTACCTGAGCCCACATCACTTTCTCTTGCAGTTTCTTGTGCCTATCCTCAATATCGTCTCCACAATATTTTGCATATTTCAAAATGTTATCAATGGATTTCCCTTGCCAACACAACATGTGCTGCTTAATCATTTGACAAATCTCTGGCTTTAAACCATAAACAAATCGGTAGACAAATTGACTCATATTTTTATCTCCAATGTCCTCAAATCCACTATACTGTTTGAACACCTGTAATAGACGTTCATAATAGGCATGTACCGATTCACTGGCTTCTTGGGTAGTCCTGTCTATTTTCACCCAATATGTTTATTTTGGTGGTATTTTCCCTTTCAGGTAAGTTATTACCTGCTGATACTTTTTCATTACATCACTTGATGGAGCACCTGTCTTTGCATCTCTAGGATACTCTTCACTCGGCCAGTCAACTGTAATTTTACAATCTGTCCACAAATCGGCAGGTACTACTATGTCGAACAAACCATCCAAGTCCTTCAACAATACCTTTGACACTTTCACAAACCTCTCAACCTGCTTGTACCATTCAATTGGCTTTTCTCTCAACTTTGGAAAATCATTTGTAAATGACAAAATATCCTGTCTACTCCATGGGACATGAACATAACCTCCTCCAGGTACTTCTCGCATCGGGTACATCTGATCTGCTTTCCCTGTTTCCTTCAATAAATATTCAGAAGTGGTTCTACTGTACCGTGCCTCTTCCTTTTTCTTTGTCCATCTAGCTTTCCATTTATCTAGATCTCCCCATTTCTGTAATACTGACATCAATTCCTTTACTTGTAGTTTTCGGCCAGAGGCATTCATGTTTTCTAAATCTTTGTCTGAAAAGTCTGCTCTATAGGGTTTTTGTAATACTTTTGACTTCCCTATTTCAATTCCCATCTGTAAAGCCAAATCTGATAATTTTACATTTCTTGTGATATTTCTGCATACGAACAATAGTTCTTCTTCATCGTAAGTATTTAAACGATCTACCCCTACATTTCCTGCTATCATTTCTTCTAACTAGACTTTTAATTTGTAGATGTCCATGATCTTTGGGGGTGAACTCTGTCTGTCTGATCCTTGTGCCCACCTTTCTAAGTCTTCTGTCGTTACTACTGTGGCACTTTTGGTTCCCGATGAGGTTACTATATTTACATCTTTGGAGCAACCAGGTGTTATTCTTCTAGGAGTACTATTTACAGATCCTCGAATAGGTAAATCCATTAAGGATATCATAGATTCACAGTCACTGATTTGATCATCAATTATTACAGGTTCAGGTTTAGGGATTTCTACAGGTGTGGGCATCGCTAATGGTTTCGGATAATTTACCTTGTCACCATATAAGGGAACCACTGGACCAATTGTTACAGGTATAGTCAGGGAATCAGGATGTACATTCAACTGTGTTATTTTCTGTATCAATTCTGCTCTGTTTTTGTCTATAGCTTCCTTTTCTTTATCCTGAAGTACCCTATTAACTGATGGATTATGCAATACTTGTGGTACCAATGGTGTTCTTAACAGTGGTGCGCTTGGGGTGCATCCACTTGTCCCTTCCTGATATGGTGGCGGGTTCTTTAATATTTCTTCCATAAATTCATCTTCAGAATCTCCAAATCCGGTCAAATGTTTTGTGTTTTCTGTGCATTTGCTCCCTAATGATTCTTCTGTCATTAACACTGGATACAAACCCTCTGTAAGCATCGCTCTTCTCCACTGTTTCATCTGACCGTCCCTTGACTCATTTTGGTATCTAGGAAAAAATCCCCGATAACCCCTACAACTTCTTGATCGGTCACGTTCGAATGCCTCGGTTTCCCACTCTTCTAAGGCTTCGTATTGAGTTCATCTTGGTCTGGGTTCTAAGTCATTCATCCTTAATCTCAAATTTTGAAGAATTCTCCCATTGAAAGTACCATTCTCTGGGAATGCTAATATCCCATCATTTTTGGTATATTCTAGCCAATTTTCTAACCATACGCAAGTATGATAACCTCTCTCCATCATCATGAATGAAGCGGGCGTTTTTGCTGGTGGAATGATAATTCCTTCTCTAGTTTCGATGGGTTTATCCTTCTTAAAATAATTCTTAACCTTTTGTAGAAACAACATTTTTCTCTTTTCTCCGTACATTTTGGGTAAATCTCTGCGTATAAAATTATATTCTGTAAAACCTAGGAATCTCCTATCCGGACGAGTTCCTGTTAAAGTCGGATCGCGTTTCCACATACAATCTCCACTATCCACTAGGATTTCGACTTCTATGCTGACAACCAATTAAATTCCAGCTAACATTTGTCTCTGAACCAATCCTAGCGCGGCTTTTCAGTGACGTCTGTTCTGACGACCCCTCCTTTACAATCTGCGCTTCTCTGTCCCTCGCTGTTTGAACCAATCCCAGCGCGACACCTGTGATGTCAGTATTACTCCTGACTACTGACTCCTCATTACAAGAGTCATTCCACACCCGCTGTTTCAACCAATCCCAGCGCGGCGTTTTGTGACGTCAGCTTCCTCTCCGGCAGCTGACCCTCCCTTTACAAAATCGTACGCACAACTTTATTTTCTCTACGCTTCTTATTAAAATTCAGTAACAACATAAAACATTCGCTATCGTGCCAGTTTCTCTAAATTTGGAAAAGATAGTTTCTCTCACACTTAGTAAAACCTTTCCATTTACTAAACATACACTACGAGTAAAACCCTTCCGTTTACTCTTCACGTAAGCTTCCGAAATACCTGCTACTTCTTCAATGTTACCCTTTCTAGGTGATGTAACATCAAATTTTACCAGTGTATTCCTTTGCTATTACTCACATACCTAGAGTCCCTAACAAGTACTGATAGCCCTGCTTAACGTTTCAGTACTATTTCTGCCTGGCAGATAACCTCACTGCAGTATGGCTTCCACTTACCATCCGCTATTCAATTTTCCCCGGGGAATTCTGGACAACATAAAACAAAACTTTGAACAAACGGATGTTAGTTTATAAAAATAAAATTCTCATTACCCAATTAACAAAGTAGAACCATCCTCTGATAGCTAGAAAACTGATCCAGCGGGTTACTAGCAACGAGCATTCATACACAGAATACTCACCTGGGCCCATTCATTCATACTACGCTAGCAATTTCCGCTGGTGGGTCAGTTGTACTCTTTATCAATATCCCTGCTACCAATTACTTTTCTGATTGAAGAGTAATGACTTACTAATGGACCCTTTGATAAATGGGAAGTTTAAAATGAGTGACATTCATTACAATTCATAAATTCTAAAATAATCACTGAGTCAGGAAGTTTTAAAATGTTTATCTAAAGTTTTAGCAGAGTAAAATACAGAACCACATGATACTTAATCTTATATCAAGGATGAAGCATAATAATCAATTGTCGATCAATGACGGTTCCTCAGAAAGAAGAAGATAGAGACAGCAGCACAACTAAAAGGTTGCGTTTATATTTACCTAAAGGTGCGAGAAACCAAACCCCTTGGCCAAGGAGTTGGAATAATAGGTCGCAGGAAGGATGAAGACAAAAGACCTCCGGACCAGGTTCAGGACAGGACAGGTGACCTCTCTATCAACGACGCCAGCGTCGTTCCCCTCTCTGATACTTCGCTTCTCCTCGATTCTCCCGTGTCTTCCTTCTAATGGAATCCGCCACCCCCACCTCAGGACCTCTCTGGACAGCGGTTCAGCCTGCAATCGATCAGCTTGTCGAGCACCAAAGCATGAATCCCGAACTAACTAATTAGCTAATTCTATATCTATTATACCCTTCTATGCCCATGTACCTCCCCTTAATGTTGCAAAATTATGGGCCCACTACTTCTGATTGGACGGGACAGGAGGTTGATCCTCACACCATGTCAATTTAGTTCAATTTCCCAAGCCCATTGTTTTAAAATACCGCCCCTCACAATTAATAGATTTGCTTTATTTCCCACCCGTCTCACAACAAAGTTTAATACAATGTTTATATAAATTGTTTCATTCTGTAGGAGCATCGCGGGTGCAATGGAGTTGGCCACCAGGTCACGGCCTTGGACGACGTCCAAGTTGACTTCATCGCTTCCTCTGGTTAGCCTTGCAGGGCGCATGCGCAGAGCCAATGTCTCTCAAGCTGCAGTTCAACCAACACAGGCCCATTTACGAACTAGTAAAAGTCAAAGAAGAAAATATTAAATCACAAATAAATGTTTTCACTGTATACCCATTATGTCTACTCTAATCCCCTTTAATTATAAATCTATCCTGCATTAATAGCGCTAGAATATCACGGTTTAATTGCAATACATGCGCAAGCTTTAGCACGTGAAAACATTAAGCAGCCATTTTAATACACACTGTGCAGAAGCAAAGATTTCCCTCCAAGCAAAGAAAGACGTCATACCACGTGATATGGTTGACACATGCGCAATGAGATTCCTGCGCCTTTGCGGCCATTTAGATTACACAAGCGTTACTTATTAGTTTAAACACATAGTCAAGCTTCTCTAGGATAGTGTTTATGTGTGCATTGTTAGTAAAGACATTACAAAGTTTAATAAATTAATACTGTGAGAGGATTGCTTACGAGCAAGTCTCATTGTGAGTTTCTTGCTCCATCAATCCCCTCTCTGATGGCGTTTCTGAGCCATCAAAAATTACCCACAACCAGATGCCAACTTTTAGCATAAAATTGTCTCAGCTTCATTCTTACACTTTCTATTTTTATCGTCTCCTTTTAGTTTCTTGTATAATTCACTTTTCAGATCTTCTAGTTCAATTTCATCAAACTTTCTTTTCTTTCCTTTTCCTGTCACTCTATACGTCTCATTCTTTCTACAACATTTGCACCATATTATTGTTGACAGTACTATTATTGTTATCCCTGCTAAGGGTACTAATATTTGACCTATAAGTCCTTTCCCTACATTAGCAAACCAGGTACCAATTAATGCTATACTATTTGTCAATCTTTCCCATACACTATCAACTTCCAGTGGTTTTAGTTCATTCTCAAGTTTTGTTATATTCTGTATATACGTTCCAATTTCTGCTCTTTTGTCAGGTATGTACGTGCAACAGTGTTTCGTTTTCAATCGTTTACAGACTCCGCCCTCTTTTGCCAATATTATATCAAGAGCAAGTCGATTTTGCATAACCATTGATCTAATCGCAACCATCTCCGCATTAATCATTAGAAATCCTCCAGCAGTGTCTGTTGATAAACGATCAACCACTGTAGATAATTTACATATTTTCCTTGAGTTCAGAATTATTCCCACTGAAGGTATTAATGCACCAAATATATCACCTACATTTTCAGAAAAACTAGCTCTTTTACTACGTGTTAATTCACTATTATTTTCATTGCTCCCAGTGTTTCTTTTTACGTGGTATATTTTTGGAAAAACTATTCCAAAATAACAACTTCCATACCACCGTGCAGGAAGCCTAAAGTAAGCCTTATTCCCACACACATAATAGATTCCAGGAAAAACTGAATCTGTTCCTCCTTTTAGTCCCCAACCTCCAAGAATTAAGAAATTATGTTCACATTCACTGGTACCGATGAAAACATTGTTATAATCAGTCTTTAACCTATGTAGACAAATGTTCCCTGTCTTTACAAAATCCAGAGCCATAGCAGCTTGAGCCTTGCCAGGTGTGTAACTACCCTCTTTCTCAGCCCAAGGTGGCAGATGAGCCTTATGCTCAGATGTTTTCTTTTGGAAATCTTGTCTTCTATCTTCTACTAAATTCAAAAATATCTTTTCTTCTTCATGTAATGAACATGTTAGATTGCTTCTATGTGCATGTGTTATATCTATTGATTTCATTGTTAAGAAAAACTCTCCCATAAACTGTGCGTCTTGACTACTAAGCACTGGATTCATATTCTTTCGAATCGGAATCTCAGAAAATATCACATTTATATTTGAATAATAATACTGAAGTCTCCCAGTTTTATAAAATAAACTAGTCAATACACTACATGATATGCCATAAGTTAATGGTAAATGATGGTATGTTAATCCTTCTGCTACTGATTCGGGTAACTTCATACAGACGTAACAATTACTAACTTCCATGGTATCTACATATTGAAACAATAATTTTGTGAAAACATTCAAACTAGTGTCGTTATCTGTTACCTCATGATGAAACTCTGGTTCATCTTCTGCTTATAATTCTACTCTATTACCTTTCAAGTTATCTGTCCTTCCCTTCGTTTCGTTGTTAATCTTTTTATCCATTATCAGAAGGTAAGGAATTGCTACGATCACAACTAACCATACTATAAGCACCACTACCAGACTACATGTGCATATAGCACAGCATCTTTTACAACATTTCCGTTTTGGTCTCCCAGAAACTCTGGGGCATATTAGCAAGGGCAATATTGCCGCTTTAGCGGCACTTTTTGCCGCTAAAGCGGCGATATTATTATCGACCTATCAGCAAGCTGTCGCTAACAGTTGTTAGCGACAGCTTTCCAGCGGGTGCCACTTTGCATGTCAGCGATATTTATCGCTAATGACATGCAAAGTAGGCGTTCCCGACCACAAGACCAGGAAAACAGCCTATCGCCTATTAGCAATGAGGCCCTGGCCCCGGTTAGCGACGTTAAAAGTCGCGCTAACCGGGGTCATCGCTGGATTTTTAACACCTGCCCAAAACCTGACTTGTGCATACTTAACATGGGGGGGTGGATTCTGCTGATACGACCACAGGGTCGTATCAGCAAGGTTTCCCCCGTCCCCCATGCAACATCGCTGGTTTTGTAGCGATGTTGGTGTTGGCCCATTTCTCCCGCTATCGCTGGATTATATATCGCCATGGTGCTAACTGTTGCTAATACAGCGTTAGCGTGGCGATATATACCAGCGATAGCAGGCAATAATTATTTTCGCGCTAAGCGCGCTCTGCGATGTTTATCGCAGTTTCTTGCTAATATGGCCCTCTATCGTCAGACATTTTGACAAGGAAGATTTCTCTTCTTATCTTTATTTCAAATCTTTAACCTTATCAAGGTGGTTTTATTTCTTTCTCATAAGTCAGTTCCGCACTTGTTCCTTCGTCACCACTTTCACTTGATTCTGAACTCTCGTAGTCTTCAAGGATTATATAAGTCCAATCAGGACCTTTAAATTTATTGTTCACAAGTGTCATTCTTTTGCTTTTTCGTTTTTCAGTTCCACTTGTTTGTCCCGTTAGGCTCGTCACTTCATTTACTTGTTCTGGATCTTCACTTCTGGTTTCTATATGGTATTTCACTCTTTTAATGACACTAGGCCAATGATCACCTTTTCTGGTTTTCTTTGTTTGCACTGTCTCTTCACTTCTTATTTCTTCTTCAGAAGTTCTTTTATTTTCAGGCTGTGGCACAGTTTGTTTTTATTCATTTTCGGTTTCTTCTTTTATTTGTTCTTGATCCGGTCTTATTGATTTTTTTTCATTTGCTTCAATGTGAGCTTCTACTAACTGACCCTGTTCAGGATTTACGTCTTCATGCTTGAGGTTTTCGTGATTTTCTTCTCCCTGAACGTATTTTTCTAGTTCTAACTGGTCCTGATCAGGGCTTATTGCACTTTGTACTTCTGCAGCCTGACCTCGTTCTTCTAAACCTGTCTGTCCCTGCTCAAATTTTGTTGTTTCGTTGTCGATTTGAGCCCAATTTCCTCTCCCTATCTGGTCCTGCTCAGGTTCTCTTATTGTTTCATTTTCCTCATCCTGAGCTGCTTCTTCTTCACCTATCTGGTCTTCCCTAATTTCTTCTAATTTTGCTCGGCTTCTTGTTCTGTTGTAAACCTCTGGTATATCAACCACTGGTATCCAGTCCTGACTTGTGCTTGGTTGTTCTTCTTCAGCTTCTCTCGAATCTCTCACCTGGGATTCTTCAGCTGGCCAACCTTCAGCTTCCTCAGTTATTGATGCTGTCTGAGGATTTTGTCCTTCAGGCTCTGGCACCCTTTTGGTGTGGCTTACATGAATCCAATTAGGCAATCCTGCACATTTCACTGCTGTGTTCGTAACTAGTATAACCTGACAAGGTTCGCCCCACCTGGGTGATAGACACGTTTCTCTGGTGTGATGCTTCACAACTGATAGAGCGCCATGTTCTTGTAAAATTTGTAGGGGTGCATCATAATCACTGATAGTTCGCACCCGCATATATCCAGCTATATATACATCCATGAAGTGCTAGCAAAATGAAGTTATAACCCAGTTATCAGAATGAATAAGAAATGTAATTGTGCTATTCTTAATCATGCAAATGAAACGCTTAACTGAATCATGTGTAAACCAATGCATAAAAATGAATCAGCCCATGTGTAATCGAGCTGCAGTAGGTTAACGTGTACCATATAAGTTGTACTTGTAGTTCACTTTTGCATATGAAATATAATGAACCAATGCTTATAGACGTGATTAAGATTTGTGTGTTTAAATTGTATAAAGGCCTGACTGCGTATACGACAGGGAAAGGCCTGTTTGGTCTTATGTTAGCTTATTTTGCAGACGGAAAAGGTTCTCTTGGAAAGGCTCTCTGGGCACCGAAATGAGATTTAATTAGTACAAGTAGAAGGTTTCTGTTGAACGTATCTTTTGTTGCAGGTGCAAGGATACATGCCTCGTTAGTAAAGACTGGCTCTTTGTTTCATAAGTTAGAGCGAGGGGAGGCATGAAGATGGGAGTGCAATGGAATTTAGGGATGATACTTTCAGCAGAGAAGGTGCCTGGGACTCAAGGTCATCACAACCGTCCAGGATGAAGTAACCGTTTCGATGGAAAAGTACAAGAAAGAAGACCTGGCCAAAGAGGCGTAACAATAGGTGTGTTCAATTGTATTGGGTTTTGTATTAGGGATAGTACCCCGAGGGTGGAGGTAGAGAAGAGGTAGAGGAGAGCAGAGAGGAGGACAGAGAGGGATTTGGTGAAGGAGCATCTTAAAATCTGAGCTTAAGTACTAAGTGAGTGTACTTCTTAGGAAGTCTTCACAGCTGACACCTTTTCTTTTACTCTTGCCTGGGGATATTCGTTAAGTAGGTATGCCACCTTAGTGATAGAGTAGGGACAGTTAATAGGTTTTCCTTATTTAGGTAATGAAGAATAATATAGAGATTGGAGCAGTTATTGCTTGTCTAATACTTCTGGAGCTAACGATTCTTCTTGTCTTGAGTCGGATGAGACGCCTGCGTAGGATGCTATTTGTATTAGTGCCCATCTATTTCTTTAACCTCGTGTTGAGGTGTTTGCATGTGCAATTATTCTTGGCTGTAATTAATCCACAAAATTGAATTCGGAGTCAGTGGTCTTTTAAGGTAAACTGGATTCTAAAAATTGTCGTATAACCGAAAAGGACTTTCTTCCCTTCACACTATTCAGCAGGTAAAAAGATTCTGGCGACCTGAAGATTCTTAAAAGAGATAAGATAAGAATCGGCGTTATCAGTTGGTAGCAGAGGATGGTTGGTTATCTCTGATCGTAAGGGGAGATTTAGATTAGGATAAGAGATTAGTTGCCCCATAGAACCCCAGTGATGGTGATCCAGTGGATCGCAAAAGGAGGATGTCGGCGGTCGCTGAAAACTGACGGAGAGTGACGGTGCGGCGGAAGTAGCAGTTCGGGGTAGAGTGAGTATGAAAAGAGTGATGGTTGTTAGATTGCGGTGGTTGCTTGTTGTGTAATGTTTTGCGGAGTTGGAATGAGAGTTGTGTGATTGAGGATCGGACCGTGAGCGCGCGCGGGACCGAGAGATATTGTGGTGTAGAAGACACCCAGAATAGAGATTGTTGACCAGAGATGGTGGGGATCACGAGACGTCATTGATCAAACCACCGAAGATAGGGAGCAAATGTGTGAGTGTGTGAATAACCGACGCTGGTCGTGGGTTGTTGTGTGCAGAATTTAGAACGATTGAATCCTATCAATTGAATTAAAGGTGATTGTCCGGTCGTTTCGCGGACAGACGGTTGCCAAATAGAGGTCAGCAATTTCGAGAGGCTGATCGGTCATTGGAGGACCGACAGTCAGAGAGGTAATTGTTCGGGAGTACGGACCTTGCTTCAGAGTGCGATTGGGACACGTGTGAACGAGAACGAGAGAATTAGCAAAAAGGGGAACTGCTGCGAGCGGAGGAAGAGTGACGTCAGTCGGTGCCGCGCTGCGACAGGCCGGTTGGTGTGAGCCGCGCTGGCATTGGTGGATTGAAATGAAATTTGTACTTGTAAAGCGCACTTATACCCCCAAAGGGGTGTCCTGGCGCTGTACGCATACCGCTGTGGAACCCTTCCTGGCTTTTCCCTGTGAAATGTCCACTCCTGGGCACCCCCAGGGTGAAGCCAGGCATCCCAGCGCTGTTGGGGCCGTTGTGGAGATTAAGCAAGCTATTGCCCAGAGTTGCAGAGTGGGACCCATGATTAGAATAGGCACCGAGGCGAGAATTATCAGGTCCGAGGAAATTGAGCCCAAGACCCGCCGAGGTGGGAATTGAACCCTGGTCCCAGGCCACATCTCTGCATCAGGGTCTGCCGCTCTAACCATTGAGCCACACTTCTCCACTGCCTCAGGAAGTAAAACGAAATCTTGTGCGCGAAAAGACATCTGCTTTACCATGAAATGTTTTAAAGTTTTACGAGAACTGTGCAGAGGCGACAGACATGTGGTTTCTCGGGGGGGGAGAGGAAGCCCCTCCCGAGGATACGCCGGCACATTATATGGCTACGAATGTAGGGCTGCATACCATAATTTGGCTTGAGAACTGGCATAAAATAACAGAAGGGGAAGGAGAATTGACTTTCCCACTATATGGCACTTTCAGGTTAGAGGTGTTGTACCAGCTAAAGACTATAATGGCTTCTTTATGACCACTGCCTAGACCGACACAGTTTGAGGTGATACATGCATGGATTAGGGCAGCGTATGACAGGAAAAGAGATAAGAGCCAGGAAAGGGTGAAGAAATCGATCAGGGCCTTTCAGGATGCGAGGTGGGATGCACTGGAGAAAAGGTGGAGAGTGGAAACGATCGAAGGAGATAGGTTGTACCCACTGTTAATAAAAGGTGGGAAGATAACAAGGATTGAAGAAGAAGACAGTGATACTGATGACAGTCTGTTAGATAGGTTGCTGGCAGAGAGACCACCTCCATTTAATCCAGATTTAGAAGAGGGAAAATCAACTTCAGCAGTGCAACGGGGTGAAACGCAGAATCAGAATAACATGAGGGTAGTGGGGAGAATTTCCACAGGAACAGAGGGAGGGGCAACACAGCCTCCCATAGGGAATACCCGATTACCAGACTCCCTGACAGTACCGGTTACCATTGGCCCTATAGTACCGGTATATGATCCAGACCGAGTAAGAGAAGGAAGTACAGTACAGACGAGAGGAGAAGAAGGAACTAGTGCTAGTGGGAATGGGTTCGGAGTACAAGTGATTCACTTCCCAAGGCCACTAGACACAAGTACGCCATTACCAGCCACTGCAGACTCCTCTTTTAGACAGGAGGACGAGAGACCAGTCAGACCAAGGTCTTTGCATGAATCCCAGTCAGCTGTGAGGATGTGGACACCGACAGTAAGGAATCAAAGTGATAGAATGCCAGGTGACAGGGAACGCGAAAAGTCCGAAACCAGATCAAGCTTTAGGAATACGATAGAAGAGACCAAGTCACAAGAACAAAGTGGTGACTATGATGAGCAGAATGGCGCAGCTTGTCGAGAAATACTAAGAAGTGCAGTACAGGCAAGGTTGCTGGACGTAGTAAGGTTAAAAGCAGAAGTAGACGAAATGATTAGCGGAAGTCTACCTTTGGAAAGAATAGAAATGTATGGGTCAGATGAGCTGCTTTTCATAGCAAAAGATGTAACTCGGAAAGCAAGGATAGCACATGAGAAATTGACGGCATTGGCCAGGAGATATGAGGTAGACTTGAACAAAACAAAAACATTGCAAGGACCACATAGGTTGCAATATAGTGATCAGGAATTAGAAGAGAAAAGGATCACAGGATTAAGGACGCACACCAAAGATCTGATGGTAGGGATGCACATATGGAACTTGTTGGATAAATGGGAGGAGAGGTGGTCAAAGAAGAAAATAGCCAAGAGAATTGAGGGAGAAACGCCGCCTCCGGGGGGGGGGCGACGGGCGTTGGAAACTTTCCTTTACGGGAAGTACAGAACAGAGGGTACGTATATGTGCCGTGGAGCAGAGGTGACTTGGCTGCGTTTACAAATGACTTTCCTCGGCTGAGGGAGAAACCCGTAGAGTGGTACAAACAGGTTGAGCGGTTTGTTAAAATCTCAAAGGTGCTATGGACTGATTTGAACACCTTGTTTGACATAGTGGTGCCGGGAGATTTGTGGACAGCTTGTAAAATTGCCGTTGAGTGGCCGACTGTTGAACCTGAAAGGGATGCTGTCACAAATGGTCCGTCACCCCTGGTTATGAAAAGGTTCGAGCAAGTGATTACATGGTTGAAACTGAAGATTTCGCCTCAAGATATAGATTGGGTCAAGATAGACAGAACTGTGCAGGAACCTAAAGAAACAGTGCATGAATATTACGAAAGACTTTTGCAAGCTTTTAAACAGTATAGTGGATTAGATGCATTAGACCCCAAGGATATGGGACAGTTTGTCTCGAAGTTTGTGCTGGGTCTGAGAACAGAAGTCAGCCTCATGATACAGCACCATTTGATCTGTTGGCAGAATAAGCCGGTAGATGAAATCTTGCGGTATGCGAGGTATTGTAGCGATGAAGTAGACTCGAAGCATCGGAAGCTAAAGGACAAATTGATGCTCGTTCAGATGCAGACAGCTCAGGTCCAGCCTAGTGGAGGGACCTTAGGGAGAAGACAGGGAAATTACCAGGGGAACCAGAATGGGCAAGGACAAGGAAAGGGGAAACCCATAGATCCCAAGACGGGGGTGGATGTGGCGACACTGAAGAAGACCACTGCGTGTCATTTTTGTCACCAGATCGGGCATTGGAAGCGCGAGTGCCCTTTTAACCCAGCCAACCAAGTACAGCAGGAGGCGGAAGGGGCTCCGGCACCTGTGACGGAGATAGTCAATACTGTAATGAGGCCCAGATCGATGAAAGTGGGGGACCAAACCCAACAAGTACAGGTCCCACAGCCACCAAGGATCCCGCACAACATACGAACTTATCAGCAAATGCCCCTCTTCGAAGGGAATGATGAGTATAGCCCCGACCCGTCATCCTGACGGTGCCTGAGGGGGGAGGAAGACTGCACTCTTGGAGCAGTCTTGGAGGTAGACCAGAGAGGACCTTTTGTGGAGGCAGACATTGATGGTCATCCTACCACACTTTTGGTCGACACTGGTGCTACCCGGTCTACTGTAAGATCAGCAGTAGTCCCCAATCTACCCCTCTCGGGACAATCGATCCAAGTTGTTGGAGTAGCGAACAAAAGAATAAACAGTCCCCTGACCGAACCGATCCCGGTAAAGATAGGAGCCTTTCAAACTAGACATCAGTTTGTGGTATGCGATACGAGTCTAGTTTGTCTTCTGGGAAGAGACCTGTTATGTAAATTAAACTGTACGATTTATTGCACACCAAGGGGAGTGGAGGTTCAGACAAGGGATGATGATGCTACCTTTAAAGTCGCAAATCAGCATCTGTGTGTGGACTTGTATCCAGTGGTGACTGTGGAAGAACTTCCACCAGACTTGAGAGACGCGGTGTCACCAGAGGTGTGGGATTTTATAGGAAAAGAAATAGGATTGATAAAGGGGGTTGAACCTGTGCAGATTCAGGTTAAGCAAAATGCCGATTTCCCTAGAACGCCTCAATACAATCTGACGCCTGAAACGATAGCAGGAATCAAGCCTGTAATAGAGGCTTTCATCGAGCAAGGCATTCTGAAGGAGATTAGAGGTAGCCCATGTAATTCACCTATTATGGGACTACAGAAGCCAAGTGGGAAATTCAGGATCGTGCAAGACCTGCGAAAGGTCAACACGATAGTAGTCCCTTGTTGTCCAGTGGTACCGAATCCATCAGTGATACTGTTTCAGATCCCATGTGAAGCCGAGTGGTTTACTGTCATTGATTTGTGTCAAGCATTCTTTTCGATACCGCTCCATGAGGAAAGCCAATTTCTTTTTGCATTCCGGCTGGAAAATCGTGTGTTAACATGGTGTCGTATCCCTCAAGGGTATACAGAAAGTCCATCGATCTTTAACCAGATCCTGAAAAAGAATCTAGAGAGCCTCGTATTGCCGCAGAACTCAGTTCTTGTGCAATACATAGACGATCTCCTTGTTGCCTCGGAAACGGAAGATGCTTGCAGGATAGACACGGTAGCCCTGTTGAACCATTTAGCCGAAAACGGGCACAAGGTGTCTCCAAATACGCTGCAGTACTGTTTGAACGAAGTACAGTACTTGGGACATAGATTAGAGAAAGGCAAGAGGAAGGTGTCACCAGACCGAATTGAGGCAATAATGAGCATGGCAGTGCCCACCACACAGAGGGAAGTCAGGATGTTTTTGGGAATGGTCGGCTATTGTCGGCAGTGGATACCTAGCTTTTCCTTGAGGGCAAAGCCTTTACAGAGGCTTACGCACAAGGATGTGAGTGATCCGGTACCATGGGACGAGGAGTGCTTGATGTCATTCCTAAAACTGAGAGAGAAGTTGTGTAGTGCCCCAGCTCTGGGAATGCCTGATTACAACAAGGCCTTTTCACTGTTCTGTTGTGAGAGAGAAGGGTGTGCATTAGCAGTCTTAGCTCAGAACCATGGAGGTGTCCGTAGACCAGTTGCCTACTTCTCAGCTACTCTAGATCCAGTAGCTTCTGCGTTGCCCGGATGTCTAAGATCCGTTGCTGCAACAGGTGTCAGCATTGAAAGATGTGAAAGCATTGTAATGGGTCATCCTTTGACTGTATATGTACCACACTCGGTTGAATTGTTGATGACCAGGACTAAGACTCAGCACCTGACGAACAACAGGTTAACAAGGTATGAGCAAGTCATACTTGCCGCAGAGAATGTGACTCTGAAAAGGTGCTCTGTCTTAAACCCTGCGACATTAATGCCCATACCGAATGTAGATGATGAAGATTGTGAGGACCATGATTGTCTTGATGTGACCGACCTTTGCACCAAACCGAGACCTGACATTGTCGATGAACCACTGACTGACCCAGATGAAATTTTCTTTGTCGATGGTTCATGCCTAAGAGACAGTGTCGGCCAATTAAGAGCAGCGTTTGCTGTATGTACCATTTCGGGGGTGGTTGAGGCTGCTTGCCTAGAAGGAGTACGCTCCGCGCAGGTAGCTGAAATCATTGCCTTGACTCGTGCCTGTATGGCCGCTGATAAAATTCGGATCACTATATACACAGATAGCCAATATGGGTTTGGTGTGGTGCACGATTTTGGACAGTTATGGTCCCAGAGGGGATTTTTGACTTCATCTGGCTCACCCATTAGGAATGGAGAATATGTAAGACAATTGTTAGATGCATTGCAAGCCCCGAAGGAAATTGCAGTTGTTAAGTGTACTGCACATGGAAAGGGGGAGGATTTTGTGTCATTGGGAAATAACTATGCGGATGAAGTTGCTCGTTTCTGTGCAGAACAGGGATGCATATTTACAGAAGATTATACAGGAGAGAGCCAAGAGAGAACCGAACTCAACATGATGTTGGCCATGGCAGACACTTGGGAAGAGCTCAAGCGACTGCAGGATGAAGTCCCAGATCAGGAACGGGAGGGATGGATCAAAGCAGGGTGTGAAAGAGGAGAAGTGGATGTTTGGGTCTCCAGTGATGGGAGAGCCGTATTGCCAGAAGATTTGTTGAGCCCGATGGCGAGATTGATACATGCACACCTTGGTAGAGATGCAATGATGCGCGTGTTTAGACAGACGTGGTATAACCCACGATTTCGTGCAATGGCTGAAACAGTATGTCAGAGGTGTGTTACGTGTCAGCAGATGAATGCTGGAAAGAAAACTGTAGTCACCTTGAGTCACATTGGGAGATCAGGCGGGCCCTTCAACAGGATCCAACTAGACTTCGTGGAAATGCCTAAATGCAATGGGTTGAGGTACATTTTAGTGCTGGTATGTGTATTCTCACGGTGGGTGGAGGCTTACCCAACACGCAGGTGTGACACTCTCACAGTGGCTAAGTTATTGTTGAGGGAGCTCATTCCTAGATTCGGGATCCCAACCTCTTTGGAATCTGATAGAGGAAGGCACTTCCACAGTGAAATCATGAAGTTACTTTGTGCTGCATTGAATGTCGATCAGAAACTCCATTGTAGGTACCGACCAGAGGCTTCTGGGATGGTGGAACAGGTTAATGGAACTTTGAAAACTCGGATGGCAAAAATGTGTTCATCAACGTCCCTGAAGTGGCCTGACGCTTTGCCGCTCGTACTAATGAGCATGCGAAGTGTCCCAGATAGGAGGACCGGATTGTCCCCCCATGAGATTCTAATGGGAAGGGCAATGCGGGTGCCGGCAGTACCAGCTACAGCGTTGATAAACATCACAGATGATTTGATTCTCGATTACTGTAAAGGACTATCTGATGTTGTCCGTTCTGTGTCCCAGCAGGTGCAAGCTGCAGCTGTCCCGGCCTCGAGTGATCTGTGCCACGACCTGTGTCCCGGCGACTGGGTGCTTGTTCGAAAGCACGTGAGGAAGAGCTGTTTGGATGTTCGTTGGCGAGGCCCGTACCAGGTGATACTGATCACGAACACAGCAGTGAAGTGTGGAGGATTGCCGAACTGGGTGCATGCCTCCCATACCCGCAGAGTTTCAGCAACCTTGGAAGAAACAGCTCCTCTCGTAAATGAAAATCCAGCTGATGTGGCAGGGCCACATGAAAGGACAAGTCAAGCTGTGAGGGTTGCTGACACAGCTGGTGGTGCACTAGAACAAGCTGAAGGGGGTTTCGACAGCTCGAACCTCGACTCTGACACAGAAGACAGAGATGGTGCAGTGGGCGGAGAAGAGTCAGATTCAGCAGAAAGAGGAAGTGGTGCACTGGGTATAGCAGGGGAAGGCAGAAGAACGACCAGAACTGAAGAAGGTTGGCCTGAAAGACAGAGGCAGCTGAATTTGAGGTTGGCACCCGAAAGAGATCTTGCTCCGGTGTCTGAGGCGTCTGAACCGGAAGCAAGCAACGAAGATCAGACTCAAGAGGGCCGGAGAAGGTCGAAAAGAACAAGAATACCCTGTCGGAGATACTCTACCCCTGAGTGGACTTACACAGTGTTCGATGCAGGGGGTAGTGAGTACGGGGAGGCTGAGGTCGGTGCTGGTGGTCAGCAAGAGCCCAAATGTGGTGGTGAAGGTGGTGTTGTTGTTGCCAGGGCTCGAAGTCGAAGGAATACTGACCCTCACCATTCCGAATCCCCCGCTTCTGAGTAAAGTCCGACAACTGGTTTTGCACCGACTCGAATTTCCGTCTTTTGGATTTGAGCCGTCTTCACATGAAATGATAATTTTGCGTCTTGAACTTTTGTATCACGTTCTGGAAGTACTCACTAATGATCTTATCATGGATGAAATATAACCTGTGTAAATAAAAGTCTAAAGAAGAAGATAACCTAGGTCCGAGTGGAGGAAGAATAAACTTAGGGACTTTCACCGAAGAGGAACGAAGACTAGGGAAGTCTTTTTTTCTGGACTATGTAAATAAGACTGTGGCTGATAAGGGGATTTCCAGAGGTTTCAAAGTTGCTCGAGCTGGTTAAGCAAGTCACGAGTTGAGGACTCAGAGACTTTTGAGAGTTCATTGCTGAAACCAAGAACTTTTTGAGAACTTTCGAAATCATGGAGGCTGGAGATCCCAATCGTAGATCTAAGTTGATTGTAGGCGTACTTATAGGTAGTGTAATAGTTTCTATAATCGTAGTAATCATAGTCTCATATACCGTTCCACACGAGCTAGCAGTGCAGGGGGTGCCAGGGACACCTACACCTACTACACCTAGCCAAAAAGAGGCAAACATAGGAGCTAACAGAGCTTTGCTGATAGAAGAAAGTCGTAGGTTGCATGTAGATTTGTCTAGAAGTGATTTCAAGCTTAATGCATACGCCAAGCTGCTATATGAGTACGTGGATGCGATGGATGCGAAGGATTGTTATGTGTGTATGCAGTTGCCTGCTTCAGTGGAAGAGGGTATTAGGTACCACCATCTTCCACTGACCTATGGAATTTCATGTAGTCTCTTGCTTAGTATATTTTATGAGAGGGATCAGTTTGAGTATTTCTTTTCCAATTACGATGCAGTGCTTCCTGAAGTCCCAGCTTACAAGCATCTGAATAAGTACGACTACTATAAGTCAGAGGATAGACTTGGGAAGTTCTTCATTCCATCTTTGGAATTGGATACAGCATATGCCCACCGACATAATTTGACATGCTCATTATCAGGTGTAGAGAAAAAGTTTGTGGATCAGGTAGAAGACAGGTATAGAAAGCTGACACAGACAAGGGACACTGGGCATAGTAGGGTGGATTGGACAGATGAGGAAAAGCTACACCGGACGGGGAAGTTATGGCCCTATAGCTTTGGACAAGGAGCAGAGGGGAAAGTTGTGTGTGAGACGATATCAGACCTACTATGAAAAGGTTCCTTTGGGACAGAGTACGTGTGATCATGTTTTCACTATGGCAGATGTGGCTAAGAACTTTCTCCAGGGCCCTGTACAAGTGATACCTACGGTGTACTTTGTGTGTGGAAAGAATGCTTATGTGAGGTTACCTGCGAACTGGTATGGTACATGTTACTTGGGAATAATATTTCCAAAGATTTACCATACTGAGGATTTGGAACTTTTGGAAGGTGGAAAGCATTCAAGAACAAGGAGAGATGCGAGTGCAGGGGTTATAGTGGGAGATATCTTTGGAGCCATGATACCAAGTTTGGGAGTGATTTTGAATGATGTGAAAATTTGGAGACTGGCGACTGTGATCGATGAGCTATCGATGAATACAGCAAAATCGTTGGTATTGGTGGAAGGAGAGATGTTGTCGATAAGGACAATGGTTTTACAGAATCGCCTTGCTTTGGATGTCTTATTGGCAAAAGAGGGCGGAGTCTGTAAATTATTGAAAGTTCAAGAGTGCTGTACTTATATACCAGACCACAGCAAGGATCTGGAGAAATATATAAGTAACATCACTACTATTCACACGAAGATAGCGGACTTGACTGAAGAGGGAGCTTTGGAAAAAGTTGGAAAAGGGTTTGGTCAAGTGGGAAGCTGGTTTGCGAATTTGGGAAAGGGTTTCCTTGGCTATGTTCTGAGACCTCTTCTGATCGTGGTGGTTTGTGTGGTTTGCCTGTGGGGTCTGATTAAAGCTTTCAAGTGGTATCGAGCAGGCCGAGTTGATAGAGCTCTGAGAGAAAATGAGACGAGAATGGCTAGACTGCGGGACAGTCGATATCAGAGACTCAAGAGAATGGAGAATCACAGATCAGGAAAAATGGCAACGAGTTCTGTTTAGGTCGGTTCTTTCTCCAAGGGAGTTGAATAAAATTTGATGACAGGTGTCATCAAAGGGGGGAACTGATAGAGCGCCATGTTCTTGTAAAATTTGTAGGGGTGCATCATAATCACTGATAGTTCGCACCCGCATATATCCAGCTATATATATATCCATGAAGTGCTAGCAAAATGAAGTTATAACCCAGTTATCAGAATGAATAAGAAATATAATTGTGCTATTCTTAATCATGCAAATGAAACGCTTAACTGAATCATGTGTAAACCAATGCATAAAAATGAATCAGCCCATATGTAATCGAGCTGCAGTAGGTTAACGTGTACCATATAAGTTGTACGTGTAGTTCACTTTTGCATATGAAATATAATGAACCAATGCTTATAGACGTGATTAAGATTTGTGTGTTTAAATTGTATAAAGGCCTGACTGCGTATACGACAGGGAAAGGCCTGTTTGGTCTTATGTTAGCTTATTTTGCAGACAGAAAAGGTTCTCTTGGAAAGGCTTTCTGGCCACCGAAATGAGATTTAATTAGTACAAGTTGAAGGTTTCTGTTGAACGTTTCTTTTGTTGCAGGTGCAAGGACACATGCCTCGTTAGTAAAGACTGGCTCTTTGTTTCATAAGTTAGAGCGAGGGGAGGCATGAAGATGGGAGTGCAATGGAATTTAGGGATGATACTTTCAGCAGAGAAGGTGCCTGGGACTCAAGGTCATCACAACCGTCCAGGATGAAGTAACCGTTTCGATGGAAAAGTACAAGAAAGAAGACCTGGCCAAAGAGGCGTAACAATAGGCGTGTTCAATTGTATTGGGTTTTGTATTAGGGATAGTACCCCGAGGGTGGAGGTAGAGAAGAGGTAGAGGAGAGCAGAGAGGAGGACAGAGAGGGATTTGGTGAAGGAGCATCTTAAAATCTGAGCTTAAGTACTGTGGGGCATATTATCAAGAACGGCGTTATAATTAACGCCGCTTTAGCGGCAGAAAACTGCCGCTAAATCGGCGATAATGGGCTTGATAATATGAACTTGAGAATTCAATAGAAGCCCATGTTGACATCAGAACATGGGCTTCTATTGGAATTCTCAAGGGCATATTATCAAGCCCATTATCGCCGCTTTAGCTGCAGTTTTCTGCCGCTAAAGCGGCGATAATTTTAACGCCGTTTCTTGATAATATGCCCCTAAGTGAGTGTACTTCTTAGGAAGTCTTCACAGCTGACACCTTTTCTTTTACTCTTGCCTGGGGATATTCGTTAAGTAGGTATGCCACCTTAGTGATAGAGTAGGGTATCGCTGGTGATACCCGGGACCAGAAGGGTTATTTTGTGATCCTTTTCCATCACCTTGGCCGTTCTGCATCACGGTGTGAGTGATGGGGTTGTAGGTCTCCTTGGCGGTATGTGGGCTCTGGACAGGTTTCTGTGGAATCTTCTCATTCGCGGCAGTAGAAATGTCTACTGGTGCCGAGGTGGCTTTAAGAGTCTGAGCTTTTGTGTCCTTGGGGTTCTCCTGCGACAACACATCTGCAGCCGGAGCATCATCATTGGAAACAGGAGGTCCTTTCACATCCTGTGATGAAGGCACTGCTGCTGCGGCTACTTTTGCATTAGAAACTGTTGGTCCATTGTGATTCCCAAGAGGCCCGTTTGGCACTTGTGCCTGGGGTGGCACCCTGGAGTCTTTCTGATGTGATGGGGCAGACTTGGTGTGGTCTTTTCGAGCCTCCCTTTTCTGGCGACGAATGTTTATTTTTCTGTCTAAGATCATCTCATAGAGCTTATTGCGATACTCGGACACAGTTAGCTGGATATCATCATCGACAGGAAGAATGACATCATAGTCCAAGGAGGCCTCTCGTGATGGGCAGTGGAACCTCTGAACATAAGGGTGCTGCAGCGACTCCTCAGCCATCAATCTCTTGTCAGGGTTAAAGGCCAGCAGTTTCTTGACCAGATCCACTGCCTCAGGAGGAGTGCTAGAGGGAAAAAGCTCCTCAAATGGCACCTTCGGTCGGGAGCTCATACGTTTTACGTCATAGGTTTTCCTTATTTAGGTAATGAAGAATAATATAGAGATTGGAGCAGTTATTGCTTGTCTAATACTTCTGGAGCTAACGATTCTTCTTGTCTTGAGTCGGATGAGACTCCTGCGTAGGATGCTATTTGTACTAGTGCCCATCTATTTCTTTAACCTTGTGTTGAGGTGTTTGCATGTGCAATTATTCTTGGCTGTAATAAATCCACAAAATTGAATTCGGAGTCAGTGGTCTTTTAAGGTAAACTGGATTCTAAAAATTGTCGTATAACCGAAAAGGACTTTCTTCCCTTCACACTATTCAGCAGGTAAAAAGATTCTGGCGACCTGAAGATTCTTAAAAGAGATAAGATAAGAATCGGCGTTATCACAACCACCCAGTCTCCGGGATTCAGATCATGCTCTTGCGCAGGCTGCCTGGAAACTGCGTCTTCTCCAACCTGGTGAGAGACAGAACGCACTAGGTCAGCCAATCCTTTGCAGTAATCCAGAACCATATCATCAGTTATATTCAGCAGTTTATTTGTAGGAACATGTGCTTGTCTCATTGCTCTTCCCATGATTATCTCATGTGGACTCAATCCGGTATTTCTATCAGGAATGCTTCTGAGTCCCATTAAAACTAGTGGCAATGCATCTGGCCAATCTAACGATGTTGATGCACACATTTTTGCCAGTCTTGATTTTATTGTGTCATTCATTTGTTCAACCACTCCAGAAGCCTCTGGGCGGTACCCACAGTGCAATTTCTGCTCAATTTGGAATGCTTCACAGATTATTCGAATTACATCGTTGTTGAAGTGACTTCCTCTATCTGATTCCAAAGTTACTGGGAAACCGAACCTAGGAATGAGTTCTCGTAGCAATAGTTTTGCAACTGTAATACTGTCATTCCTTCTGATAGGGTAAGCTTCCACCCACCTTGAAAACAGACACACTATGACAAGTACATATTTCAGTCCTTTACATGGTGGTAATTGTATGAAATCTAGCTGTAATCTCACAAAAGGATCCTCAGCTTTTCCAATTTTCCCCAAACCGATTACTGTTTTTCTTCCTGGATTATTCATTTGGCAAGTTAAACACCTTTGGCAAAGACTCTCTGCTGCAGCCCTAAACCTTGGATTATACCAATTTTGTCTGAAGAGTCTAATCATGGCATCTCTCCCTACATGTGTGTCTCCATGATACATTCTGGCCATTTGTGAAATTAGACAGTCAGGCATGACTGGTCTGCCGTCGGCATAAATCCATACATCGTCGTCTGCCCTTCGAGAACATCCTATTTTTATCCATGCATCTCTTTCACTCTTGTCAGCATCATCTTGCAGTCTTTTCACATCATTCCATGTTTCAGGTGGTGCATATAGCATAAGTTGGCAGCTGATTCCCATCTTTTCAACCCTTTTATTTACTGACAATCTGTTTTTGGCACAATGTTGATCCACCAGATCTGCATATCTGTTACCGACTACCACCCAGTCATCTCCTGACTGGTGTGCGGCACACTTCACCACCGCCAACTCTTTTGGTGATTGTATTGCTTCCAGTAGTTCTTTTACAAACTGTCCATTTTTAATAGGGGATCCTGAAGAAGTCATGAAATCCCTCTGCATCCACAGTTGGCCGAAATCATGCACAACCCCGTAACCATATTGTCTATCAGTAAATATGGTCACTTTCTGATTCCTCCCAATTTTGCAGGCTTTAATTAAAGCAATTAATTCAGCTACTTGTGCAGATTTGACCCCTGGTAAATAGGATGCTTCGACTATTCCAGTTAATTCACATACAGCATATGCTGCACTTAATTTGCCATCTTCATGCCTTTGGCATGAGCCATCCACAAACAGCTCCCTGTCTGGATCCCTGAGAGGCAGTTCCTGTATATCAGGACGTGGTTTGGTGCACAATTCTGTGACTTGTAAACAATCATGTTCCTCTTCATCATCTTTGACTTCCTCATGATACGGATCTGGTAGTAAAGTAGCAGGGTTTACTATTGTGCACCTGATGATAGTCACATTTTCAGCACCTAAGATTATTCTCTCATATTTAGTCAGCCGACTAGGAGTAAGATGCTGAGTTCTGGTTCTTGTCAACAGAATCACAACTGAGTGTGGGACAAACACTTTTACAGGATGTCCCATTACAATTGATTCACTTTGTTCAATACTCAAACATGTAGCAGCTACTGCTTTTAAGCAGCCTGGCAACACTGCTGCCACTGGGTCCAACGTAGCAGAAAAATATGCTATAGGACATCTGTCCAAACCATGTCTCTGAGTTAGGACTGAAAGTGCACAATTTTCTCTCTCATGACAGAATAACGTGATAGAGCAGAGAAAATAAAAAATTTGAACCCCTAACAAATTTTATAAATAATTAATAAAATGTTCATTTAAATGTATTAATCAACACTGTATGTGTGGGAAGGGTAATACGCAAGTATATGTGCTGAATAATCTATTAACGAATGTCTGTGTGTCTAATTATAACATAAAAATAAATGCGTACTAATTTAAAATAAATGCATGATTTGTGCTTCATGGAAAATAAATGTGTTGTTGCAAAAACAATAGTGATGGTAAGTAAGGAACAGCTTAAATGTTGCTTTCTGCTAGGTAATAACTAATTGGGGTACGTAGATGACGGGAGGGAAACGAAAAGGCTATGTTTCTCTATTTTAATTATGTTTTGTTTATTTCAAAATAGTGCTTCTAAGTATAAACGAGTGGCGATATAAAATGGCTGCCAGTTAATGAAGTGCGCAAGTGCGGGGAAACACGTGACAAGGGAGAAAAGTTGGAGAAAAGCTAACCTCGTGATGTTGCTGAGAGGCTAGGATGCGAGAATGGTCAAGGCTGATGTGACCTAATTGAACTGATAGTGTGTCGTGGTGATCAGCAAAGAACCGTGGGAAACCATTTTAAGAGAAAGGACAATGCCTGCAGAGTTCTCGAATGTATCGAAAGAAGTTACAAATGTACTGATCGAAGCGGATGGAAACATGTCTGGAACTGTGAGAAAGAAAATGATCCAAGGACCATTTGGATCCAAGAGAACTTGATTAAAAGAATGAATAAGATGACATGCATGGACCAATGAAAGAAAAGCGTGTTATTAATGTTGCAACAATTAGTTAGCAAAGTTAGAATTAGGGTATAAGAGGACCTACTCTTAGTGGGAGGGGGTCACAGTCACGAGCGGAGTTGGAGAGTCGTGTTGTTGTTGGTGGCTTCCTGTGCTTGGTGGTCCTGATCGATCCATTACTGAGCGGGAGATGCTGAAAGACTGTTAGATGAGACGGGTTGCAGGTAGCTGATGCTGACGAGCTGAAGTTTCTGTTGCTGTCTTAATTTTCCAGTTGAGTATGAGAATCAGGTTATTTCTATTTCTTAAACTTAGGTTAGAAATTATTAGGCTAAATTAGGAAGGTAGGCAGGCAATTAGGGTTTTGCTTCATGACGAAACTTTCCTTTCTGCAATAAAATTGATTATGCTTAATAAAAATTTGAATTAATAATGAATGAATAATTGAATAAAAAGTTTAAATTCTTTCTCATGCTTTTAAAATTATATAAAATTTAAGATTTTTTAAATCAAACGACTCAGTGGTTATTTTTCTAAATGATTGTGACACCAGTAATTGGTTATTGTGATTTAGCTGGACTTAATCACTATGAACTAATTTCTTATATGAATGATTCATCGACTAAACAATGAGCAGGAATATCTTAAGAAATAACTAAAAGAAAGCGATAGGGTAAGGTAATAAGATATCCCGGCTCCTTCCAGCGGTACATAAATGGTGTTTTCCATTTAGTTCTCATGCTTCTCCTAGGAGTACAGAATTTCGTAAAGGTGTAAAGGAAATCCAGGTGTGTGCGTGTGTGATAGGCGATGTTTATGGGCCCCATCGTCATGTGGATGTGAGAAAATATAGTTTGCCCCTGGATGACCGATAAGTGACCTAGGAGAAGAATAGTTTTATTGTACGCGCTGCATCAGATTTCTTGGTAGCAGAGTTATGGTTTTCTATAGATTAGTTTAGTGATTATTGTTTATTGATTATTGATAATTTTTATTGACTAATACTATATGTTGAGTCGTGTTATGTTATATGTGAGTTTTCACGCTTCTGGGATGTAGGAAGTGGAACACGTGTGGCAAGAGAAGTCACATGGAATTTGGTACATGGTCTGAATTCATTTTGGTAATAACACAGGTTGTGTTATGTTAGGGATTTTCTGTACGAAAAGTGTGTAACTGAAATAGCAAATCACGTTTTCTTGTGAAACTTTGGCCTTAATTCTCAGGAGCCTAGTCTCCACATGTGTCTTATCCCCAGAGAAACAAGTAAATTGTTTGCTTGAAAGAAGGGTAAAGTAGAGGGAAGTGCTACTTTATCGGCGAGAGTTAAAAGTTCTGTGGTAGGGTAGAGGTAAGCGCTGCCTACTGGAAATACAGGATTCTTGTGTACAAGGACAAAGCTGTCACTTTTGTTTAGCGGATCAGACTATGGAATTGTTTTAATTGTTGTAACTAACGGAGAAAACAGTGAAAAGAAAATTTGCCGATAAATTTTGTAAAGGAGGGGTAAAAGAGCAGGAGTGACGTAGAACAGTGCCGCGCTAGGATTGGATAGTGCGTTAGTCACGTGAACACAGAGTCAGGAGTGACGTAGAAAAGTGCCGCGCTAGGATTGGTTGGTTCGTGGACGAAGGGAATTGTTCTGATTGGTGCGTTAGTGTGAGTCGCGCTGTAATTGGTTGAAGTTCCGTACACAGAACAGCGCTAGTGTAAAGAGAAAAACAAATTGAAAACATGCCGTATTACGAGTATGAAAGGGAGAGGACGTCATGGACGACAAAAATAAAGAATTTCTTTAAGAAAGACAAAAAGGTTGTGACTAGAGAGGGACAAGTAATTCCTCCGCCGAAATCAGCAGCTTCTCATATGATGCTGAAATATGGATATCATACATGCATATGGTTGGAAAATTGGGCAAAGTATACGAAGAATGATGGTGCTTTAGCTTTCCCTGAGAATGGTTCGTTTAGTGTAGCGGTTTTGCGAAATTTGCGAGAAAAATGACAAATCTAGAACCTAGACCTAGACCGACACAGTTTGAAGCGTTGACGGAATGGGAGGATGAGATGTATGAGCGAGAGAGATTCAGAGGTTTAAGAGATCATGAGTTTATGCCTGGAAGAATGTGGGGAATAAATCATGAAGATAGAATAAAACGATGGAGATGTGCTAACATGACAGGAGGTTTGTTTCCAGCTTTTACAGTTGAGGAAGGGACTAAGAGAAAACGGACTGAGAAAAAGAAACATATGGAGAAGGAGAAATATATGCATGAGAGCGAAACAGATGATGAATTGTTGGAAGATATTTTAAATAGAAATCCACCTCCGTATCAGCAGAGTTCTACAGTGGTGACACCAAATGCGCCGCTAATAGAGACTATGCGAAATAAAAGTCCAGAAAAAAGAATTGAAATAAATAGGTCACAAGATCAAATGAGAACTTCACAAAATGAAGGAATAGAAAGCGACAATGCAAGCGAATTAGCAAGGACAACAAAAGAACTAACTGAGAAGATTAGAGAATTAACGAAAAATATGGAAGCAGTTACTGTGCCTGTAACAATAGGTCCAGTAATACCAGTTTTTGAGAATCAGAAAATTGATGAACGATCTTTAGTGATTCCCATGAGTTCACAATTTCAGAGAGAAAAAGAACGGATGGAACAAAGTGCAAGTACAAGTAATTTGGCTAGTACTTACAGACCAAGTCCACCTACAAATTTGACTGTGAATGAGTGCAATGGTAGGAAAATGCATTGGTAACAGAATCTGCAACAGAGACTCCTGAAAAGAGTGGTAATTGGGTAGAACTAAATAATACACCCATAGGTCCGACTCCTGATGAGTTAAATGAGTGGATGAAGGCATTTAAAATAAAAGAACCAGAAGAAAAACCATTAGATGTAATTAGGTTAAAAATTGACATGGAAGAATTAATTCTAGGAACGATTGGTACAGAAAAGATAAAAAATTACCAGGATGATGAAATAATGTTTCTGTGCAAAAGTATTACATGGAGAGCAAAGAATTTACATGACAAACTAGAAGAAGTTGCCAGTGAAATTGGAATAGACTTTGCGAAAGTGAAAACATTGCAGAAACCATATAGAGTAGATTTTTGTGAAAAAGATATTGAAAATTTGAACACGGCAGGAAGGCTGACCCAGATAAAAGAGTTAATTGTGTTGTTGAGAAAATGGGGTGATGTGGACAGATGGAAGGTTAGATGGACAAAGAAGAATGAGAAAACTACAGACAAAGCTTCTTTGGCTTTTATGATAACTGAAAAAGAACCTGTTGCTAGAGAATACCCTATGAGAGAAACTCCAGGTGGTAGTTATGTGCATGTTCCTTGGACTAGGCAGGATATACTGTCATTTACCAATGACTTTCCGAAGCTAAGAGAGAAATCAGTTGAATGGTACCGACAAGTAGAGAGGTTTGTAAAGGTTTCAAAGGTGTTGTGGATAGATTTAGATGGATTATTTGACATAGTGGTACCAACTGATTTGTGGTCAGAGTGTAAGATTACAGTTGACTGGCCAACTACAGAATATCCAAGAGATCCTAAGACAGGAGCTCCAGGTCCTGAGGTGATGAAGAAGTATGATAAGGTGATTACCTTTTTGAAGAATAAGATTCCTCCTAAAGAGACAGATTGGGTAAAAATCGATAGAACTACACAGGAAAGTAAGGAGTCTGTACACGCCTATTATGAGAGGTTGTTGTTGGTTTTCAAGCAGTATAGTGGATATGAGGAATTAAGTGAAAAAGATATGAGTCATTTTGTGTACAGATTTGTGTTTGGATTGAAACCAGAGATTAGTGAAATGATTAAACAGCATATGATTAATTGGCAGAATGGCACAGTCGATGATGTGCTGAGGTATGCTAAGTATTGCAGTGATGATATTGAGAGTAGACAGCGTAAATTGAAAGAGAAGGCAATGTGGGCACAGGTGAAAGTGGCAGAAAAACAAGAAGCTCAATTGGATAATAATAGTGGGAATGAAACCGGACAGAATAAAATGCGACCTAACATAGGTAAAGGGAAAGGTCAAGTGAGTCTAGAGGAGGCAAAGAAGAAATGGCCCTGTCATAATTGCGGAAAATTAGGGCATTGGAGAAACAAGTGTAAGTTCCCACCTAAACCTAATCCGGAAAATCAATCATTAACTCCACAGGTGCAGAATGAGGTAGTTGTTCAACAAAGTCAGGTGCCGCAACCACCACTTCCCAACACTGTTAACCAGCAAAGATACAGTACAGAAACAGGATTCTACGGAGGAGAGCAGGTAACACAGTTGCCGCGAGCAGCTAACATTTCTCAGTATTGGTTGCGTCAGAGTGAGGATGAGCCGGATGAAAGTTTCTGACGGTGCCCAAGAGAGGGGAAAGAGTGCGTACTTGGCGCAACTCTAGAGGTAGATCAGTCTGGTCCCTTTGTGGATGGAGAAGTGAATGGTGCAAATGTAACATTCCTTGTCGATACTGGAGCTACCCGTTCTACTGTTAGATCAGTGGAAATTCCAAACCTTCCTCTCTCAGGTGAATGCATCCAAGTGGTAGGAGTAGCTAATCAGCAGATTAAAACACCACTTACTGAATTAGTGGAAGTAAAAATTGGTTCTTTTAGCAAAATGCATACATTTGTAGTGTGCGATTGTAGTCCTGTAAATCTTTTAGGTCGTGACCTCTTGTGCAAGATGAATTGCACAATTTAGTGTACGCCAGATGGAATTGGATTTCAGACCTCAGATGAAGATGTCTTGTATAAAGTAACTTTGATGAATCAGGAACCTGAAATGAATGGTTTGTTTCCTGCATTTGATGCAGAAAAACTTCCAGAAGAACTAAAAATTGCAGTGAAAGAAAATGTGTGGGATTTTACAGGAGAAGACATTGGATTAATGAAAGAAGTTGATCCCGTAAAAGTAACAGTAAAAGAAGGAACAACTTACCCGAATACGCCACAGTACAAATTAACTCCAGAAATAATTGAAGGAATAACTCCTGTAATAAATAAAATGATTGAACAGGGAATTCTAAAAGAAATAATGAGCAGTCCATGTAATTCACCTATTATGGGACTGAAAAAGCCAAACGGAACATATAGAATGGTACAGGATTTGAGAAAGATCAACAAAATAGTTGTGCCCTGTTGTCCAATAGTGCCAAACCCTGCAGTAATTCTATATCAAATTCCACACGAAGCTGAGTGGTACACAGTGATAGATTTGTGTCACGCATTTTTCTCTATTCCTTTGCATCCAGATAGCCAGCCATTATTTGCGTTCCGGTTCGGAGAGCGTATTTTGGCATGGTGCCGAATTCCTCAGGGGTATACAGAAAGCCCCTCAATCTTTAATCAGATTCTAAAGAAATCTCTGGAAGATTTGAAAATGCCAGAAAAGTCAGTAATGGTGCAGTATATCGATGACCTATTGGTGGCATCGAAAACAAAAGAAGCATGTGTAAATGATACAATTGCTTTACTGAACCATCTAGAGAAAAGAGAACATAAAGTGTCCCCTTCAAAATTGCAATTTTGCCAAAAAGAAGTTCAATATTTAGGGCATAAAATTGAGAAAGGAGAGCGAAAGATAGCGACAGAAAGAGTAAGAATGATTCAAGGAATGAGAGCACCAATGACGCAAAGAGAGGTAAGAATGTTTCTGGGAATGGTTGGATATTGCCGACAATGGATAAGTGGTTTCTCTTTGATTGCAAAACCATTACAAAAATTGACCAAGAAAGATGTAAGAGAACCTTTTGAGTTAAATAACGAAGAAATGAAATCTTTCAAAGAATTGAAAAAGAAACTATGTGAGGCCCCTGCTTTAGGCATGCCTGATTATGAGAAGGATTTTGAATTGTACTGCAGTGAAAGAGATGGATGTGCGTTTTCAGTACTGGTACAAAAACATTGCTTATTTTTCAGCTGTTTTAGATCCTATAGCAAAAGCATTGCCTGGATGTTTGAAAGCAGTTGCTGCTACTTGTGTAAGTCTGGAACAAAGTGAAGGTATAGTGATGGGGTATCCACTGAGAGTATATGTTCCCCATTCAGTAGAAATTCTTTTGACAAGAACAAAAACACAGTACATGACACATAGTCGGCTGACTAAATACGAAAAAGTAATCTTGAGTGCTGAAAATGTGACCATAGATAGATGCATGAATGTGAATCCTTCAACATCATTGCCAGATGAAGAGAGTATAATTGAACAAGACGAAGTAGATCATGATTGTCTGAATGTGCTGGAATATTGCAGAAAACCAAGAGCTGACATAAAAGATGAACCGTTAAAGGAATCAGATTATGTCATGTTTGTAGATGGCTCATGTTTGAGAACGAAAGAAGGAGTTTTAAGCGCAGCTTATGCGGTGTGCACAGTGGCAACTGTGATGGAAGCGTCTTGTCTGAAAGGAATAAGGTCTGCACAAGTTGCGGAACTGATTGCTTTGATTCAAGCATGTAAATTAGGAAGAAATGTACGAGTCACGATTGTGACCGATAGCCAATATGGTTTCGGTATCGTACATGACTTCGGTCAGATTTGGTCACAAAGATGTTTCTTGACGTCTGCAGGAACACCTATCAGAAATGGAGATTTTGTTAAAAAGCTGCTTGAGGCGATACAGCTGCCTAAACAAATAGCTGTAGTGAAGTGCAAGGCACATAAGAAAAACGAAGATTACATAGCTGTTGGCAATAACTATGCTGACGAGATCGCCAAATATTGTGCAGAGAACATGGTGTCCCTGAATAAGAATAGAGAAAGGGAGCATATCTCTTCTCCTTTGCTTTTTACTAACACTGTCGAGACATGGGATGAAGTAAGACAGTTACAAGAAGCTGCAAATGATGAGGAAAAAGATTACTGGATAAAAGCAGGATGTAGAAGACAGGAAAATAATGGTGTGTGGGTGTACAGAGATGAAAGACCAGTTATGCCTGATAGCATGATTGCAGACATGGCACGGATGTACCATGGACAAGCTCATATTGGGAGAGATGCAATGATCAGACTTTTTAGACAAACCTGGTATAACCCAAAATTCTGAGCCATAGCTGAAAGTCTTTGTCAAAGATGTCTTATTTGTCAGCAGTTCAACCCAGGAAGAAAGACGGTAGTGAGACTAGGAACAATAGGACGAGAAGGAGGTCCGTTCACTAGAATGCAATTAGACTTTATCGAAATGCCCCCTTGTAACAGACTAAAATATGTTCTAGTGGTCGTCTGTTTGTTTTCTCGTTGGGTGGAGGCATACCCCACTAGAAGGAATGATGGAACAACGGTAGCAAAACTTATGCTGCGAGAGTTCATTCCAAGGTATGGTTTTCCAGTCACGGTTGAGACAGATAGAGGAACACATTTTCAAAATGAGTTGATCCAATTGATTTGCGAAGCATTGAGTATTAAACAAAAACTACATTGTGTTACAGACCAGAGGCTTCTGGGGTAGTAGAGCAAATTAATGGAACAATTAAGAACAGATTAGGAAAAATGTGTCAAGCTACAGGACTCAAATGGCCAGATGCACTGCCTCTTGTTCTGATGACCATCAGAAGCATCCCTGAAAAGAAAACTGGACTTAGTCCTCATGAGATGATCATGGGACGAGCAATGAGACAAGCACAAGTACCTGTCAACAAGTTATTGACTATAATTGATGATCTAGTACTGGATTATTGCAAGGGACTGGCTGATGTGGTACGTTCTGTGTTTCATCAGGTTGGACCGGATGCGACCACTCTTGAAAGAAAACCAGCCCACGACTTGAATCCAGGAGACTGGGTCCGTATAAAAATCCACAGGAGAAGAAACTGTCTAGTTCCTCGCTGGGACGAACCACGACAGGTAATCCTAGTGACAACGACTGCAGTCAAGTGTGCAGGAGTGAAGAACTGGGTCCATGCCAGCCACACAATCAGAGTTCAAGAACCTACTGATCGACATGTGAGTCGACGTCTGGAAGTGTGGGATAAAAGTTTAATGGCTGGGACAACAAGAATAAGAGAAAGGGTGCCAGAACTTGAAGATCGACCTGAAAGTCGACATCTGGAAACCCCAACTGCGAGCACCTCTAGAGAAGAAGAGGAAGAAGAAGAAGAAAGAAATTCAGAAATTCCAGAACCTGAAGATCGACCTGTAAGTCGACATCTGGAAACATCTGACACAAGTTTAGGATCTGATGATTCAGTTGCAAACTGTGAAGAATTTCGAAGGAGAACTTGGGGTTATAAACCAATTAGAGAAGAAAATGAGCAAGAAAATGATCTAGATGAGCAACCAAGTACAAGTTATGGTGGAAATCCTTCAGAAATAATATTAATAGATGAAGTAGGGAAAGAAGTACACAAAACGTTAGAGAATCGAGAAGAACCCCGAGGAGCAATAGGGACAGATAGAGAAACAAAAGAACAGGGAAATTTAGAAGTAGAAAGTGAGGAAAACACCAAATCGGAAGAACCCCGAGGAGGGACAGTAATAAGGGAACACAAGAAGGAGAAGACAGATCCACCAGTAAGAGATGACGAGATCATAAGCTTCAAAATAAGAAAGAAAGTGAATGCAAAGTATAAGTCACCTGAGTGGCTGTATATCGCACTGACGGATTACAAAGAAGAAGAAAACACTCACGAGAACCAGAGACTAAGAAGTCGAATGGGAAAAGGTGAGATGCAACAAACCTGAAGTGAAGACTTATAGTGCTTCTGCCGGACATGACAATTTTACTGGATGTGACAAATCACCGGATGTGACAACGAAAGAATTCTGGAAAGAATTAAAAGAAAGTACCAAGCAAAGACTTTTTGAAAGCAGAGTGGCATTGAAGTCATTTCTGAGGTGTAGTGACACAATTTTCTGAAACTTAACAAATAGATAAAAGCAAAATGGAAAATACTAGGGATAGAAGAGATAAATGTGAGTTTGTAAAAAGATGGTGTAAAATGTGCTGCTTTTGTACAGGGTTATTAATGACCATATGGATAGTTTTAGCAATCACAATTCCTATTAGTTTAGCTGTAATAGAAGCGAAGAATGATACTAAACCAGAAAAAGAAACTAATATTAAAGAACCAGTTATTTTAAGAAGTAGTGCAGAATTACATAAGGATAAGTCAGTAACAGACTTTTCTAAAAATGTTTTTACAAAATTGTTGTATGAATATGTAGAGACAATGGATGTGATAGATTGTTATGTTTGTATGCAGTTGCCTGCATCAGTGTCAGAAGGTGTGACTTATCATCACCTACCTCTAACTTATGGAATAACCTGTAGTGTAATAGCAAGTTTATTTTATAAAACAGGTAGATTAGAATCTTATTATACTGATATAGATAAGATTTTTGCAAACATTCCAGTAGTACCAGAACTTAACAAAGTAAAACCAGCAAAGGTTTTAGGAGAATTCTTTCTAGAACATAGAAAATTAACATTAGAAGAAATAATTAATAACAACCTTACCTGTGAGTTAAAGAAAGAAGAAAAGGTATTTTTAGAAATGGTTGAAGAAAGAAGAATGAAATTTCAAAAAGAAGCAATAAAAGAGGAAGGAACACATCTATGGACGTTTGAGGAAGGAAATCATGAAGGGAAAAGATAAATGCAGCAATGACATTAGATTGGCCGCAAACAGGAAAGTTGTGTATTAGGAGAAATAAGACAGTCTATGACAATTACTTTGTAGGTTCCAGTATCTGCCATGACAATTATCAAATTCTGGGAGGTTGGGGATTCAAAGGTGGAAAAGATCCAATATTTCCAGGTATCTATTATATTTGTGGGAATAGAGCTTATTACAGGTTACCGGACCATTGGTGTGGAACTTGCTATGTAGGCCCGGTCTTTCCAAAAATCTTTCATATGGACAGAGAAGAAAAAGGAACATACAAGATGATTAATAGCTTTACACGTAGAAAGAGGGAAAGTTTTTCAGAAATTGTAGGTGATATTTTTGGAGCATTAATACCAGCAGTGGGAATATCTTTGAATGCATTTAAAATTCGGAAGTTATCCACAGTAGTAGATCGTTTGTCTACAGATACTGCGGGAGGGTTCTTGATGGTAAATACCGAAATGGTTGCCATGAGAGCTATGGTGATGCAAAATCGGCTTGCCCTTGATATTCTTTTGGCAAAGGAGGGTGGAGTCTGTGGAATGTTGAAAGTCCAACATTGTTGCACTTACATTCCTGATAAAAGTGAAAATATACAGAAGTATATTACAAATATTACAAATTTGCACAAAGAACTAGTTCCACTGGAGGTTGAAAGTGTCTTGGGAAAACTTGGTAGAGGGTTTTCTTCAGTAGCAAATTGGTTGACCAGAATGAGTAGACTAATGATAGGGAAAGTTATAATAATAGCAACTGTAGTAATATTGTTAGCCATGGTGTTGAAAATTGTAATAACGTGTATAAAAAGAAAAGTAAGACAAAGTAAGATAAAAAGAAATAACAGAATAATGAAAGAGAGAGAGAGAGAAATGGGTGAAATTGAGTTAGAGAAAATGAAAGAAAGCATGTATAAGGAGACAAGAAGACAAGATGAAAGGGAAACAGATGTGTAACTAACAAAAAGCAAAGGATGAAAGACATATACTGCCTGAAAAAGAAGTATAACTTGGGTTTTATGTGGTGATTTAAAAATCACCAAAGGGGGGAGTTGATGGAGCAGAGAAAATAAAGATTTTTAACCCCTAACAAATTTTATAAATAATTAATAAAATGTTCGTTTAAATGTATTAATCAACACTGTATGTGTGGGAAGGGTAATACGCAAGTATATGTGCTGAATAATCTATTAACGAATGTCTGTGTGTCTAATTATAACATAAAAATAAATGCGTACTAATTTAAAATAAATGCATGATTTGTGCTTCATGGAAAATAAATGTGTTGTTGCAAAAACAATAGTGATGGTAAGTAAGGAACAGCTTAAATGTTGCTTTCTGCTAGGTAATAACTAATTGGGGTACGTAGATGACGGGAGGGAAACGAAAAGGCTGTTTCTCTATTTTAATTATGTTTTGTTTATTTCAAAATAGTGCTTCTAAGTATAAACGAGTGGCGATATAAAATGGCTGCCAGTTAATGAAGTGCGCAAGTGCGGGGAAACACGTGACAAGGGAGAAAAGTTGGAGAAAAGCTAACCTCGTGATGTTGCTGAGAGGCTAGGATGCGAGAATGGTCAAGGCTGATGTGACCTAATTGAACTGATAGTGTGTCGTGGTGATCAGCAAAGAACCGTGGGAAACCATTTTAAGAGAAAGGACAATGCCTGCAGAGTTCTCGAATGTATCGAAAGAAGTTGCAAATGTACTGATCGAAGCTTATGGAAACATGTCTGGAACTGTGAGAAAGGAAATGATCCAAGGACCATTTGGATCCAAGAGAACTTGATTAAAAGAATGAATAAGATGACATGCATGGACCAATGAAAGAAAAGCGTGTTATTAATGTTGCAACAATTAGTTAGCAAAGTTAGAATTAGGGTATAAGAGGGCCTACTCTTAGTGGGAGGGGGTCACAGTCACGAGCGGAGTTGGAGAGTCGTGTTGGTGTTGGTGGCTTCCTGTGCTTGGTGGTCCTGATCGATCCATTACTGAGCGGGAGATGCTGAAAGACTGTTAGATGAGACGGGTTGCAGGTAGCTGATGCTGACGAGCTGAAGTTTCTGTTGCTGTCTTAATTTTCCAGTTGAGTATGAGAATCAGGTTATTTCTAATTCTTAAACTTAGGTTAGAAATCATTAGGCTAAATTAGGAAGGTAGGCAGGTAATTAGGGTTTTGCTTCATGACGAAAATTTCCTTTCTGCAATAAAATTGATTATGCTTAATAAAAATTTGAATTAATAATGAATGAATAATTGAATAAAAAGTTTAAATTCTTTCTCATGCTTTTAAAATTATATAAAATTTAAGATTCTTTAAATCAAACGACTCAGTGGTTATTTTTCTAAATGATTGTGACACCAGTAATTGGTTATTGTGATTTAGCTGGTCTTAATCACTATGAACTAATTTCTTACATGAATGATTCATCGACTAAACAATGAGCAGGAATATCTTAAGAAATAACTAAAAGAAAGCGATAGGGTAAGGTAATAAGATATCCCGGCTCCTTTCAGCGGTACATAAATGGTGTTTTCCATTTAGTTCTCATGCTTCTCCTAGGAGTACAGAATTTCGGAAAGGTGTAAAGGAAATCCAGGTGTGTGCGTGTGTGATAGGCGATGTTTATGGGCCCCAACGTCATGTGGATGTGAGAAAATATAGTTTGCCCCTGGATGACCGATAAGTGACCTAGGAGAAGAATAGTTTTATTGTACGCGCTGCATCAAACGCGAATCCTCTTGTATAGTCAGGCATACCTAGGGCAGGTGCTTCACATAAAGCACTTCTCAATTTTACAAAAGCTCCTACGCTCTCATCATCCTACTCAACTGGGTCCTTTGCCTTCTTTTTCGTCATTTGAATCAATGGCTTTGCTAGCAGAGAAAACCCTACTATCCATTGTCGACAATATCCCACTATTCCAAAGAACATTCTCACTTCTCTTTGGGTTACAGGCATTTGCATTCTCTTGATTAATTTTACTCTTTCAGAGGTTATCCTTCTTTTTCCCCTCTCAATTTGGTGTCCTAAATACTTAACTGCTGTTGTACAAAACTGCAATTTTTCAGGTGACACTTTATGCCCTTCTTCAGCCAAGTGATTTAATAATGCAATGGAGTCGACAACACAATCCTCTCTGGTGTTGGATGCCACTAGCAGATCGTCTATATACTGCATTAAGACTGAACTTCCTGGCATCACTAGCTTCTCTAAGCACTTTTTCAATATTTGATTAAAGATGGAAGGACTTTCCGTGTACCCCTGAGGAACACGATTCCATACATAGACTTTGTTTTCAAATTTGAATGAACAGAGATACTGGCTATCCGGGTGCAATGGTATTGAAAAGAATGCTTGGCATAAATCAATCACAGTAAACCATTCTGCACTCCAGAGGATCTGGTATAGGATTACTGCAGGATTTGGCACTATAGGACAACATGGTACCACAATCTTATTAATTTTGCGTGAATCCTGAACAATCCTATACTTTCCACTAGGTTTCTTCAAACCCATGATTGGTGAATTACAAGGGCTACTCATAACTTCTTTTAATATGCCTTGTGTTACCATTCTGTTAATTTCTTCAACAACTCCTGCTTTTACTTCTGCACTCATTTTGTACTGTCTGGTATTTGGGAAAATTGCACCTTCCTTTACATTTATTTTTACTGGGTCTATTTTGGCCATAAGCCCTACTTCTTTCCCAGTGAAATCCCATACCTTGAAATTTACTGTAGTTCTTAATTCTTCAGGTAACTTGTCTTTTGTTATCAAAGAGAACATCTCATCTACTTCTGTACCTTGTTTTGCAATCATAATTTTATATACATGTTCTTCATCCGGGGTCTGAACTGCAACACCATCCGGTGTGCAGAAAATTGTGCAATTCATTTTGCACAACAAATCTCGGCCAAGTAAGTTTACTGGACTGGAATCACACACTACAAACTGATGCATTTCTCTAAAATATCCAAATTTTACTTCCATTGGTTCGGTAAGAGGTGTTTTAATTTTACGATTAGCTACACCCACAACTTGGATAGCTTCTCCAGAGAGAGGAAGGTCTGGGATGTCTGCTGTTCTCACAGTAGACCTGGTAGCACCAGTGTCCAGAAGGAAAGTGATATCATTACCCCTTACTTTCCCTTCAACATATGGACCTGACTAGTCTACCGGCAAGGAATCGCCAAGTACGCACTCCTTCTCCCCCTCTCTTAGGCACCGTCATTGGTTACATGGATAAAAGTCACCCTGTAAAAGAAACTGTGAAGTTACATAATCATTCTTACCACTTCCTCTTTGATATCCGATGTCTGTACCGTGCTTTGCTCTGCTTACATTACCATGTATAGGTGCAGGTGGTAACTGACTCTGAAGATTTACACCCTGCTGTGAGTCATTCTGCGTCTGTGGATTTAAATTATGATTTGGGCCATTATTATTTTGAATCTTTTTACATTCGTTCTTCCAATGCCCCAATTTTCCGCATCCATGACAAGGAAATTTCTTTTTAGCCTCTTCTCTACTCATTCGTCCTCTCACTTTACCACCATTTCCTGTGTCAGCATTCGTTCCAGAATCTTTTCCCTGATTATCATTTGGATTATCCAAATTAATTCCCTGTCGCTCAGCCATTTTCACCTGAGCCCACATCACTTTCTCTTGCAGTTTCTTGTGCCTATCCTCAATATCGTCTCCACAATATTTTGCATATTTCAAAATTTCATCAATGGGTTTCCATTGCCAACACAACATGTGCTGCTTAATCATTTGACAAATCTCTGGCTTTAAACCATAAACAAATCGGTAGACAAATTGACTCATATTTTTATCTCCAATGTCCTCAAATCCACTATACTGTTTGAACACCTGTAATAGACGTTCATAATAGGCATGTACCGATTCACTGGCTTCTTGGGTAGTCCTGTCTATTTTCACCCAATATGTTTATTTTGGTGGTATTTTCCCTTTCAGGTAAGTTATTACCTGCTGATACTTTTTCATTACATCACTTGATGGAGCACCTGTCTTTGCATTTCTAGGATACTCTTCACTCGGCCAGTCAACTGTAATTTTACAATCTGTCCACAAATCGGCAGTCCTTCAACAATACCTTTGACACTTTCACAAACCTCTCAACCTGCTTGTACCATTCAATTGGCTTTTCTCTCAACTTTGGAAAATTATTCGTAAATGACAAAATATCCTGTCTACTCCATGGGACATGAACATAACCTCCTCCAGGTACTTCTCGCATCTGGTACATCTGATCTGCTTTCCCTGTTTCCTTCAATAAATATTCAGAAGTGGTTCTACTGTACCGTGCCTCTTCCTTTTTCTTTGTCCATCTAGATTTCCATTTATCTAGATCTCCCCATTTCTGTAATACTGACATCAATTCCTTTACTTGTAATTTTCGGCCAGAGGCATTCATGTTTTCTAAATCTTTGTCAGAAAAGTCTGCTCTATAGGGTTTTTGTAATACTTTTGACTTCCCTATTTCAATTCCCATCTGTAAAGCCAAATCTGATAATTTTACATTTCTTGTGATACTTCTGCATACGAACAATAGTTCTTCTTCATTGTAAGTATTTAAATGATCTACCCCTACATTTCCTGCTATCATTTCTTCTAACTCGACTTTTAATTTGTAGATGTCCATGATCTTTGGGGGTGAACTCTGTCTGTCTGATCCTTGTGCCCACCTTTCTAAGTCTTCTGGCGTTACTACTGTGGCACTTTTGGTTCCCGATGAGGTTACTATATTTACATCTTTGGAGCAACCAGGTGTTATTCTTCTAGGAGTACTATTTACAGATCCTCGAATAGGTAAATCCATTAAGGATATCATAGATTCACAGTCACTGATTTGATCATCAATTATTACAGGTTCAGGTTTAGGGATTTCTACAGGTGTGGGCATCGCTAATGGTTTCGGATAATTTACCTTGTCACCATATAAGGGGACCAATTGTTACAGGTATAGTCAGGGAATCAGGATGTACATTCAACTGTGTTATTTTCTGTATCAATTCTGCTCTGTTTTTGTCTATAGCTTCCTTTTCTTTATCCTGAAGTACCCTATTAACTGATGGATTATGCAATACTTGTGGTACCAATGGTGTTCTTAACAGTGGTGTGCTTGGGGTGCATCCACTTGTCCCTTCCTGATATGGTGGCGGGTTCTTTAATATTTCTTCCATAAATTCATCTTCAGAATCTCCAAATCCTGTCAAATGTTTTGTCTTTTCTGTGCATTTGCTCCCTAATGATTCTTCTGTCATTAATACTGGATACAAACCCTCTGTAAGCATCGCTCTTCTCCACTGTTTCATCTGACCGTCCCTTGACTCATTTTGGTGTCTAGGAAAAAATCCCCGATAACCCCTACAACTTCTTGATCGGTCACGTTCGAATGCCTCGGTTTCCCACTCTTCTAAGGCTTCGTATTGAGTTCATCTTGGTCTGGGTTCTAAGTCATTCATCCTTAATCTAAAATTTTGAAGAATTCTCCCATTGAAAGTACCATTCTCTGGGAATGCTAATATCCCATCATTTTTGGTATATTCTATCCAATTTTCTAACCATACGCAAGTATGATAACCTCTCTCCATCATCATGAATGAAGGGGCGTTTTTGCTGGTGGAATGATAATTCCTTCTCTAGTTTTGATGGGTTTATCCTTCTTAAAATAATTCTTAACCTTCTGTAGAAACAACATTTTTCTCTTTTCTCCGTACATTTTGGGTAAATCTCTGCGTATAAAATTATATTCTGTAAAACCTAGGAATCTCCTATCCGGACGAGTTCCTGTTAAAGTCGGATCGCGTTTCCACATACAATCTCCACTATCCACTAGGATTTCGACTTCTATGCTGACAACCAATTAAATTCCAGCTAACATTTGTCTCTGAACTAATCCTAGCGCGGCTTTTCAGTGACGTCTGTTCTGACGACCCCTCCTTTACAATCTGCGCTTCTCTGTCCCTCGCTGTTTCAACCAATCCCAGCGCGACACTTGTGATGTCAGTATTACTCCTGACTACTGACCCCTCCTTTACAAGTGTCGTTCCACACCCGCTGTTTCACCAATCCCAGCGCGGCGTTTTGTGACGTCAGCTTCCTCTCCGGCAGCTGACCCTCCCTTTAAAAAATCGTACGCACAACTTTATTTTCTCTACGCTTCTTATTAAAATTCAGTAACAACATAAAACATTCGCTATTGTGCCAGTTTCTCTAAATTTGGAAAAGATAGTTTCTCTCACACTTAGTAAAACCTTTCCATTTACTAAACATACACTACGAGTAAAACCCTTCCGTTTACTCTTCACGTAAGCTTCCGAAATACCTGCTACTTCTTCAATGTTACCCTTTCTAGGCGATGTAACATCAAATTTTACCAGTGTATTCCTTTGCTATTACTCACATACCTAGAGTCCCTAACAAGTACTGATAGCCCTGCTTAACTTTTCAGTACTATTTCTGCCTGGCAGATAACCTCACTGCAGTATGGCTTCCACTTACCATCCTCTATTCAATTTTCCCCGGGGAATTCTGGACAACATAAAACAAAACTTTGAACAAACGGATGTTAGTTTATAAAAATAAAATTCTCATTACCCAATTAACAAAGTAGAACCATCCTCTGATAGCCAGAAAACTGATCCAGCGGGTTACTAGCAACAAGCATTCATACACAGAATACTCACCTGGGCCCATTCATTCATACTACGCTAGCAATTTCCGCTGGTGGGTCAGTTGTACTCTTTATCAATATCCCTGCTACCAATTACTTTTCTGATTGAAGAGTAATGACTTACCAATGGACCCTTTGATAAATGGGAAGTTTAAAATGAGTGACATTCATTAAAATTCATAAATTCTAAAATAATCACTGAGTCAGGAAGTTTTAAAATGTTTATCTAAAGTTTTAGCAGAGTAAAATACAGAACCACATGATACTTAATCGTATATCAAGGATGAAGCATAATCATCAATTGTCGATCAAGGACGGTTCCTCAGAAAGAAGAAGATAGAGACAGCAGCACAACTAAAAGGTTGCATTTATATTTACCTAAAGGTGCGAGAAACCAAACCCCTTGGCCAAGGAGTTGGAAAGATATGTCCCAGGAAGGATGAAGACAAAAGACCTCCGGACCAGGTTCAGGACAGGACAGGTGACCTCTCTATCGACGACGCCAGCGTCGTTCCCCTCTCTGATACTTCGCTTCTCCTCGATTCTCCAGTGTCTTCCTTCTAATGGAATCCGCCGCCCCCACCTCAGGACCTCTCTGGACAGCGGTTCAGCCTGCAATCGATCAGCTTGTCGAGCACGAAAGCATGAATCTTGAACAAACTAATTAGCTAATTCTATATCTATTATACCCTTCTATGCCCATGTACCTCCCCTTAATGTTGCAAAATTATGGGCCCACTACTTCTGATTGGACGGGACAGGGGTTGATCCTCACACCATGTCAATTTAGTTCAATTTCTTTAAGCCCATTGTTTAAAAATACCGCCCCTCACAATTAATACATTTGCTTTATTTCCCACCCGTCTCACGACAAAGTTTAATACAATGTTTATATAAATTGTTTCATTCTGTAGGAACATCGTGGGTGCAATAGAGTTGGCCACCAGGTCACGGCCTTGGACGACGTCCAAGTTGACTTCATCGCTTCCTCTGGTTAGCCTTGCAGGGCGCATACGCAGAACCAATGTCTCTCGAGCTGCAGTTCAACCAACCCAGGCCCATTTACGAACTAGTAAAAAGTCAAAGAAGAAAATATTAAATCACAAATAAATGTTTTCACTGTATACCCATTATGTCTACTCTAATCCCCTTTAATTATAAATCCATCCCGCATTAATAGCGTTAGAATATCACGGTTTAATTGCAATACATGCGCAAGCTTTAGCACGTGAAAACATTAAGCAGCCATTTTAATACACACTGCGCAGAAGCAAAGATTTCCCTCCAAGCAAAGAAAGACGTCATACCACGTGATATGGTTGACACATGCGCAATGAGATTCCCGCGCCTTTGCGGCCATTTAGATTACACAAGCGTTACTTATTAGTTTAAACACATAGGCAAGCTTCTCTAGGATAGTGTTTATGTGTGCATTTGTTAGTAAAGACATTACAAAGTTTAATAAATTAATACTGTGAGAGGATTGCTTACGAGCAAGTCTCATTGTGAGTTTCTTGCTCCATCACTGGCCATGCATCAAAAAGTTTGAACACAAAATTAACATCCCAAAGGGAAGTGTAGCACGCCCTAGGAGGTATCTTAATTCTTACACCCTTCATCATTCCACATATCAGTGGATCATTCCCAACTGTGATGCCACCTATCAGGGCATGGCCAGTTGAAACCCCGGGATTATAGTCCTGTAAAATAAATCTGAATTATACAATTCAGCTAGATAATTGGCCAAATCCATCACAGGAGTCTCCACGAGATTCATACCCCTTTCCATGCACCAACGACATTCTCTACACCAAACCCCCTTATATCTTTTCCTAGTCCCTGGAGTCCACGATTCATCCAGTAAGTCCTTAGCCTTTCCTGAAAGGCCTGAGAATCTTGCAGAAACCCTAATATTCTCAAACAAGAAGGTCCAGTTTTCCTTCTATCACCAATGGATGTTTCTCCCTTTCTGGGCCTATCAGCAAATCCTGATGTTCTGGTATAAGAAAGGGTTCCTGCACTGCAAGTTCCATCACCTCAGGGAACCAAACTTGAGAAGTCCAAAAGGGGGTGACCAGCACTAGCTTGCACCTCTCCTTCCGAACCTTCCAGAGTGCCCCCTGGATCATGGCAAATGGTGGAAAGGCATAAGCTCTCCCTAAGACCCAATCTTGAACGAAGGCCTTTACTACTAGGGTCTCTGTTTCTGGTCTCCCACTGAAAAACCTTAGCACCTGACATGTGAATCTGCTGGCAAAGATATCAAAATCTATCTGGCCCCGAATTTCCTGAATTTTCTTGAAAACGTCTGGGTTTAACTGGCAAGCACTGTGATCCCTGAGGTGGCGAGAGGTCCAATTTTCCCTCCGATTTTGTTCACCTGGAATGTTAGCCACTGTCAGAATAATTTTGAGTTCCCAACAGAAATAACATATGTCTTTTGCCAACTCTGCTAACTTCTTTGATTTCAAACCACTTAGGCAATTGATATAGGAAACTGCTGTGACATTGTCCATGTGAATCAGGACCACATTGTTTGCCAACAACTGTCTGAAACTCTTTAGACCATTTAGCCCAGCCATCAACTCTAAGCAAATTATGTGGAGTGAAATCTTTAGACTTGACCATTGTCCTCTCGTCTCCAGGTTGTTCAGGCGGGCTCCCCAGCACAGAGAGTTGGCATCTGTCTCTCAGGGAAACTCTGACACATTCCCAAAAACAGCTTTGCCATTCTACACTCTAGGGTGTTCAACCACCATTGGAGGTCCGAATAAGCCTCTGGGGATAAACTTATGGAGACTACATAGCAAAGGCCCGTGCGTAAACCAACTGCCTTTAATCTCTGAAGAGCCCTGTAATGTAGGGGACCTGGTGAAATAGCCTGGATTGAAGATGACAGCAGACCAATGGCTCTTGCTAAGTCTCTGAGAGTCACAACCTCTTTTCCTAGAATACATCTCACTTCTTTTCTTATTTTCCTTATCGTTTTCTAGGGCAAAAGGAGCTGGGCTTGTAGAGAAACTACCTGAAACTCTAGTGACTGACTGGGTATCAGTATTGATTTCTCCACATTGATAATGGATCTTTCTAAAGTGTAGGCATTCCAAAGCCCATGAGCATCACCCAGCTTGGTTAAGGTGAGGGACTAGGGAGGTTGCACCCTTTGGATATAATATGTACTTGGCACGTCACGTGTTGTAGGAATGGTTCCTTGTCTTTTTAATAATAATGTGTTTTATCTTTTCAATAACATTGCCATTGGTTTAGGTGATTGCATATTGTATTTTATCGTATATTGTATTTTAACATGTAAATGTTTATGGTTTTTATTCACTAATAAACACAGTATTCATTCATTCACATTGATAATGAAAACAAGGCTCTCCAAGAGATCCTTTGTTATACCTAGCTGAACTAGTAGCTCCGTTTTTACCTGACTCATCAACAGAATGTTGTCTAAATATATTATAAGGCGAGTTCCTCTCTCCCTCAAAAAGGCCACCACGGGTCTTAGAACCTTGGTAAAATACCACGGAGCAGAGGAAAGCCTGAAGGAAAGACAACAGAACTGATAAACCACTCCCCTCCACCTGAATTGGAGGTGTTTCTGTGAACTCTTTGCCATGGGGATTATTAAATATGCATCTTTTAAGTCCAGCTTCACTAACCAATATTTCTCCTGCAGAATATTTTGAAGAAGATGGATTCCCTCCATCTTGAAGTGGCGATGGAGCAAGTATTTGTTGAGCACCCTTGAGTTTATAACTGGGCGTCACCCCTAGTCTTTTTTTTTTCTCAGTAGAAGAATCGCACTAACAAATCCATCTTGCGCGTCTACCACTTTTACTATTGCTCCTTTCTGCAACATCTGGGCAACCTTCACAGCCGTCAAATCCATTCTGTCTTTGTCGAAGACAATTTCTCGGGGTGGAGTAGTCTGAATGGGGGTCTTCCAGAAATGTATGTTGAAGCCTGGTACGGACCCTAAAACCCAGGGTCGCTTGTTACCTCTCCCCATCTGTGAATAAAAAGTCTCAGCCTTCCAGCAACCTTTACTAGGGAAGAGCCAGCAGAAATTGCTCCATCTACCTTCAGATGCATGCGATCTTGCTCTTCCTTCTCTAGATCTCGATTTGCCTCTCTGTGGGGTCGAAACCTGGTGAGGTTTGGAAGCCTCGGCTGTAGCCTCTGGACCTTTACCGTACTGATTTTGGGAGTAGAATTGGGACCTTCTTGATCCTCTGCCGGTAGTTAGTCCCCTCCTGTTGGCCCTTCCAAAAACACGTGACCCAAACACATGTTGCAAATTGTATTGGGCTTAGCTTAAGGTTGCAAAGGTGGACACATATTTGCCCAACAAATTAATGAAATCCTGACCAAAGAGAAGGCCTCCCAGGTTACCTTCCGCCTCTCTATGTGCCAATTCTGCGAGCTTTGGACTCAACCCCATAAGGATGGCCTTCTTCCTTTCAGTTATGAGCCCCGCGCTGTCATTACCTAGCATGCAGACCGCGTGCTGGCTCCAGCTTCTAAGGAGGTCTAGGTCTATTTCAGAATCATTGGTATGTGCCTCTTCGGCCACATCCAGTATACAAGCCAAAGTGCCCAGGACACCCAATAGATGGTCCTTGCATTGCTTCAGGCACCATTCCAGACCCTTCCTTGGGTCCTTACCAGACTTGAATAGAAATGTAATGAGTTCTGGGACAAAGTTAGGCATCTGGCATGCCTTATTTTCTAAAAGTGGTCTGGGGCATTCAGCCCGCATCAAGTTACGCTGTTGCCTCTCAAGAGGTCATCTAACTCACTGCTTAATAAACTTCGCCACATGAGTAAGTGACGATCACTCAGAGCTGCTTGGGTGTTTAATAATGTCTGGACTAAACATATCTTGGCCCATAGCATCCTTGGCTGGCCTTGTAGTGGAAGTTCCCCGCAAATCACTGTCTAGAACCTAGATCGTCCAGGGCATCTGTGGCCTCATCAGGATCAAAAAACGAGTTCATCAAACCACTTCTCGTTATCATTAACATCGAACATATCCAGGCTAAGCGAGTCCTGGCTGTCTATTGTGCCATTAAGAACACCACTTTCTCTTGTGTCGCAACGGACATCAATGTCTTTTGTTGCGCTATGGATACCTTGGCCTCTTGTTGCGCTCGGGTTGACACACATTGACAACAGGATATCATCCCCCTTTGTCCTTTACTCAGTGTTCTTGTGTCTGTCCATATGTCTTGTTTTGCACAGGGCCTTACCTCTCTTTTTGGGGTTTATGGGTTTATCCTCATCTGAGATAGAGAAGTACTCCTCCTCTGAAGGGGCACTCCACATCCTCTTAAATGTAATGGCCTTGACCGCTCCTTAATAGAGGTCTTCAGACTCTCCTCAAAATACTTCTTAAGCATATCCTCACCTGAATCACTGACAATAATATCGACGAGCACAATATCGAGTTACCAAAATATCGGCGCTAAAATATCGATTACAATAATATCGACTACCAATACTTATTAAATAAATTACACAAATATTGAACACAAAATATCGTACATCAAAAATGTTGTATACAACATTATCGAAAACACAAATATCGTTAAAAAAATATCGAAGTTTCTTTAATAAACATTAAAATGTCCTAAATATCGAAAAAAAAATATAGACTACAATTATATCGGTTTTATTTAAATATCGACATTTTAAAAAGTAACTAAAATGAACATAGCTTAACTCCAAAACGTATTTTCACTATATAAACATTAACTACACACATTATAATTATTATAAAACTATATTATAAAATAAAACATATAAAAACATCAAAGCTTTACTAATGACACTATTAAACTTCACATAAAATATTATTACAAATAATACATACAATGTTATACATTTTAAACTATATTAAACATACAAAAGCAAAGAAATATGTTTAAAAAAAATAATTAGCACTAACAACTTCTTAATTAGCGTTTTCCATATATGGAAAGTAAGTGCCAGAACCTAAAAAAATATAAAGAACAACGAATAGAAACTTCGAACTAATAAAATACACCAATGAAACAAACCCATCAATTAAACAAACACTATATAACCAAGACATTTTTACACATAATACAAACTACAACCCTACAGAAAAAGAAGAGGAAACTCTGCCGGATTACTCACAGAAAGCAGATTTACTACTGTGATTTTTTTTTACAACAGCACCAAGTAAGTAAAAGGCTACTTAAACTAGAAAACTACTTAGGGGCCGATTCCAATCTCGGCCGCAAGCGCACCTAACACTATTCGTCCGGAAAAAAACCAAGCCGAACGCGTGTTTCCCGACCGATTCGAACAGTCGTCCGAACGAGCAAGTACGATGCGCATAACTGCTCAGATTCCGACCCAGCCGTACGTACCCATTCCAGCTCCTGTTCCCCGCCTGAGCCGAATCCGTAAACGCCAATTCGAGTCGCACGGAAGTAAATATACAGCACCTTCCGGCCGGACTAGTACGATGCGCCTTCCGTACGCGCCGAACCCGTCGCTACGTCCGGCACGTCAGAGCATCCGGGAGAGCTGCACATAAGCTCCGATTTGCGCCACAAGACGATCCACAGCTACGAGACGAACAAGCCAGCGACGAGTATGAGTCGAAGCCACGAGAAACCCGAATGAGACGACCCAACCATGAATCCATCGCGCAGGTCCTACCAATACTCTACATCTATTACCGGAACCGGTACGGACGTGTACGGCGCAGACGGTATGTCAAACACCCACTACACAAACAAACGACACGTACCCGACATATGTCACACACACATAGGGATGCAGAAATGACGTACACTAGCAACAGCCGAACCATAGGGGCGGGATGGCTATCACCAATGCCATACACACCCACAGGGGCCGGATGGCTACCACTACCACCACCCCTACTCATGTGGGCCTGGATGCCTGTCACTACTACCTTCCCACTCATAGGGGGATGGATGCCTACCACTAACACCACCCCTACTCATGGGGGCCTGGATGCCTACCACTACCACCACCCCTACTCATGGTGGCCTGGATGCCTGTCACTACTACCATCCCCACTCATAGGGGGATGGATGCCTACCACTAACACCACCCCTACTCATGGGGGCCTGGATGCCTACCACTACCACCACCCCTACTCATGGGGGCCTGGATGCCTACCACTACCACCACCCCTACTCATGGGGGCCTGGATGCCTACCACTACTACCATCCCCACTCATAGGATGGGTAATGCATGACACAAACAGCATACTCCAACATAAGGAATGTCAGAAAAAGACATCCCCCCAACATCATGACAAGAGTGTGTAGTCTGTGTCAAATGCCTACAACACTGAACATGACATTGAACATACAATGTGACCCCCTATCACATGTGTCACACATAAATGTGTGTGGCCTCCACAATGCAAGCAGACCATGACCACTGTGGGAATGGGGTCTAAACCCCATCATCACAGTGACCAAAATGTAAGTGTGGGGTCCATAGCTGAAGCACATTTTGAACATTGTGGCAATGGGGTCTAAACCCCCATCATCACAGTGACCAAAAGGTAAGTGTGGGGTCCATAACTGAAGCCCATTTTGAACATTGTGGCAATGGGGTCTAAACCCCCATCATCATAGTGACCAAAAGGTAAGTGTGGGGTCCATAACTGAAGCACATTTTGAACATTGTGACAATGGGGTCTAAACCCCCATCATCACAGTGACCAAAAGGTAAGTGTGGGGTCCATAACTGAAGCACATTTTGAACATTGTGGCAATGGGGTCTAAACCCCCATCATCACAGTGACCAAAAGGTAAGTGTGGGGTCCATAGCTGAAGCCCAATTGAACACTGTGGCAATGGAATCTAAACCCCATCATCACAGTGACCAAAATGTAAGTGTGGGGTCCATAGCTGAAGCACATTTTGAACATTGTGGCAATGGGGTCTAAACCCCCATCATCACAGTGACCAAAAGGTAAGTGTTGTCATGGAAAAAGCTGCAACTGCCAAACAAGCATGGATGATTCCTGGTCACACAACAACAAACACATCAATGGCAAAGTAGTGGTTGTGTCCCATAGCAACATAGATTGGGTGAGGCAAACAGTGCAGTGCAAATAAAATATACCTTTGGCCATGTGCAGACAAACATCACCCATAGGGGCTGACATTGTCAACATTTATCAATTACACAATGACAGAAGTAACCATCATAATGCAGACCCACATATCTGCACCAATGGACACACAAATGTAGATATCCTGTGGAGACTGTAGATGTGAGGCGAACAAATACCATACCATGGCAGCAATGGGACATACAAACCATGATTATTGTACTGACTGATGACCTAGGAGTCCCAGGGACAGCAGGGGAAATCCTCCAAACAACATACAGCCAATGGCACACTTAAGATATGCCAATGCAGTGATACAGATGCACAAACACAAACAGGCAGCCTCACACTGCATATCAAACACAACAGGTGATGGGGGGGGGGGTGCCAGTGTCCCCAGGCAACCACACAACACATGAGGAGGCCTGAATCCCAATTACACAGATGTGTATACAGTGCCACACAAAAGTAACTCATGGATCGGATTCCCCTATGTGGGCAATAAGGCATTGTTAGATGAGAGGGAGCCCAAATTACACATGTCACACAAGCTTGTAGGAACAGCAACTAACACAGCAAGAGACAGACCCACCACAGCACTACCCCCAGGGACCCCACATTGTGGTGACACTAGCCTGCATGATAATCCCACTGTGATGACAAAGGTAGATGTCGTTCACACTGTGAAACACAGCCATGTGTCCTGAGCAACAAACTACCATCACACCTACACAAGCACAAATCAATCAGCACGGCCTGTCAGCCAAGGCCAATATGGAGGTAGGGGTCTAGCCGTGCAACAACTCACATTTGCACACACTCAACACCACACACCTTGATCTCCACCAATGTGCAGCAGTGAAGCTCACATGGACTGGTGACATTGCACATGCACCCATGACAATCCCAGGGGTGGTGGTGGGAACTAAGGTGCAGAAACCCATCACACATGGCCAGTCAACAAGACTCGTGAATGTCTGACACACTGCACAGTACGCCGTACATGGGCATGACGTGAAATCCACCCCAATTAATGGGATCCCGGCCACAGTCACACACCAATGAAGAAGCCAAGGTGACCCACAAAGACCACACATAGACAACTTCCAACATTGCAGCTCTGACCCTGAGGAGTGGCAGCAGTCACACACACAACGTTTCACAATCACTGAAAGCTACCACAAACTGTAAATTACATGACTTGTGTAACCAACAAGTGCCAAGGGGAATCCTGACTGTGTCCCATCTGCGTTTGCCCACATCCCCAGCCCTGACAACAAAGACAACTAGGGATGACAACCTTATGAACATTAGTTTCCCATGCACCCACATCCCGGAGAAACCAGGTCCAAGATGCTGGATGAACACAGGACAACTCAGCAAGCATCACAAACAGGAACATCCGTAGGGACACAGCCTGTGTAGGAAAAGGGAAGGGAACACATACAGACATGCTCACACAACACACAACACGGGCCCAGGCAATGTCACGGGATTACACACTGCCATGAGGGCACTCCACTCCTGTGGAAGGTCCGCTGTGCCAAACCTTCTCTGTTCACGACTCAAACATGTCAGCAGAACCCTCGGTCAGTGAGTCAACAACTACAACACACTGAAGGCTCTGCTCACATCAGCTTGGGTAGGGAGTGTCACGTCAGTCATCTGCATACACCCAAAACACGTGTCAAGCAAGTTGCATTGTATACACAGATGAGTCCTTCAACATTGATGTGGTAAACTGCATGTCCAGTGGAGATGGGCACACAGTCAGGGAAATAGAAACATTGAACAGTGGTAAGCCCACCAGATGTTCATCAGTGTAAGCCAAAGATGTTAATTTACAAATGCAAAACGTACATCCCTGTGTCAAATGCTGAACATTACACCCTCAGACTGCAGCAAAGGATGCTATAGATCCAGACTACATTAGGACACATATCCCATGGACCACATGGAGTCCATCACAGCAACACTTCATTTTCCTGATCTGAACACTATTACAACTGCAAATGCATGATGATACTCATCTACATCATGTACATCAAAAGAAAAACCACAAGTAAACAAAAAGAGGCTTTATTCAGCAAATGTGAAACTAAACTTTTAAGTCCAAAAGAAACTAAGGCCAATGGCCAGTCCAAATACACAGTCCCAACAGGGTGATATGTGACAACTTGTCACCCATTGCTTGCCTGCACTAGTACGGACAGGGGACATCCCCCTTGGAGGGGCATACAAGGGGCAGGCCAGGCACCGCAGGGACAGGATCAGGGGATGCCAGAAGGGGGCAGTGAAGGGGTGGTGGGTGCAGGAGTGTCACCGGTAACTGCAGTGGAGGTGTCTGACTCAGTGGGGGCCGGCACCACTGTAGGGCACAAGTCAGATGGTGTGGGTGCTGCAACCACTGCAGTGGGCTGGTCAGATGGAGTGGACTGGGTCCCCACTGCAGTGCCAGAGTCAGACTGGGTGGTTGTGGACTCCACTGCAGTGTATAACTCCAAGGGAGTGGAAGGGGGGCAGATGAGGTGGGCAGGACAGAGGGGGGGGGACCCTACCAGTGGCACAAACAGGCAGAGCGTCTGGTTTCGGGGTGGAAGAGCAAGTGGTAGGGGGGGAGGGCCTAAGCAGTTTGGGGATGCGGTATCGGTGTGTGGGGGAACCTGGGGCAGGGTGTGGCGGTGGAACCTGTGGAGTGGTGGCCTGGGGGATGGAGGAGAGAGACTGTGTGGTGGAGCTGCGTGGTGGTGGTGGTGGGGTCTTGCCCTTCCTGGTCCGGGGGACTTTCGAGATGGGGTCCTGAGTCTGCCTGTGCCTGGGGGAGGGTGTACGGGTGTGAGGGGCACTCCCCTCTGTGTGTGGTGGTCGCCTCTTCCGCCTGGACTTCGTGTCAGATGGATCTGTGGGGAAGAGGCCAAGCTCACAGAGGAAGAGCTTCTGGGAGGGGGGGTTGCAGGTGAGGCAAGGGAAGGGGTCTTGAAGGGAGAGGTATCTGAGGACTGCGGAGTGCTCGTGGATGCGTGTGTGTGTGTCTGGGCCCCATCCCCTGTGAGTGAGGTATCAGTCCCCTTACTGTGCGTGCGTGTGCGTCTGGATTTTGGCTTGTGTGTCTGTGTGCTGCTTGTGTGTCTGTGTGCTGCTTGTGTCTGTGCTGGTGCGTGCCAGTGCCGGTGTGTTTGTGCTTGGGACAGGTAGGGTGCTGGGGATTGTGGATGGGGCAGAGGTAGTAGGGGTGAGGGACTGTTGCAGGAGGGACACTGCTGCTGTCAGTGAGGAGGCCATGGACTGATTGGTCCGATGTAGGGCAGACATGCTATATGACATGCCCTCCATGAATGACACCAGTTGTGTGCATGGAGGACACTCAGCATTGATGTCTGCCCTACATGGATCTGTTTCAGCAAGTCCACAGACTCCACACTCAGGGCAGCAGGGGGGACAGAGGCAGGGGGTGCGGTGCCTGGCATGAAGGAGACACACTCCCCTACACGGGAGCCTCCAGGGACATGTGGGATGGGAGCAGATGGGAGGGTGGAGATGGTGGTGGTGGCGGGGACAGACTTGCTTGATGTTGCCTCTGGTCTGCTGACACCCGCCTCCACAAGGGAGTCCTCACTGGAAGTGCTGTTTTCCCCAGCCGAGGTGGTCGTAGCTGAGGTCTCCTCAGTGTGACTCCCCTCACCCTCCGTGCCACAGGGTCCCTCGCTCTCCCCTGCAGTGGACCCAGTCTGGCTCTGCCGCTCCTCTTGGTCCTTGGAGCTGTCTCCTCCTGTGGCTGTGGATGTATCTGCAAACAATCAGGATAAACAGAGCAACATTAGTCACCTGTACTGACCACACGCACCACAGTAAGTACAGCACATCACAGAGCAAGCCCTGCCATCATTTGCTAGACATTGCAATAAGTGCTGACACTGATTTGAAGAAGCCCATTGTCTGCCTGACAGTCAGTCATGCCACACATATCCTACCTGTCCATGCACCCATCTGTCTGCTGCCTGTTGTATGCGACTAATCATATGTGCACACATGCACCACATACACAGTTGTTGCACATCCAAGAGAACATATGGAAATGTGTCACTACAAACACATGCCATCTCCTGCCACTGACTCAGTACATGTGTCAGGAAAAGTGACGGGCAGAGTCTCTGTTGATATGCCGGTTTTGCTTCCATCACCAGACACAATGATTTCCTCATGTCCTAATAGACAATGCAACAATGGTGTGCATGCAGGACATATCACACTACTGCTAGATCACCCTTTGCGATTTGAATGTAATGGCATAGGCCTGTCTGGCAAGTCAGTCATAACTGTCTCCTGTCACAGGGGCAGTGCATACACACAACACCAGTCTGCACTGTGTCACAATCATGGAAGTTTTTGGAATGCAAGCCCTGTAGCTGACAGGTGCACATGTGCACCCCTGGCCACCCACATCATGAGGACTAAGATGATCCCACGTCAATCAAATGAGACATTTAAGTGACTGCAAACACAAATCCATACACATGAGCACTTCACCGTCTGATGAGAATGAACCAAAGCTGCCTGCACCTCAATGTTTCATACAACATTGTGCACAGTCAAGGGATCAGAGACCTATGCATTAACCTATGTGCAGATCCAATAGTCACAACTCAGATGTCTGGCCACCCCAAATTGTTAAACACTCCAGGCGTCCAAAAAGCAAGGCCACACCACGGTGACACAGAGGCATACACCTGAGTGCACTCTTCACAATGCCCAATATGTATGCTGACACACGGGAGTGGGAGAACAGAGTGCCTTCGATGTACGGAGTAGGCATTACAGTCCTGGTCCATGTGCAACATGGTATTACCCTGAACACTAGGCAGGTGGCTATGCATGTGTCACACACATGATGTACATACTTCTGAGGCTCCTACCTTGGTCTCTGCTGCAGCATGGGTGTGTGGCACATACCCCAGACATGTGGTGAGTCAGAGCAGCAATTGGAACACATATTAAAGCCATACCCAGAGTACATGTCAGATCACAGGCATTGTGAGCAATTGTACCACCCATGCAGCCCACCACAAAGTTCCTGTAACTGATGATGTCCCCAACTTGAACCACAGGTAACTGCAAGTACACAGTACCCAAGTGACCTAAGTCACAGACTGTAAGGGCCACACCTGTGTATCAGATGAGGAGGGGGCATGACACAAGTGAGGGACATGAGTCCAGGATGACATGACAGTTGTACTGTGGAAGTGGAACCAAGCTAAAGGAGTGCATAGAGCATGTTAGTCATAGTACACAGTTAAGGCTAGCACTTACCCCCTCCTTGCTGCTGTCTGGCCTTCAGCTGCCCATCCAGGTCAGGGAAGACCACCGCCAGGATCCGGAGCATGTGGTGGGTCAGGGTCCGGTGTCCGCCCCTCCTGCGAGGAGGCGACAGCTTCAGCTGGACCCTTGCGATCCTCCGGGTCCAGCCCTGAAGGTCCTGCCACCTCTTCTGGCAGTTGCAGATCCTGCGCCTGTAGACCCCCACAGATCGTACTGCCCGGACGATGGTCAGCCAGATCTCCTGCTTCTGGTGGGCATCAACCTGTGAGGATGACAAAGTGAAAAGGCCATTACTACACATGCAACATTTCCGTGCATCACACAGTTGGATATACATGTCTCAATCACAGGGGCATATGATGTACACAGGTAGTGCAACTATGGCTATGAACAGTTTGCCAGCAGTTACTAAATGGTATCATTGCCTGGGAAGTCAAACCTTGTTGGAATGCCCTGTTACTGCACTATACCTGTTCAGTGCATGTGACTACACACTTTGGGGCGTGACAACTACTCAGTGAGGATGCTAGCCACTGGTGTACACACTGTAAGTCTTGCTAGTCAGACAACATGCACAATTAGTAAGGCAGTGGACAGCACACTCACCTGCTCCCCTGGTTTCCCATACAGCTTGCTGTACTGTGGAAAGAGGCTGTCCAGCAGGGCCTGGTTCTCCTCAGTGCTGAAGGCTGGGGCTCTCTCCACCGTACGTGCCATTGCAGTAGCCAGAGGATGCAGATACAGCAGCAGTGGTGGTGGCAGATGTCGTCCTGGAGCATGTAGTGCAGGCAAGTGAGCTCTCAGGGGAACAGCCAGCATTATATGTGTGCTGCAGAGGCAGATACTGTCCCATGTGTCCAAAGTGATAGGTCCAAGTCGTTTGCATCTTCTGAATCTGGCCAATCCATGGAATTGCACCACTTATCCACGCCCACAGTATCCTTCAAAAGTTCAACTTCATGACACCCATGAATTTGCAACATTGTTGTGGTTGGCCAACTGAATTCACTACATCCGACTCGTTAAAGCTTCGAAAACGCGTCCGTTACCATGTCAGGCCATAGCCAATGCGTGCGCACGATCGGTCCATTGCTGTACAACGCGTATTTCTAAACACAACACGCATCCGTCCACATCATATGCAATGGCCAATGCGTGCGCACCGATCGGTCCATTGCTGTACAACGTGTATTTCTAAACACAACACGCATCCGTCCACATCATATGCAATGGCCAATGCGTGCGCACCGATCGGTCCATTGCTGTACAACGCGTATTTCTAAACACAACACACATCCATCCACATCATATGCAATGGCCAATGCGGGCGCACCGATCGGTCCATTGCTGTACGACGCAGATTTCGGAGCACAACACGCATCCGTCCACATCATTTGCAATGGCCAATGCGTGCGCACCGATCGGTCCATTGCTGTACGACGCGTTCTTGTACAAGTCACTCGCAAATGTCACCATGGTTGTCACTGGTGAATGTATGCCAGCCACAATTACTTGCCAGGGACTCAGGGGCACACCTACAACACCACAGCCTGTCCACACTGTATCCTAAGGCATGTAAGGCTGCATTACCTGTGTGTGTATGGGGGTCAACATGTGGTTTTTTTGGTGGCACTTGGGGGCAGCCACACCCAGGCTGTGCACGTGTTCATGGGGACAGAATCCTTTGTGTGTTGTGCACATGACCAATGTGATGTGCAACTGTTCAGTTCAGAGCATGTGGCATGGTCACATTTCCAGGTTGTGCATGTTTATGTAATGTCACATACACCCTGAGTCCCATGTGGGAAGGTATGTACATCACGGTGACCCATTGCCACAATTGTGATGGCCCTCCACAGTCTGTGTGCATGTTGTGTTTCAGATGTCTCTGATTCCATGTGCACAATGGGAGACAGTCTCCACATCCACGTTGTTTGTGCATCGACTTTGATGTTGTGCGTGTGTGTGTCACAGACGTCCATGTCTGTCCTGCAGAGGCAACAGGGGCCACTACCTGTGGGAGTCATGGTTGTATTCCTGACGTGTACATGATATGCCATGTCATGCCAGTGTCCATGTGGCAATACAGGGTCCCTGGGAATCTACCTGTCAAAGAGCTGTGATGCCTGTGGCACATCTGTCCTCACTTGTCACTGTGGTGTGTGTTTGGAACGTGACAGCAGTACATGGGTACTGTGACACAGCCTAATGATTTCCCATAGCACAACCTGGAACTTGTTGTCAACACATGTTGAACTGTGATGTTAGATGTTGGCCATGTAGGTGCCATATATGTCCATACAGAACGGCACACACATCAAGTACTTGTGTCTCGTAATGATGTATCATGTGATTTTGAGTATGGTCAATGCCACATATGTGGGGTGACTGACAATCTTTTTGTTTGTTCACCTATGCACTGCAGGGCACCAGCTGTCCATAGACCATTCCCTGACCTTGCAACCATGGTTGAACGTGACTGCATCCGACGGTACCACTTCAACAGGCCTCTGATTGAGGAATTGGCGGTGCGGTTGGCCCCACATTTGCAACCTGGCCGGCCATACCCTACAGCGCTGACCCCCAAGGTGAAGGTGATGGCAGCCCTACACTTCTTTGCCACCGGTACCTTTCAACACACTGTGGCGTCTGCTGGTGGGATGTCACAGACCATGTTCAGCCGTGTGCTACGCAATGTTTTGGAGGCGATGTTGAGATACCTGAACCAGTACATCTATTTCCCTAAACGTCAACAACTCACTGACGTCAAGAGTGACTTCTATGCCCTGGGGAGGATGCCACATGTCATTGGCTCCATTGATGGGACACATGTGGCTTTCTTACCACCACAGGCACATGAGCAGGCATACAGGAACAGGAAACATTACCATTCTATCAATGCCCTGGTGCTATGTCTTGCAGATATGAGCATCTCACATGTGTGTGCCCGTTTCCCCGGTTCTGCACACGATGCCTACGTGATGAGGAGTAGTCGCATCCCGAGGATGATGTCACAGATGCAGAACCAGCGTGCCTGGCTTTTCGGTGTGTACTGACTTTGTACCATTGTGTGTGTTCTGCAATGTTGTATTCCACCCTCTTTTCCAACTCAGCTAATGTGCAATTGTCTGTATGTAGGTGACTCCGGATACCCTAACATGCCGTGGTTGCTGACACCCCTCAGGAACCCTGTGACACCAGCCCAGATGCGCAACAATGAGGCACATGGTCGGACCAGGAGAGTCATCAAGCGGACATTTGGTCTCCTGAAGAGCCACTTTTGCTGCCTGGACAAGACAGGAGGGGCCCTCCCATATGCCCCTGCAAAGGTGTGCAAGATTTTCATCGTCTGCTGCTTGCTACACAACCTGGCAGTGCGGAAGGAGTTGCCTCTCATCCTGGATGACGATGACCAACATCCGCCACCTGTGGAGGATCCTGGCCTGGGCCACGATGCCAGTGATGATGATGATGATGAGGGTGATGTCCGCACACAGCTTATCACCAACTTCTTCAGCTGAATGTGAGTATACAGAGATGTCATGTCAATTATTTGAGTTTGCATGATATGTGTTGGTGGTGCTCTGTTGCTGTTTGAGTGTGGCCATGTGCTACTTGACTGGATGCGTGCAGCGATGTGTCCTTACAGGTAGTCTGAACTCCCCAACAGTGTTGACATGCTAACTTGGTTTTGTGTAGGTATCTTGTGACATGTATTTGGCATGAGTATTGCAGTTCTGTCCTGTTCTTCAGTGCTTTTGATGTGTGTCATGTCTGTCCTTCACAGGGTACTTTCAGAGTTGTTTGGTCAACTCGGATCCCCCGACACCATGATTCAGCTTCCAGGGTGGAAGCAGTCGTTTCCCTACAGGTGATGTGCCACACACCCCTGGACTTTATTTCTTCTACACTTGTTGACTGTGTGGCAACTGCCACATGGGATTACCTTGCATCTGTAGTGGAAACAACATGTTGCAAATGTGTAATAAACCTGTGCTTCACTTTGGGATGTGCGTTGTCTGTGGTCACACATCTGACTGACATTTGCTTACTGCACCTGTGGGCTAGTTAACACAGACTCTGAATAGGTGTGGTGTCTGTGCATTCCACTGTATTTCCTGGCAACATCAGTGTAGGCGATGAGTCAGATGGCCCTGGTGTGTATGTGTTGTGTAGCCCTAGTGGTGTGTCTCCCTCATATGTGTCATGTCGCCATGACTCACATGACGGTGTTGAACTTGCTGTAGCAGTTAGCATGCACAGTGTCTTTTAGCAGATCATCATCTCCATGACAAAAACAACGTTGGAATCACAACAGAGGCAAGTATGGTGTATTAGTGAGTTTATTTACATACATGTGTGAGGATAGTGCACAGGATGGTGGGTGCTGTACATTGGGATTGGAATCCAAAGTTCCCAGATGTGTTGGAAGTGTTGGTAGCATAAATGTCCTGAGTAAAGTCCACAGTCATCTGATACATTAGTCCAACTTAAACTCCCCATGTCATGTGGGAGAGTTGGGTTGCATTCGACAGGGTGAACAGTTTGCACACAAAGGAGAATTTCCAGGACACGGGGGTTGGGTTCATGGGGGATGTACATGGCCATCGGCCTCTCAGTTGTCCTTCCTCGGACGACCCCTCTTCTTTCTGGGGGGACCCTCACGTGCAGGCCGCTGCGGTGCAGAGGACTCTCCACCAGAGTCATCCTCCCTCCCTGTGGCAGTTGCAGTTGTTGCGGCACCAGATGTTGTGGGCACACAGGGAGGTGTGGACATGTTGGTGCTAATCTGGCGGAGGCATGTCAATATGTCCCTCTGCACCGCTGTCAGTTCTTCCAATGTGTCCCACTTGGAATCCATGCCAGACATGTGTGTCTCCACACGGGACATGTGGGAGTCCAAGCGGGCATGATGGGCAGCCTGCTGCTGTTGAATGTCCTTGAGGATCCCCACTACCTGGCTAACCTCTCCGGTGCTATTCTGGTACGCATCAGCAATGCGTACCAGTTGTGGGTCATCATGCAGTCCATACCCCTCTGCAAACAGCTACCTCTGCCTACCACCCCTCCCACCACCCCATGCCACACGTGCGGGACCTGCGGTGGCACGCACAGGTGACCCAAGGCCCCCTTGGGGGTTGGTACTGGGGTTGTTGTCCGTTGCTTCACGGTGGGCTGGGGTCCCTGTGCTGTTGTCATTCAGTGTCCTTGGTCTGTCCGTGTCGGCGGGGGTGGTCTGTGTGTTGGCAGATGTTGGAGGAATGGGTGCAGGGGGTGCAGATGGTGGTCCTACTGGTGCTGCATGATGACTCACACCGGAGGTGCCAGGTTGGTCTTCGCCATCCGATGAGGGCAGAGGCTATTCCACACCAGAGAGCTCAGGGGCCACCGGAGCCTGGGACAGGGACTCCTCCTCATCTGCTGCTGTGTCCCCATCATCACCTGTTTTTGGAAGAGACACACAATGTATGTTATGTTTCTGCAGGCATCAATGGTTCAAACACCTGACAGTTGTGACTGTACCTCTGGATGCGGCCCTGTACATTGCATTGTCGTAAGTTGTCACAGTCAGAGGTTGATATTGGTGTGGCTCATTGTCCTGCCAACCTGATGCATTTCAATGTGGATGTTGAGGTGTGTGCATGACCAGCATTGGTGGTATTTGGTTGACATCCGGACCTCCTTCTCCCCCAGCCCAGTTATCCCACCATGAAGCATGCCACCCTTGCAGTGGGTGCAGGTTAACTCTCAGGATGTCAGTCAGTGGTGTCCTGCTGTTGGTTGGTGTCCAGTTCCCAGCAGGGCCTGGTACTCCCCACAACAGAGCACCATTGTCAGACATCTTAGAAGTGGCTTTTCACTCCCTGTGAGGTGTGCATGCTTCAGTGTGAGCTTGCTGGGCCATGTGGGTGGGGGGTGTTGAGCTGTGACTACCACTCCCATCATGCTATTACCTACACCCCCCTTCCCAGCATGCCCATACTTCCTTCCTTTTGACTCTGCTTCCCTGTGGGGTAGTGTGCCTGTGCCAGCAGGATGGCTGACAGTATTGTCCTGGCGTTTGTTTGGTTACAAGTCCCAAAAGTGTCCCTGTGCTTCACACAGCATAACCCAGTGTGGTTGTTCTTTGTGGGATATTTAATTAGAGTGTGAGGCATTGCATTCTCCCAGGTGAGTTGTGTGGAGTTTGTGTTAAGGGGGTGTGTGAGAAAAGCTGCTTGTAACTATGGTCAGAGCTGGCAGTCCTCCTTCCCACCCAGCCAGATATCCCACCATGGAACGTGCTTCCATTGCAGGGAGTGCAAGTTGGCTTTCAGGATGTCAGTCAGTGGTGTCCTGCTGTTGGTTTTGAACCCGAAACCGGTCCCAGGATGCTTGTTTCCGGTCCAGGGAAGACATGGCTTGGCAGTTCGGGCTGGACTGTTCCCATGAGGCACAGGGTCAGACTGATTTGCATATGGCCATGTCTGAACTGGGGTGGTGAAGTGAGCTAAAGAATGATGATGGATTAAACCCAGATCAGTTGACTGGGGGTGAGTGTTTGATTTGCTCTAACGCTCCGTCCATCATCCCCTTTGGTATCGCTTTGTTCGCCCTAAGTTGGCAGGGTATGCCCAGACGTGGGTCCCTTGCTCACTTTGCCACTGGATTCAAGATAGCCTGACTGATGAGGGTTTTGAACCCGAAACTGGTCCCAGGATGCTTGTTTCCGGTCCAGGGAAGACATGGCTTGGCAGTTCGGGCTGGACTGTTCCCATGAGGCACAGGGTCAGACTGATTTGCATATGGCCATGTCTGAACTGGGGTGGTGGAGTGAGCTAAAGAATGATGATGGATTAAACCCAGATCAGTTGACTGGGGGTGAGTGTTTGATTTGCTCTAACGCTCCGTCCATCATCCCCTTTGGTATCAGCTTTGTTCGCCCTAAGTTGGCAGGGTATGCCCAGACGTGGGTCCCTTGCTCACTTTGCCACTGGATTCAAGATAGCCTGGCTGATGAGGGTTTTGAACCCGAAACCGGTCCCAGGATGCTTGTTTCCGGTCCAGGGAAGACATGGCTTGGCAGTTCGGGCTGGACTGTTCCCATGAGGCACAGGGTCAGACTGATTTGCATATGGCCATGTCTGAACTGGGGTGGTGGATTGAGCTAAAGAATGATGATGGATTAAACCCAGATCAGTTGACTGGGGGTGAGTGTTTGATTTGCTCTAACGCTCCGTCCATCATCCCCTTTGGTATCGCTTTGTTCGCCCTAAGTTGGCAGGGTATGCCCAGACGTGGGTCCCTTGCTCACTTTGCCACTGGATTCAAGATAGCCTGGCTGATGAGGGTTTTGAACCCGAAACCGGTCCCAGGATGCTTGTTTCCGGTCCAGGGAAGACATGGCTTGGCAGTTCGGGCTGGACTGTTCCCATGAGGCACAGGGTCAGACTGATTTGCATATGGCCATGTCTGAACTGGGGTGGTGGAGTGAGCTAAAGAATGATGATGGATTAAACCCAGATCAGTTGACTGGGGGTGAGTGTTTGATTTGCTCTAACGCTCCGTCCATCATCCCCTTTGGTATCGCTTTGTTCGCCCTAAGTTGGCAGGTTATGCCCAGACGTGGGTCCCTTGCTCACTTTGCCACTGGATTCAAGATAGCCTGGCTGATGAGGGTTTTGAACCCGAAACCGGTCCCAGGATGCTTGTTTCCGGTCCAGGGAAGACATGGCTTGGCAGTTCGGGCTGGACTGTTCCCATGAGGCACAGGGTCAGACTGATTTGCATATGGCCATGTCTGAACTGGGGTGGTGGAGTGAGCTAAAGAATGATGATGGATTAAACCCAGATCAGTTGACTGGGGGTGAGTGTTTGATTTGCTCTAACGCTCCGTCCATCATCCCCTTTGGTATCGCGGTGCACAGTTCCCAGCAGGGCCTTGTGCTCCCCACAGCAGTACCCAGTGTCAGCCATCTTGTCAGTTCTTTTCCACTCCCTGTGATGTGAGCATGGTTCAGAGTGGTGTTGATGGGCCAATTGTGAGGGTGACCAATATCTGTGACTACAACTCCCATCATGCTATTGCCTACACCCCCCTTCCCAGCATGCCCATACTTCCTTCCTTTTGAGTCGACTTCACTGTGTGTGAGTGTGACAGCAATGGCAAGATGGCTGACAGTGGTGTCCTGCTGAAAACACGCAGTAGCCAAGAACCGAGACGAGGTGGAGGACGTATCTCCACGGACTTGCGGAGGGATACTTATCAGGGTTGTCCTCCATTAAACTATCGATTTCTTTGTAAAACGCGGGAGATGGATGGAAATAATAATTGCCGAGTGTCTACATATCATCTCCATTTTTCGGTTTGTGAGACTTGGTCCACATGAGGGACGTTACAATTCTTTTCCACATGCAATACGTTGGACGACATACTTCTTGTCAATCGCCTTGAAAAAGTCTAAGGGAAGACGAAACACGTGTTGGCTGATTTTCGTGCTGGATGAAATAAGAATATGAATAAAAATGTTAACTTTCTGAAGAAATCGAACATTGTGGACTCTGTATATTTTGAATAATTAGGAATAGTGTGTTACTTTTTGTACCAGATTTACGTTAAAATATTGGGCATCTTTACTAGCTGGTATTTGAAAGAATTTGCACAGCGCCAATATTTGGGGTGGCCTTAATTGCAACAGGGTGTGCTTGGAATTGCTCTCTCTCCTTTTTTTGTGTCCTGCTGTTGGTTGGTGCACAGTTCCCAGCAGGGCCTTGTGCTCCCCACAGATGAAGCCAGTGTCAGACATCTTTGAAGTGGCTTTTCACTGCCTGTGAGGTGTGCATGCTTCAGTGTGAGCTTGCTGGGCCATGTGGGTGGTGGATGTTGAGCTGTGACTACCACTCCCATCATGCTATTGCCTACACCCCCCTTCCCAGCATGCCCATACTTCCTTCCTTTTGACTCTGCTTCCCTGTGGGGTAGTGTGCCTGTGCTGACAGGATGGCTGACAGTGTTGTCCTGGCGTTTGTTTGGCTACAAGTCCCAAAAGTGTCCCTGTGCTTCACACAGCATAACCCAGTGTGGTTGTTCTGTGTGGGATATTTAATTAGAGTGTGAGGCATTGCATTCTCCCAGGTGAGTTGTGTGGAGTTTGTGTTAAGGGTGTGTGTGAGAAAAGCTGCTTGTAACTATGGTCAGAGCTGGCAGTCCTCCTTCCCACCCAGCCAGATATCCCACCATGGAACGTGCTTCCATTGCAGGGAGTGCAAGTTGGCTTTCAGGATGTCAGTCAGTGGTGTCCTGCTGTTGGTTGGTGCACAGTTCCCAGCAGGGCCTTGTGCTCCCCACAGCAGTACCCAGTGTCAGCCATCTTGTCAGTTCTTTTCCACTCCCTGTGATGTGAGCATGGTTCAGAGTGGTGTTGATGGGCCAATTGTGAGGGTGACCAATATCTGTGACTACAACTCCCATCATGCTATTGGCTACACTCACTTCACCAGCATTCACAGAATTCCTTCCTTTCAGTGAGCTTCCCTGTGAGGTGGTGTTCTAGTGGTGGCAAAATATCTGACTGTGTTTGTTGGTTATATTTGTGCCACTGCCTTGCTGTATTTGTTGTTAGGTTTGTACATGTCATGACACAGTTACATATCACAATGAGATGGCATGTATTGTGTTTATCTAACTATCTTGGGATGATTATCTTTTGGTTACTGTGGATTTGCTAAGGGTGCATGGTTTGACTATCCCCTTGACAGTGATGTGTGTGTATTGTCACACAATATTGGGTATATTGGTTGTGTACTCACCAGGCTCTGGGATATTTGATAGTCCATGTACGCTCTCTGGTGGTAGGATGGCCCGCACCTTCTCCTCCCAGGGCCTGAGGTATACTGGTTTGGCAGGAGGGCCACTGCCGGTGCGCTGACTCAAGGCGTAAACCTTCTTGAGTAGGTCCTTGACCCTCCTGCGCACATCATACCACCTGTTCTGGATGTCTTCCTTTGTGCGCAAACATGGTGATTGTGCGTTCACCCTGTCGACGATCCTCTCCCACATCTTGGTTTTCTGCGACATGGGGGTCTGTTGGACCAATGTACCAAACAATTGTGGCTCTACCCTGAGGATTTCATCTACCAGGACTTCCAATATACTGTCTAGGAACTTTGGATTCTTCTTTGGGGGCATGGTGATGGGTGGTGGTGGGTATTGATGTGTGTGTGTGAGTGTAGGTTTTGCTGGGTGTATGTGAGGGTGCTATTTGGGAGGTGCTAATGGTGTGTGGCTTGTGTGATGGATGAGTTGTGAGTGTGTCTGTGGTTGCTGTCTGATGGTGTTCTGTGCTGGCAGGTCAGTTGAATTTGCAAAGGATCATGGTAGTGATTTGTGGCCTTTATATGGGTGGAGTTGTGGGTGTGTCTTTGTTCCATGTTTTTCCCCCCCCCTGTATTTATTGACTTTATCATTGCTTGTTTGGCCCTTTTTTTTGTATTTTTCCTTTGTGGGTTTTAGGCATGTAGGAGACGTTCTTCTGACCGAGTAGGACGCTGCAGTTGGCTCGTGCGGGCTTCTCCGAGTCTTTCAAGCTGTGTTCCTACTGGGTTTCATGTGCGGCGTACGCGTCGGTCGCGGAGTATTGGGTTGCTTTGGCTCGGTTTTGTATGCGTGTCGGTCGTACGGCTTGGGCTCCGTGCGACTGGGTCTGGTTTTACACGCATTGCATCGTACTGTGCGGGTCGGAGTTCGCGGGTACGTTTCTGTCGGGTTCATTCCTGGTGCGTGTCGGTCGGTTCTATTCGTGTAGTTTCCCGGCCGGATAGCTGGTTTCCGTGCGGTTCGGTCGTTCGGCCTGTTTTCCGTACGAGTCGGTCGTAATTCACATGCATTGCATCGTACTACGCGGATCGGGCAGCGCCGGTACGTGTCGGTCGGACTAATTCCCGTACCGAGTCGGTCGGTATATTTTCCGGCCCGAATCGGAATCAACCCCTTAGACTTTTCACTTAAAAATAATTCAAAATGTCATATACTAATATATCTATCTTGTACTTATGTCTCCTCTACAGATGCCTTCTACAAGACATCCCAAAACTACTTCTACTACATCAACAAAAACGTTGTTTAAAAAGTAAGTATATTTCTGTTTTATATTCCACAATTCCCTAAAGTACCCATTAAAAAACCCACTTATCCCCAAGTTCCCCATCACCTATAAATTAATAGAACAAACATTATTTCATTATATTTCTTCTTACCAACAGAAATATTTTCGGAAAAAAGTCAACAGAAATTTGAAAATAACCAACACCTTCTTCGATTACCTCAACAGCAACATAGTAAGTATATGCAATAAAATGTATATGTATTTTCTTTTAATATGTACTATATTATATCAATTAATATTTATAAATATTTCCCTTAGAACTAAACAGACCAGCATGACTGAAGGAGCCCAATTTATTACGTCACAAAAAGGCAAAATGTTATTGTGTTATATGGGTTATGTATACACCCAAGAAAAACAGAGTGGTTTAAAGATGTTTTGGAAATGTAGTAAATATTATTCAAATAAATGCTATGGTAGGGCTATTACGCAGGAAACGACTGTTACATCTGTTAAAGAACATAACCATCCACCAAATGTAACAGAAATAGAAATTAGAAATGCCCTTGAAAATATAAAATAAGCTAGCACTAGCACAGATAGACCTACCACTGAGATACTGAAGGAGCAATTACTAACAGTGCCCCAACATGCATCTAGTCAATTACCATCTATTGACTCCTTAAAAAGAACCATAGCAAGACAAAAAAAAAGCCACTACAACTAGTACACCTGCCCCTAGAACCTTTCAAGAGGTAGAAATTCCCCCTGAGCTAAGTGTCACACACAGCAATGAACCATTCATATTTTTTGACAATAAATGCAAAGACAAACGAATTATTATGTTTGCTACTGCAAACCATTTAGTTAAATTGCAACAATGTAATACTTGGATCGATGGATGGGACATTCAAAATTTGTCCCAAACCATTCTATCAGTTATACATGATACATGGCTTTTTCCAAAATAGTAATATTCCATTTGTCTATACCCTACACCCCAATAAACAACAATCTACCTACCTTGAAATTTTAAACCAAATAAAAGATAAAACCAATAATTATTTCCCTCAGAAAATAATTATTGATTTTGAGCATGCCATGATCAATAGTATACTAAAATGCTACCCCCATACAGCAATCCAGGGTTGCTATTACCACTTTAATCAATGTCTCTGGTGACATCTACAAAAGTCAACCCTAAGGGGTCGATTCCGATGTTGCCAAAAGTGCCTTCCCAATGCTATTCGTAGGCATACCTTACGTCCGACTCGTATCCGGAGCTTTTTCCTACAAACTAGCAAATACGATGCGTATAACAGGCAAATCTCCGACCGAATCGTCTGCTCCGATTCGTGCACTATGTCAGTAGCGAACAGGCTCAGGAAACACGGAAAGCGAGTGGTACGGAGGCGCAACCTAACCAATTTCCGGATACACAAGTACGATGTGTCCCCAATACGCGTCGCACAGGGCGCCGGCTCCAGCACGTCACAGCATCCGGACGAGGCGTATGAATGAAAGCTCCGAGTCGTGCCAAAACACGATCAACGGGGACGAGACGGAGCAGCCATGTATCAAATCGCGGATGTCTTCCCTATACTGTACGCCCATCGTTACCGACGCGCACGACGCAGAAGGTAAGTTAGACACCTACCATACACCAAAATGTCACAAGTACGCGAAAGGAAACACCACCATAGGGGGGTGGATGCTTATCCCAAATAGCATATCCCATCCATAGGGGGGTGGATGCCTATCACTCCTATTATTGTCCACCCCATAGGGGGGTGGATGCCTATCACTCCCTGTATTGTCCACCCCATAGGGGGGTGGATGCCTATCACTCGCAGCATATGCCACCCATAGGGGGGTGAATGCCTATCACACACAGTATTGTCCACCCCATAGGGGGGTGGATGCCTATCACTCACAGTATTGTCCACCCCATAGGGGGGTGGGTGCCTATCACTCCCAGCATATCCCACCCATAGGGGGGTGGATGCCTATCACTCACAGTATTGTCCACCCCATAGGGGGGTGGATGCCTATCACTCCCAGCATATCCCACCCATAGGGGGGTGGATGCCTATCACTCACAGTATTGTCCACCCCATAGGGGGGTGGATGCCTATCACTCCCAGCATATCCCACCCATAGGGGGGTGGATGCCTATCACTCCCAGTATTGTCTACCCCATAGGGGGGTGGATGCCTAACACTCACAGTAATGTCCACCCCATAGGGGGGTGGATGCCTATCAGAATGACCATCCCCACTCATAGGGGGCAGGATGCCCATCAACACCAGGATACACACACATAGGGAGACTTAGCAAACCACCCCCTCTACCATCTTTGCAACATTGCATGTTTGCATATGACAAATGCTCACAACACAGATTGTGGCAGTGGACATACAATGTGACTCACAACACATGTGTGCCCAAAATGTTAATGTGTGTCACTAATATCCTGCTGCAACTGATCACTGTGGTAATGGGGTCTAAACCCCCCATCACCACAGTGACCAAAAGCTGATTGTGTGCATCAGAATTCCTGCATCTACTGATCATTGTGGTAATTGGGTCTAAACCCCCCATCACTACAGTGACCAAAAGGTGATTGTGGTTTTGAAAATTCCTGCATCTACTGTTCATTGTGGTAATGGGGTCTAAACCCCCCATCACCACAGTGACCAAAAGCTTATTCTGTGCATCAGAATTCCTGCATCTACTGATCATTGTGGTAATTGGGTCTAAACCCCCCATCACTACAGTGACCAAAAGGTGATTGTGGAGTACACCAATCCAGCATCAAATGATCATTGTGGTAATGGGACATAAACCCCCATCACCACAGTGACCAAAAGGTCATTGTGTACATGAAAATAGCAGCATCTTCAAAACAGCATGCATGAGTCTGTGTCCAAATTGCACAAGCAATGTTGTGGCAATGTAGTGGTTGTGTCACATACAAACATAGATTTGGTTTGGCAAATATTGCCGTGTATCACAAGAACACCCTCTGCCATGTGCAGACAAGCAATGGCCATGACCCTTGACAATGACTCCAGTGAACAGTTAGACAATGTGCAAAGTGAGCACCATGAGGAATACACACATATCAACACCAACAGACACACACACTAAGGAATCCTGTGGAGACTGTAGATGTTAGGTGAACAAGTCCCATACCATGTCAGCAATGGGAGATACCAAACATGATGAATGTGCAGGCCGATGAGCCATGAGACACAGGGACACTAGGGTAAAACCTCCCAAAAACATACTGCCAATGGCCGGGAAAAGACATAACAGTGCAGTGGTGCCGTAGCACAAACACAGACACCATTACAATAGCAAGTTCATGATACACATCATCAACATCATGTACATAATATGCAACACCACTGGATAACAAAAATGGCTTTATTCAGCAATAAAATATATATGAATGTTCATGCCACGATGCAAAAAGGCCAATGGCCAGTCCATCAAAGAGTCCAACCAGGGTAACAGGTGAAAACTTGTCATCCATTTATTGCCTGCACTGCTATGGACCAGGGACATCTCACCCCTTGGAGGGGCATACATAGTGGCAGGCCAGGCACCGCAGGGACAGGTTCAGGGGACAGGAGAATGGGGCAGGGGAGGTGTGATGGGTGCAGGAGTGACGCCAGCAACTGCAGTGGAGGAGTCTGACACAGTGGGCACCGTCAACACTGCTGGGCACAAGTCAGATGTGGGGTTTACCTGCACCACTGCAGTGTGCGGGACAGATGTGGTGGACGGGCTCTCAACTGCAGTGCCCAAATCAGACAGGTGGGATGTTCCTCCTACTGCAGTGCCAACATCAAGAGGAGTGAAATGGGGTTCAGATGAGGTGGGCAGGACAGAGGGAGGAGACACGGTTTCCACACCAGTGGCAGGAACAGGCTGAGCATGTGTGGCGGGGGTGGAAGTGCATGTGGAAGGGGGGAGGGCCTAAGCATCCTGGGTATGCAGTATGGGTGTGTGGGTGATCCTGGTGCAGGGAATGGCCGTAGGACCTGTGTATTGGCGTCCGGGGTGCTGCAGGATGGAGAGTGTGAGGTGGAAGCCTGTGCTTTTGGTGGTGTCTTACCCATCCTGGTCCAGGGAGACTTGCGGGTGGGGGCCTCAGTGTCCATGCGCCTGGGGGAGGGTGTCCGTTTTACAGGGGAACTCCCCTCTGTGCGTGGTGACTTCCTCTTCCCCTTGTAAGTTGGAGCAGATGGGTCTGTGGGGAAGAGGCCAAGGTCACAGAGGAAGAGCTGCTTGGAAGTGGGGGCAGTAGGTGAGGCAAGGGAAGGTGTTTTGGAGGGAGAGGCATCTGAGGAATGCGGAGTGCTTGTGGATGCCTGTATGTGTGTCTGTGACCCATCCCCTGTGTGTATGCCATCAGTCCCCGGAGTGTGCGTGCTTGGGGATCGAGACTTTGGCTTGCGTGTTTGTGTGCTGCCATTGCCTGATGTGGTGCGTGCATGTGCGGGTGTGTGTCTGTTGGACAGGCAGGGGAGTGGTGACTGTGGATGTGGCAGAGGTAGCAGGGGAGAGGGCCTGTTGGAGGAGGAACACTGCTGCCGTCTGTGTGGAGGCCATGGCCTGAATGGTCCGATGTAGGGCAGACATGTTTGATGAGATGCCCTCCATGAAGGACACCAGTTGTGTCAACAGACTGGTGTGGGAATGGAGGACACTCAGCATCGCTGTCTGACCTACATGGAGCTGCTTCAGTAAGTCCATAGACTCCACACTCAGGCCAGCAGGGGAGACAGGGGCAGGTGGTGCGGTGCCTGGCACGAAGGAGACATGCTCCCTTACATGGGAGCCTCCACGGACATCTGGAATGGGAGCAGAAGAGAGGGTGGAGATGGTGGTGGTGGCGGGGCCAGACCTTCTAGGTGTTGTCTGGGGGCTGCTGGCACCCGCCTCCACAAGGGAGTCATCACTGAAGCTGGCGTGTTCCTCAGCCGAGGTGGACGTAGCCGAGGTCTCCTCAGCGTGGCCCCCCTCACCCTCCGTTCCACTGGGTCCCTCCGAATCCTCCGCAGCGGACCCTGTCTGACGCTCTGGCTCCTCATGGTCCGTGGAGTTGTCTCCTCCAGTGTCCATAGATGTAACTGCAAATCAACAGGGTAAACAGAGATACATCAGTCACCTGTATAGACATCACAGTCAGAACAGCACATGACAGCGCATGTTTGTGCATCATTTGCAGTAAATACTCTTAAGTGCAGACACATATTTGTAAAACACACATGTCAGTCTGCCAGCAAACCATGTCCCTCATATCCTACATGTCCATGGAGACATCAGTCTGGTGCATGTAGCCAGACACTACTCATTTGTGCACACATGCACCACATAGACAGTTGCCTGAACTGCAGGATTTGTGATGGAAATGTGTCAGTACACACATATACCATCTCCTGCCACTGAGTTTGTACATGTGTCAGGTAAAGGGATGGCCAAAGTAATTGTCAGTAATATGGATATGCTTCCTTCACCACACACCATGATGTGCTCATGTCTTGCTGGACGATGCCACAATTGAGTGCTTGCAGGACAACTTCTATCACTGCAGGATACACTATAGCAAAATAAACAACATGCTACAGGGCAGTCTGGGTAATCAGTCATTGCTGACTTCTGTCACTGGGGCAGTGCATCACAAAACCAACAGTCTGCACTGTATCTCAATCATGTAGTTGTGGGGAATATAAGCCCTGCATCTGTCAAGTGCACATGTTGCCCCACTGCTACCCACATGTTAAGGCAAATGATGATCCCACGTCCAAAATATGCCACAGTAGAGTGACCGCAAGCACAAGTCTGGCAACATGATCACATCACAGTCTGATGAAAATGAAGTATAGCTGCCTGCACTTACATTTTGGATACACCATCAGGCACAGTCAAGTGATTACACACCGATGTTTGACCCCATCGTGAAGATCCAACAGCCACATGTCAGCTGTCTGACCACTCAAAAATAATTGACACCCCAGGAGTCTAAAAAGCTAGCCCACTCCACAATGAGACAGAGGCTGACACCTGATTGCACATTGCACAATGCATTCAATTTACTTTGACACACATGATTAGGAGAACTGAGTGTACACCATGTCCGGAGTAGACATACCTGACCTGGTCCATGTGGAACATGGGATTAGCCCGAACAGTAGGCATGTGTCCATGCATGTGTGACACACATGATGGACATACTTCAGAGATCACAACATTGTCACACATGCTGCATGTGTGTGTGGGTAACACCCCAGACACATATGGCAAGGCAGAGCATAAACTAGGCCACGTATGTATGGCCCACACAGAGTGAATGTCACATATCTGTCAATGTGCAGATACATGTCAATAAATTCCACACTCATGAAGGCTAATACATACTGCCGGTAGCAGATGAGGTCCCCCACATCAACCTTGGACAACAGCAGGCCCCCCGTGAGACATGTCACTGACTGAAAGGGACACACCTGTGTATCAGATGAGGAAGGGCCATTACAGAAATAATGGACATGATTCTAGTTCAAGCAGACAGACAAACTGTGGTAGCGTAACCAGGCTGAAGGAATGCAAAGATCATGTTAGACACAGTTCACAGACAAGGCATGCCCTTACCCCCTCCTTGCTGCTGTCTGGCCTTTAACAGCCCATCCAGGTCAGGGAAGACCACTGGCAGAATCCGGCGCATGTGGGGGGTCAGGGTCCGGTGTCCGCCCCTACTGCGAGGAGGCGACAGCTTCAGCAGGACTCTAGCAATGCGTCTGCTCCAGCCACGTAGGTCCTGCCACCTCTTCTGGCAGCTGCGGATGCGACGCCTGTGGACCCCCACAGATCGAACTGCCCTGGCAATGGTCAGCCAGATCTCCTGTTTCTGATGGGCATCAACCTGTGAGGATGACAAAGTTAAAGGGCCATTAACACACATCCAACATGTTTGTGCATCACACAGTTGGATAAACATGTGCTTTTCACAAGGACATCTGATGTACACAGGTAGTGCAACTATGTGGATGGACGCTTGTCCTGCATCACCAACATGGAAACATTGCTTGGGTAGTATGACCGTCTCTAAATGCACACTCACAGTACCTGTTCAGTGCAGGTACCTGCACACTTTGGGTGTGACAACTACTGAGTGAACATGCTAGCCAATGCTTCACACAATGCCATTAGTGCTAGTCAGACAAGATGCACAATGAGAGAGGATGTGGACTGCACACTCACCTGCTCCCCTGGTTTCCCATACAGCTTGCTGTACTGTGGTAGGAGGCTGTCCAGCAGGGCCTGGTTTTCCTCCTCTGTGAAGGCTGGGGCCCTCTCCACAGTACGTGCCATCCTTGGAGCCAGAGGATACAGAGACAGCAGCAGTGGTAGCAGAGATGTCTATATGGAGCATTCAGTGCAGGCAAGTGAGCTCTCTGGGCAAGACACAGCCTTATATTTGTGCTGCAGAGGCAGAATCGGTCACATGCGTACAAAGCGATAGGTCCGACTCGTTCGCATCCTATGAATTAGTCCAATCCATGAGATAGGACGCATCAGACACGCCTACCGCAACTTTCAAAATACCTGCATCATGACAGTTTAGATTTTGATACATTTGTTCTAAAAGTTAACCGAATCGTACCCTACGTGAATTGTGAACGATGCAAAATGCGCATCTGTCGCCATGACGACCAACAGGCAACCAGTGCGTCCGGCTCGGTCAGGATGTGGCAGACGCGTGTATTGAAAACTCACCCGCGTCGAACAGCATTGAATCAAGCATGCAATCTGTCAGTCCGGCTCGGTCAGGAGGTGGCAGACGCGTGTATTGAAAACTCACCCGCGTCGAACAGCATTGAATCAAGCATGCAATCTGTCAGTCCGGCTCGGTCAGGAGGTGGCAGACGCGTGTATGCAATGCCCACTCATCAACTCAGACAATGTATGTATGAATAATGGCATGCTGTATGCCCTGTGTGGATGGAGTTCTGCACATGTCAAATGGGACAGACACAATAGACAAGACTACTCACATTATGATCCTAGCTTACAGTGCAATTATAGCAGTGTTTGTGAGGGACATGTCTAGTGTGAGTGACCACTTCACAGATCATTCACGACGGTGCAGTGGTATGGTTATAGGTAAAATGGCGCTCCAAGAATGAGTAGCACTTACACTCTATTTAGATTTCTGAGAAATTTATATGGACGGTGCTGAAAGGTGAGAGGAACCACCAGTCTCCCCAAACACGTGGTCGAAACCAACATAAACATAAACACAATCCTCAGCACACGTCTTTTAAGTAATATGCAATTATCCAATTTGTTTTAGTCAAGCATAAATGATACAGAGAAATTTTCGAGCTTGGTTTCTTTTCTTTATTCTCTTTGTTCTTGCATCAGCCAACACGTGTTTCGTCGCACAAAGGAATTTTGTCCCGCGACTTTCTAAAGGCTTACAAGAGTCCAAAATGTTCCTTTATCAGTGGTGATAATTCCATCCCACTGGAAATTAAAAATCTATGTTCCGATGTCCACGTCGCATTTAACCCTGGATCTTCGTCATGAGCCAAACCTAGAGCACGTAAGAAGGACGTGTAGGTCCCCACATCAGCGCCGTGTTCTCGAGTGTGAATTCTCACACTCTTGTAAGCCTTGAGAAAGTCGCGGGACAAAATTCCTTTGTGCAACGAAACACGTGTTGGCTGATGCAAGAACAAAGAGAATAAAGAAAAGAAACCAAGCTCGAAAATTTCTCTGTATCATTTATGCTTGACTAAAACAAATTGGATAATTGCATATTACTTAAAAGACGTGTGCTGAGGATTGTGTTTACACTTCACAGATCATCCTCCTATGGATCATTGTGTTGTGTAGGTCATACATCACATCATGACAATGTCCAGACCATGACAGTGTTGTGCATGGTGACAAGCTGTCTGTATGTAGTGTTGTTGCTAGGTCGTAATACCTTGTCCATGTCTGTGTACATTCAATGCATGTGCTATTTGACCTAAGAAATTAATCTATGGCTGATACTTAATTGTGTGTGTGTTGTGCATGTTACAATTGATCACATGGAGCATGTCAGAGAACAGTGAGTAGTCACAGTACTACACAGGATTATTTGGTAATACATGAAATAATTGTGTGTATGTTCATGCTCACATTGCTGTAATTTCTGGATTAGGTTAACCTCAGACATCTGACTTCACTGTGTCATCATTGTAAGTGCCACGCAATCTGTTGATACTGTATTACTTGAAGTTTAATTCATATAGTAATATGTGTACATACTTTGTCATGTGTTCCTCAGGGCACCAAATGTCCACAGACCCTTCCCGGATCTTGAAACCATGGTGGAGCGTGAGTGCATGAGGAAATACAGGTTCACAAGGGCATTATTTTCGGAATTTACAGACCAGATGTCACTACACTTGCTACCTGGACGCACATATCCCTTTGCCCTGACCCCCAAGGTGAAGGTGATGGCGGCACTATATTTTTTTGCCACAGGTTCGTTCCAGTTTACTGTGTCTGATGCTGGTGGGATGTCCCAGACGATGTTCAGTCGAGTGCTCCGGGATGTGTGTGAGGCCATGTTGAGGTTCCTCGACCTGTACATACATTTTCCCACACCGCCACAGTTCCGTGCCATTAAGGATGACTTTTATGCCCTGGGACACATGCCACATGTGATTGGATCTATTGATGGGACACATGTGGGTTTGGTTGCAACACAAGCTCATGAACAGGTTTACAGGAATCGTAAACACTTTCATTCAATCAATGCCCTTGTGGTATGTCTGGCGGACCAGACCATCTCCCATGTATGTGTGTGTTTCCCGGGATCTGCACACGACGCATACATAATGAGGATGAGTCGGATCCCCCAGCTGATGTCCCAGTTCATGAATGAGCGTGCCTGGCTTGTTGGTGAGTCAAGTTGTCAGTGTCAGTTGTGTGATCATTGTCTGTCATGTTGTACCCTGTTGTTGCTCAACTGATCCTTCATATTTGATCATTTTAGGAGACTCTGGATACCCAAACATGCCCTGGTTGCTGACACCACTCAGGAACCCGGTCACACCTGCTGATGTCCGTTACAACGGGGCACATGGGCGGACCAGGCATGTGATTGAGCGCACATTTGGGCTGCTGAAGACCAGATTCCGCTGCCTTGACCGGACAGGAGGTGCCCTTCAATATTCCCCAGAGAAGGTGTGCAAAATCATTATAGTGTGCTGCATGCTTCACAACAAGGCTGTGAGGAATAGGCTACCGCTCATTCAGGATGACAGGGACCAACGTCCTCCCTCATGGGAGGATCCAGGCCTGGGGAACGTTGCCAGTGAGGAGGAGGAGGAAGAGGAGGTGGATGTCAGGAGACAGCTCATTGACAACTTCTTTACTTGAGTGTAAGTATGCATATATGTCTGATGATGCCTTTCCTAAGTGTGATGTGTGTATTTAGGACAATATGTTGTGATATGTGTGTGGGTCAGCTAATTTACAGGCTCATTGCCGTTGTACAGTGTATGTTAAGTTATGATGGTCTCCACTACATTGTTTTATTCACTCCTAGCAATTGGTCAGAATTTACAATGGACAATAGTGAGTCAATGATTGGATATGTCATCATGGCAAGTTGTATTTAAGACTGTACTATGTCTCTCCTTCACAGGCTCCTTTGGCTGTTGTGTGGGTACACACAACGCTGTTCCATAATGGATTTTCAATTTGGACCAGTACTCTCTGACAGCCAATCTATTTGTTCAGATTTGTCTTTTCTTTGGTTTATTTGGATACTTGGAACTGTAATCAGTTTGCTTTTGTGTTGAGAAGAGCTTCTGCCTGTGTAATAAACCTGTTACACACATTGATGTTTGCCTTCTCCGTAGCAAAAACATGCTACAACCGTTCATATCATGTTTTTCTGCCATGGTGTTCATTTCATTAGACAATGGTCTTTGTTTGTGCGGTTCAATGGTTTTTATTTGACAACAGTGTGTGCAATGTTTAATGTTGCATGTGCTATGTGTGTTGTGCTGACCTTGCGTGGCTATCTCTGGTATGTGTCATGTGACATTTCTTCATGAGGCGGAAGATGAATTGTAAGTAGGCCTGGGCGGGAAATTCCGTTCCGCTCGCGGAATTTGCGGAATTTGGGTAATTTCGCGTAACGCGGAATTACCAAAAATTCCGCGATCCGCGGCTTTGCGGAATTTTTGGCTTGTTCGCGCTTGCAAAATGCGTGTTCGCGAGATATTTCTCCCCGAGCGCGCAAACAGCATTCGCGAACAGGAAAAAAGCATCGCGAACGGGCGGAACAAGCAATTCCGCGTGTTCGCGGAACTTTTGCGTGCTCGTGGAGATTTTTTACCGTTTCGCGGAGCTTTGCGTAGCGCGACTACGCAAATTCCGCCCACCCCTAAATTTGTAAGCTGGTCCCTAGGATCATGCTGTATTATGCTAAAGTTACCAGAGCCAAGCTGACATAATAGCTTTGTGTGTGACATTTTAGCACACATTCTTTCTGTGATTGTAGTGCAAGATGCCTTTGAGTCCACATGAGATCATTTTGGTACTGTTGAAGCGCTGCGCCACAAGGTTGAAAAACAGGACTCTTTGTAATGGTAGAACTAGTCAGCACGGATAGTTTCGCCATGAACTGCTACACTTTGTTACACATAAGTGGAATACTTGCATTACATTGACGCACAGGGCAATAATCTACACTGATGGAAGATCTACGTATACGCACCAGCGCTTTGCTGTGCATGTGCTGTGACCAGTACTCCCACTGTCTGAGGTGAGCGGTTGACCCGTATTGCCACAGAGTTCTTCAATGGTTTGTAGAATCTGTCACCATCACAGGGAGGGTGGTGCTTTCCACACTGAGGTTGTAAACACATTTCACCTGTACTAGTATGTTTGATTATGGAATTGTATGTTGTTTGAGAATCATGTTTACTGCTGCTGGGGCTAGCTCATATGCTGCATTGTAGGACAACAGTCAGAGATTGGTTTTTCTCAGACGTGAATTATTGAACATTACACACACTCTGATTCATGATTTGGTGGACAAGCATGGGTGAGTGAGCGTGAATGTGTGCATTGCTACTTTGCTTCGGAGATGTTGTTGGTGCTGGCTACTGGATGGTAGAATCATTGGGTGTCTTCTGCATATATTTTGTTGAGATGATGAGACACCAGAGGTAGTGGGTCATTGGATTGTGTGTTCTGATGTGCAACTAATGTCTAGCCATCCTTCGATAATGGCCTATTTTGCCGTGCATACTTCTGTATGAGAAGAATCACTACCACAGAACTCATGCACCTCAGTGTGAGATAGTGCCAGGTGATACAGATCATGAGCTAATAAGTGGGTACAGTGTACAATTCACAGATGACACAGGGATTGTGTGAATATGAATTTATTAATGTGCATGTGACAAAATCTAACAGGTAAAGGTGATTGCATTCCCAAATTTATTATCCACAGTTCATAGAGGAGTTGGAAGTGTTGTCAGATGAAAATCCTTCTGAGCGAAATCCACAGTCCATTTGGCATTTAGTCCAACTAACATGCTCCATCCCATGTGGGAGAGTCCAGGGACTGTCAACAAAGTGAATGATTTGCACACAATGGAGGATATCCAGAGCATTTATTTGGTTCCGGGGGGGATGCATGTCCATCAGTCTCTCACTTGCCATCCTTCCTTGGACGGCCCCTCCTCTTCTTTGTTGGGGGTGGACCCTCAGTATCAGGCTGCTGCAGCGGAGGGGACTCTACGCCAGACTCCTCATCCCTCCCTGTGTTGTTGCCGATGTAGAGGCAACAGGTGTGGAGTGCACACGGGGAGGTGGGGTAATGTTGGTGGTTATCTGGCGTAGGCATGTAAGTATGTCCCTATGCACCGCAGTGAGATTGTCTATTTTCGACCAGTTGGACTCCATACGGTCCATGTGTTGGTCCATACGGTCCATGTGTTGGTCCACACGGTCCATATGGTTGTCCATCCGGTCAAAATGTACAGCCTGCTGATGTTTTATGTCCCTGAGGATCCCGACAACCTGGCCAAAGTATCCGGTGCATTCGCGATATACATCGAAAATGCGTTGTAACTCGGGTTCAGCTTGTTGTCCGACACCAGCTGTGGGACGTGTCCTCCCACCACGCACCCTCACACCACTCCTTTCCCTACCCGCATGGACATTGCCTGGCGTAGCACGCACTAACAGCTCCTGTCCTCCTTCATTGTTGACAGGGCTGGTATTTCCTGCCAAATCCAGATTGGGCTGCCTTGCTGTGCTCCCAGGGTTTTGTTGTCTGGGTCTGCCCGTGGGGATCCGGGGCATCTGGATGTTAATGGACGTTGCAGGAGTGGTCGCTGGGGCTGCTGATCATACTGGTGCCGCATGCTGACCCACACCGGAGGTGCCAGGTTGGTTCCCATCGCCCGACGAGGTGTGAGAGTCATCCACACTGGAGGTCTCAGTGTCCGACGTTTTGCTGAAGCTGCTGGTGGACTCTGAATCTTCTCCAGATGATGCCCTCTGTTCTGGAGTGCCTGTGGGTAGTAGAGAGACACAATGTTAGTTGTGTATTTTCAGATGTTATGTTGTCATGCACAGCCAAATGTGAAGATGTTGTGGATAATGTTGCGTTTCCTTCTTATTTCTTCTCATCAATCGTCACAGACACTGAGATTATTTGTAATCGGACATTGTTATTTTGGAGACATGTGCTTTACTGAGCATGTCCAGCTCTGTGCATCAATGTGCATATCCTTGACTGTTCGTATTAATTTTTGGGCAAGTGTCACACTGTGCATGAGCCAGGTGTGTTGTTATTTCACACATCAGTGTTTTCACTATGACATACATACTGTAACTAATCTTATGTTTGGCAGGAATTGTGCATCTGTGCTTGCCTTTGTGGAGTTTCTCACAGTTACATTGCTGGGGTGACATGCAAACTCACTCTCCTGAATAAGTGTCATCATTAGATGATTTTGCTTGGATGTATGTGTTGATGTGAACAATCAATGACATCACATGTGTAACCTCGTGTGCAATAGCAACGTGTTTCTTCTGACAAATGCATTGTTACATGGCAGTCCTTGAAACACAGCTCATTACATTGGCATTCAGTAGGGGAGTAACTGACATGAGTAGTTGTATTATGCGATAATAGTATGATCTGATATTCCCTAATGTTGCCCACACTGGACTTGTAATGGTGAATAGTATAAGTTTGTACTCCTGCGCAGAGCCTACAGCAAGTTTGTGTGATGTTTCGCATTGTGCTGTTCTGCTATGTCCCAACATGGTTGTTGTTATGCGTGTGTAGATTTTGCATTGTTTGTGAACGTATGCAATGTGAGTAGTCATATTTATGTCGATATTTTTCATCACTTTGCACACATGTGTATATCTTGATGTGGTACATTTTGTTGCTGCATACTTTTGCACATGATCACTTCATGTACATTCTACTTGTTCTCCATGGACAGAGAGATCTTTCCCAGGGATGGTCTTTTGCCTTTTCATGGTCAGAGCTGTGAGGTACAGTGTGTTTAGTGCTTGAGTTAGGCTGTGTTGACTTCTACCCCACTTTCCAATGGCTAACAGACCAGCTTACTCATCATTGTCAGAGGAGCAATGACAGTGAGGGTGGTAGTTTTGAAGGATGCTGAGACCGCTGAATGATGTTGAATTACAATGCTACACACAACAATGCCTTGTGTCGATGACACAACGCAAGAGTGTCAGCCGTCTTGCATTATACCTCACATCTACTGTCCATGGGCATTGTCCCGGATGTGTGTTTATCTGTGTGTGTTTTGTGTTATGTGGTGTGACAGCTAATTAGAGTGTGTCCTGTCCTCCACACACATTTGTAGCATTCACATTGAGGGCACATGTGACTGATCTATACCTGTCAGTGTGTGTAATGTGCAGTTAAGGTTATGGTCTGTATTTGTGTGAGTAGGCCAAGAACTGGCAGTAGATATTTCCAGATTTCGTACAGGATAGCCCTGTGTAGCCATCTTGACAGGGCATTTGCATTCACTCTCAGGGACAGCATAGTGACAGGTGTGTTCTTGTGGGACTGGGGGGGACTAGTGTGTGCTGGTGGCAGTAGTCATTGCTTCCACTCCTCCTCCCACCCAGGACAAATGGGCCAGCATGTTCCAGGGTTCCATGACAGTGTGTACAAAGTTACATTCAAGATGTCTGACAGTGGTGCCTGCAGTCATGCTGTACAGGACTGCCTACAGGGCCTTGTGTTCCCCACACCGTGACCAGTGTTAGCCATCTTGACAGGGCATATGCATTCACTCTCAGGGACAGCATAGTGACAGGTGTATTCTTGTGGGACTGGGGGGGGGACTAATGTGTGCTGGTGGCAGTAGTCATTGCTTCCACTCCTCCTCCCACCCAGGACAAATGGGCCAGCATGTTCCAGGGTTCCATGACAGTGTGTACAAAGTTACATTCAAGATGTCTGACAGTGGTGCCTGCAGTCATGCTGTACAGGACTGCCTACAGGGCTTTGTGTTCCCCACACCGTGGCCAGTGTTAGCCATCTTGACAGGGCATATGCATTCACTCTCAGGGACAGCATAGTGACAGGTGTATTCTTGTGGGACTGGGGGGGGACTAATGTGTGCTGGTGGCAGTAGTCATTGCTTGCACTCCTCCTCCCACCCAGGACAAATGGGCCAGCATGTTCCAGGGTTCCATGACAGTGTATACAATGTTACATTCAAGATGTGTTGCTGTGTTGTCTGTGGCTGTGTATTTGGGGTGAATTTAGACTATTTGTACATGTACTCACCAGGTTCAGGGATTCCAGTTAGTCCAGTTATGGCCTCCTGTGGGAGGAGGTCCCGCACCTTCACCTCCCAGGTGGTGAAATGCACCGGTTTATGATGTCCACCGCCAGTCTTGGTGCTCGGGCATGTTCTCTGGCAATGAGCCTCTTTACCCTCCTGCGAACGTCATAATATCGGTTCCGGATATCCTCCTTTGTGTGCAAGGTAGGTGAATGGGCATTCACCTTGTTGACAATCCTCTCCCACATCTTGGTTCTCTGGGACTGGGAGGTCTGTTGGGCCAAGCTGCCAAATAACTGTGGCTCAACTCGGATGATTTCATCTATCATCACTTCCAACTCAGCAGCTAAGAACTGTGGATTCTTCTTTGGGGGCATGGTGATGGGTGTTGGTGGAGATGTGTGTGTGTGTGAAGGTGAGGGTGAGTGTGTGTGAGTGGAGATGTGTTTCTTTGGTGCTAGTTGTGTGGATGTTGTTTGGTGGATGAGACGTGTGTGTTTGTGGTAGGTAGATGAGTTGTCTGTCTAGTGGTGTGGTGTGCTTGCATGTCTGTCGAAGTAGCAAATGGTGTTGGGATCTTTTGGCTCCCTTTATATAGGTTGTGTTGTGGGTGTGTCTTGTTATTTGAAAATGTGTTTTTTTGGAGATGACAATGCTTTTTTTGGTAGTCTTCTTTCTGTTTCCATTGTTTTATTTTCTTCTCATTTTGTAAGTCGTTTTGACAGCACTTAATGCTTGTTATTGTGTAATTTGTTTTGGACGAGTCTGTTCCATTCATACTGGGCTATGTGGCATCGTTGGCGTCTGACTCTGTCGGGTGGTGTTGATGCTTGGCTATGTGGCATCGTTGGCATCCGAGTCTGTCGGGTTGTGTTAATGCTTGGCTATGTGGCATCGTTGGCGTCCGAGTCTGTCGGGTCATGTTGATGCTTGGCTATGTGGCATCGTTGGCGTCCGAGTCTGTCGGGTGGTGTTGATGCTTGTCTATGTGGCATCGTTGGCGTCCGAGTCTGTCGGGTCGTGTTGATGCTTGGCTATGTGGCATCGTTGGCGTCCGAGTCTGTCGGGTCGTATTGATGCTTGGCTATGTGGCATCGTTGGTGTCCGAGTCTGTCGGGTGGTGTTGATGCTTGGCTATGTGGCATCGTTGGCATCCGAGTCTGTCGGGTCGTGTTGATGCTTGGCTACATGGAGTCGTTCGCGTACGTGTCTGTAGGTTGACGCTTGGCTATCTCGAATCTTGCGCGTACGAGTCTATCGCGTCAGACTCCTTTCCTGCTGACTCGGACGTATAATATATTTTCCGGCCGAGTCGGTCGTAAATTTAGAGCTTCGCATAGTACTCAGCTATTTGTAAGGCGTGTGTACGGTTCGGTCGGAAAAAATGACGGGTCTGTGTCGGGTAGTACGTTTTCTGGCCGAAATCGGAATCGACCCCTAAGTGTTGAGTATGCAACAGACAGTACCTTTGTATATCAATATAAGAAATTAATTGCACTGGCCTATGTTCCAGTAACTGAGGTAGCAGAGCACTACAATATCCTAATTGAAAGTCCCTACTACAAAAGACATGAAGAAAAACTAAGCCCACTATTGGATTACTTTGAGGATACCTGGGTGGGAAGACTCCACAGATCAGGGCACAGAAGAATACCCAAATTCCACATTCCATGGTGGAATGTCTACTTAAGCACCTTAAATAAACAAGCCAAAACCAACAATGCTGTTGAAGGATGGCATAATGCCTTCCAATCAACAACAGGAAGAGGGATACCTACCCTACATAAATTACTCCAAGCCATACAAAAAGAACAAAGTTACCAGGAACTTAGGATGGAACAATCTGTAACTCAAATAGGCCCTAAACTCACAAAACAAAACAAAAGAATGTACGACTTACTACAAAGTCAAGTAACACTATACCCAACTACTAGAGGCCTAGAATACCTGTCACTAATAGCAAAAACAATTCTTTAAAAAACTTCCTTAAAGCAATAGAAAAAGACTTTCCTACAAAACACATTTGATAACTGTCCATATAATTTTGCTTAATTTTGTAAAATATAAATAATGTGTCATATATGTAAAATGCAGTTATAAAAACATATATTGACATTTTATTTACATTTTACCGAACATTACACATATATCAGTTAACATAATGAAAATACCCTCCCACAATTATTAAATAAAAACTTACCATTTCTGTAGCTCAATAAAACGTAATTCAAAAATAGGGAATCCATCCAGGTATCTCTCAATCCAAATAATAATTAAAATTCACCCAAAAAATAATGTAAAAATACAACTGTTCCCCAAAAACAATCCAGCATTGATAAATCCAACGACTTTAAACCATAAAAAACCCGAAAATAGTGTTTAAAAAAAGAAACGCTCCAGGAAAACCCGAAAAATTAAGAAAGTGTTAAATAAATATTAGTATTAAATACTAATACACACTTCTTTAATAAAAAAAAACGCTATCCTCTCCAAAACGGGATTCCGAGAACGAAACCTACAAAAAGAGAAAAAAACATACCCACCCACGCAAACATACACATACAGTATATTAAACAACATATATACACCCTTCATATACATTAAACATACACTTAGAAACATAGCATAACATTTCTACACTAGGCCGCAAAGACAAAATCTCGATATGTCGCTAAAGTAGAACTAACTACCAAAACGCACCAAAAACACAACAACCGACCACTAGACATACTAACTACCACTTAACAACATGCACTTACAAGTAAAATGTAATATAAAGTTAGTAAATTAAACTTACCTTCATCGACGCGACGCAGCATCTAACCGCGAGCTTCTCCCCTTTCAAATGACCCAAAACAACAGTAAGCGGTTAAAAAATAGTCCCTGTTAAGCAAAAATGGCTGCTTAAAGAATTAAAAACATACTAAATAATTCTAAAACAAAGGAAACCTACATAAATAAAATATTTTTCTTTTTCTAAAAATATTACGTCAATGTACTTATTTTTTGAAAATAATATAATTTTTTATATATTGTAAAATTATAGTAATAATTAATCTAAATAATATTAATAATTATTATAATTACTTATTAATTTGTATCATTTACAATGTATATCCAAAAATGCTTAACATGTGTAATATGTTAAAGAATAATTTAACCTTTACAAAAGCATATTTGTTTTAAATGCTAAAATGTACTAATTAATTTTATTAATTCATCATAAATTAATAATATTAATTAAAAATATATATATGTTACAAAATTATTAAAATGTGTTTTTGTTGTTTTATGTGAAAATATGTATAATA